>CM075877.1:32116448-32166448 GCA_038021265.1 Cyprinella venusta
TGGGTCAATGGATGGATGGATGGATGGATGGATGGATGGATGGATGGATGGATGGATGGATGGATGGGTCAATGGATGGATGGATGGATGGGTCAATGGATGGATGGATGGATGGATGGATGGATGGATGGATGAATGGGTCAATGGATGGATGGATGGATGGATGTGGTTCAAGTCGATTGTCACTTTATTGTAGACTCAATAACATCAAAAAGTAGAAATTTCAAAACCCTGATGGGCAACTACTATAATTCATACCAAGAGGAGACGAGAGAGAGAGAGAGGAAACCCGAGTCAGATATAAGAGGATTATATTATATTTGATTATGATTGTGATCAGAGGCTGACTAATAACACGCCTCTCAATAAAACAACCCCGCAGACCCTGAATGAAATGAACATGGTGTCTCCTCTGAAGATTTCAATCTAAACAAGTGCACTATTAAATGAATAATCCCTCTGTTCTGTTCGGGGAAACACGGAAAAACAAACGAACAAATGATTCTGTCATGTAACAGTGGAGGCGAGCGTACGGTCTCAATAACTCTCTGTTCAGAATGAATATTTGTTCACCTCATGAAAGTTTGATAGAGGAAACACCGCACGGCTCACACTTTATTGAAGGATTCGTTACAATAATACAATAATAGTGCGAGACAGAGGAACTTTCCAAAGAAGAGAAACATGGAAACAACTTCAATTATGCAGAGAGGAAACACCGAAGAAATAAAACCAATAAATGAATGCACTCAGCTGTTGAGCTGCTGGTGTGTGTGTGTGTATCTCAGTAACTCTCTGTTCAGAACGAATATTTGTTTACCTCATGAAAGTTTGATTTGCACAGCTCACACTTTATTGAAGGATTCGTTATCATAATAGTGCGAGACAGTGGAACTTTCCAAAGAAGAGAAACATGGAAACAACATCAATTATGCAGAGAGGAAACACCGAAGGCGGGAACACGAAGAAATAAAATCAATAAATTAGTGCTGTCAAAACGATTAATCGCGATTAATCGCATCCAAAATAAAAGTTTGTGTTTACATAATATATGTGGGTGCACTGTGTATAATTATTTTAGATATATAAACAGACACACACATGCTTGTATATATTTATAATATATATATATTTTATATATTTAATATGTATATTTTCATGTATATTCTGTATATAGATTTATATATAATTTATATTACATATAAATATAAATATTTTATATATAAATAATTTTTTTTTCTTAAATATACATGCATGTGTGTTTTTATATATATACAAAATAATTATGCACAGTGCACCCACATATATTATGTAAACACAAACTTTTATTTTGGATGCGATTAATCGCGATTAATCGTTTTAACAGCCCTACAATAAATGTATGCATTTGATTTAATAAATGTTTGTGTGTGTGTATTTGTGATTTATGAGGACAGATATATCTGTATAATGATGACATGGGTATTACACTGGTATTACACCGTGAATGTGATTTATGAGGACATTTCCGGGAATCCTCATATTTAAAATGGCTATAAAACGTTTGATGGCCGATGGGTTAGCTTAGGGAATGGGTTAGTGTGTCTGTGTGATCATTTAAATACAGTTTTAATGTGGGTTTTAGTCATAGAAAACATTTCTCTACAACTGAAACCATGTTTATGCCACATTCCTTTCCTCTGATTTTCGGCTTATACTTGGAAAAAGTCTGACTGTACATTGAATTTCTTGCTTTCTATTTACAAAATACCCTTTCATGCCCTTACGCTCCTGAATGTGCAAGAAAAAAAAGTCTGATCCCATTAAATAAAACCAGTTCTAAAGCAAAACCACTTTCCTAAGAAGTGATGATTCAATATTCCGGCTAATTATGACATTAAACACATTAAAGTCCCCTGTAGTCAATAACTGTATTCCTTAAAACTAATATTTGATCACCAAGAGTACATATTATATGTTTTTTCTTTTCCTTTAAAATGTCTTGAATGTAACTCGACACCCTTGCCTCATTTAGTATGCATGGTTCTATGAATATGCAAATGAGCCCCGCCTCCACTCACTCACTCATAGATCCACTGGTTGAGATCACACGTTGATCTTATTGGTTACAAGGTCATTTGTGATGTCAGAAACACCACCATATTAGAGTAGGATAGATAAATCATAGTCATTAATTTTATATAGAATAGTCATATATAAATATTCACATATAAATATTCATATATAAATATTCATAAAAAATCACAAATATTCATATATGAAATTAATTTTATATTTGAATAGTCATTTTTTAACTCATATTTGATCACCAAGATGACATATTTCAATGTTTTTTTCTTGAAAAAAAAATTCTCCATGCCTTAAAATAGCTAGAGTGTAACCCGACACCCTTGCCTCATTTAGTATACATGGAATATGCAAATAAGCCCCGCCTCCACTCACTCACAGCAACAGTTGCTTTTAATGTTCTATATTTTTAGCCTCTGATAACGTGTTTTTTCACACCCAGAAATAACTAGCAATCTCATTAGCCCATTAGCTCCTTCACGAGGTCTTCCGGGAGTGTATCTGTCACTGCAATCACAACACACACATACACTCCTCACATTACGCTAATGTCTCGATAACATCCATACTTTTGCCGCCACAACAAGACCTGCACAATCGTAAATGTTTTTCCATTCATTCTCCAGAAGTTATTTACATGTCGGGTTCATTGCAATACGGCCTGTTTTGAATTAAGAACTCATTATATTGGTATATTTAGGTTTATTATATTTAGACAGTCGCTCCTAGAAGTGTTTTTGAGAAGAAAAAGTACATACTTTTGAGTGTGAAGAGTATAGGCAAGCTTTGGGAAAAACTACTTCGATTTAATACTTTGACGATTCATGTTATTATGTTAAAAACTTGTAATTAATCCTATTAAAGTGTAAAATAATGCTACCAACATGGTAATTCATCCTAACAGCAAGGTCAAAACTTGTTAGAAATGTGCTAACAGTGTTATAAATCATGTTAACTACATGCAAATTCATGATAGCAACATGCTAGCATCATGCTAATCTTTCTAACAAAGTGTTAAATCATGCTAGTGTGTTGCAAAATGTTAATTCATGCTAACAACATGCTAATAAAAGCTAAAACATGCTAAACCATGTTACTTAATGCTAAAATAGCATGTTAGCAAAATGGTAATGAATCTAAAACATGCTAGCAACATGCTAATTCATGATAGCAACCTGTTAAAACATGCTAGCAATGTCTTTCTCACCTTCTCTTTCCACTTTACTAAATGTAACGCTTATAAAACGTCGTTTATACAGCTTTGTCAAGCTAACATCGAAGTTTGTCCCAACAAACCTTACCTATCTTGTTTATATAGGCTGGTTATAATAATTGGTTACATTTCTAAAGCAATTTGACAGTCAAAGCACTTATATATCATATTTAATTCATGCCAACCCATTTCTAAACAAACTCGTGGATGATTGAATGCAAAAGAGTTTATAATACATTAATGGGGTATGGACATGTTATTTGCATGAAGCGTGAGTAGATGTGTTTGTTAAAGGGAAATGTGACAGATAGTGTTGAAAGGTGAAAAGTACAAGAAGTATTGTTAAAAAGATCTGTGAAAACAATAATGAATACAGAATTTGTAAGAAACTAAACACACAAATAGAATAAGTGATGTTTTGCCCTTGAAACTAAACGAAACATGTTCTGATGGCATTAATGAGCTGAATAATTGCATGAGGTCTGTGTTCGCTATGTCCTCGGCTTATGCTATGATTCATAAGGAGGAGGCTTTGTCCCGAATTAACAAAACCAACAGATGCTTTTGAACAGCCGTGCTGATCTCTGATCGTTTCTTCTGTTACAATGACATTTATCAAGGCACTTTTTGTACAGACGAAAACAGAAGTAAAAGAACAAGGACAAACAGCTGTATATTTAACAAAAAAAAATATAAAAAAAAAAATACAATGAAAAACTACAATTAAAAACTACGCCAGTGATTTAACAAATATAAATAAAACCAAAAATTAAAAAAAAAAAAAATGTATTCAGTAATTTACTTCGGTGCCACACTAATCCAATGTCTTATAATTTTCTTTGCAAATATTTGATTATATATGGGATTAATCGCAATTTATTCACTAGACAATTATATCACCATATCATGTGATTTTTTTTTTTTTAATAAAAGCCACATTTTAAGAATGTGAACCTTTCAAGGATGCCCTCTGGGCTCTGTTGGAGTCAGTGTGTGTTTGGATTGAGTCTTATCTCAAGAGTCTTGATTACGGAGGACTCGGCATTCCCGTGAGGCAGAACTTTATCCGAGTTACGCTTTACTGACGCCAAAACAAACCCTCACACGCACACACACGCGCATCTGTGGCTCAAAAGAGTGCTGTGTGTGTGAATGTAAAGTGTCCTGCTCGAGACTCTACACTGGTGATCAAAGCTGCGACTCTTCAAAGCTGGAGATCTGGAGACGCTCACTTCACTTTAATGCCCTTTTTTAAGCCGATTAAGGGTTTTTTAGTATCATGACAACATATACTGTATATAAATATACACAAAATAAGTCTAATAAATAATACACCATACTATATTTAAAGCAAGGTATAGGGATTTCTGAGAAACTTTGTTATTTATAATTCACAAACACAGATGCGTCTGATTTCGCATACAGTATAGCAGCCGAAAAACATTACGTGACAAAAGCCATATGTCCAAATTCACAGTACTGAAAAAGAGTATAGGCAAAAAAGTACATGGATGTCTGACCGTTCTCATCCCATGGCGTCATATACTGACGCTTTTGACGATGTGTCTACTTCAAGCACATGGCACATTTAGCTCCAATGCATTGACGTCACTTTCCCGCCGGAACAACCCCCTCAGCCTAACTGAGTGGCAAAAGATGACTGGATTTAATAGGGGAAACTGCGAAAATGCGACTAAAACGGACAATTTTATCAATTTAAACTAAATGTTGGACCCAATATGTGAGATATATTTCCCCTCATGGGGAAACCCAGGCTAGTGTGCATTTGCATAATTACTCAAATTCAAAATTAACTCAATTTCGAATGCAGCCACTACACTCTCAGAAAAAAAAGGTACAAAAGCTGTCACTGGGGCGGTACCTTTTCAAAAGGTACATAAAGGGTGCATTTTGGTACCTTAATAGTACAAATATGTACCATGAAAGTACCAATATGCACCATTAAAGTACCAAAATGCAGCCTTTAGGTACAAAAGTGTACCTTTTGAAAAGGTACCGCCCCAGTGACAGCTTTTGTACCTTTTTTTCTGAGAGTGTATGGACTGCATTTATACCAAAGCAACCACCAAAGCGCTTTACAACAAATTTTTTACATTTAAATTTATTAATTTAGCTCACACTTTTATTCAAAGCGACTTACAATTGCTATATATGTCAGAGGTCGCACGCCTAGGGGTTAAGTGTCTTGCTCAGGGACACATTGGTGTCTCACAGTGGATTCGAACCCGGGTCTCTCACACCAAAGGCATGTGTCTTATCACCACCCCGCAACACAGGCCCCGCCCCCCTCATGAGTGGACACGCCCCTCACTGCTGATTGGCAACAAGTGTCGACAGCATTTCTCAGAATTCGCTTACTGCACTGTACAACACGTGCATATATATATAAAATAATTTTATTATAGCCCTTATTTAAATTCACATACTGGTAAATTAAATTCATTATTTCTGTTTAATTTGAATGTGATTTGATTAATTTACAATACTACGGTGGTATTTCTGACATCACAAACGACCTTGTAACCAATCAGATCAACGTGTGATTGTCAACGAGTCGATTTCTGAGATGAGTGAGAGAGTGGGGGCAGGGCTCATTTGCATATTTACAGAGCCGTGCAAGGGTGTCGAGTTACATTCGAGCTATTTTAAGGCATAAAGATGTTTTCTGAAGGATGAAAAGTCATTTTGGTGATCGCAGATGAGTTTTAAGGGACTTTAACAGTTTGAGGGAACAGTTTGTGAATCAGTTGCAACTTCAGAATAAATAAATCGATATAGTAATATAGAATAATTAAATAAAATATGATATGATTATGACTCCTGCAAGATGGTCTGAGGACCTGCGTCTGCTGAGAGTTGATTATCAAAGACTGCTCGTTACAGAGACATGGATGATTCACCGGGCTAAATGCGGATCCTGTTGACGAACTCGCTCCTTTAGACACACACAGACGACGTATATTACAGGTCTGCTTTCACATCGAGCCGAGCTTCTCCTTGTGAAACAGAAATGCATTGAATGTGCTCTTGTGGTGCACTCTAAATCTTCAAAGTTTTTAAAAACTGTATTGCATATAATGTATTATTAATTCAATAAAAGACCACTTGAGAGAATAGGCCACACAATCACGACTATGATTAAAACACACTCACTGTAAGTACACTTTTAAAAGTGAATTGAATTAAACATTTCGTGTTTTTTAAAAAGTACACTGACTTACTGAAGCACCCGCTGGGCTATGATGTGTCCGGTTATGTGACACATTTACACAAATTAGCTTTTATTAATGGATTTAGGTTAATCATATTTGTTTTTGAAACACATTCAGTGTGTGTGTGTGTGTGTGTGTGTGTGGGTGGATGAAGGGGGAGTCGACAATCTGTTGCACGAAGGGAAGGTCACTGAGGAAAATTAGCCTGTGCTTCAATTCTCTGGGTCATTAGATAAGTAACCGGCCTCCAACTGCACACACACACACACACACACACACACACACACACACACCTGATTCTCTCCTCCACTGTCTGGAGGAACAGATAAACATGTACAAATGCAACTCGCTGTCACACATGCCAAAATATGTCCATCACTGCACAGATTTTATGGAAATAATAACATGCACACACTCCTATAACCCCACACACACACACACACACACACACACACACACTGGGACAGTTTCCTTGGTAACACTTTACAATCAGGTTTTATTTGTTAATATTAATAAACTGCACTAAGTTAACTTGAACTAACAATACAGCATCTTAGTTACAGTTAATGTCTGTTACACTCTAAACAATGCTGGGTTGTTTTAACCCAAAATTGGGTCAAATATGGACAAACCCAAATGTTGGGTTAAAATGTAATTTTAAATTTTAACCCTACTTCAACTTTCACTTTCAACTGTACATTTTTAACCCAACATTTGGGTTTGTCCATATTTGACCCAAATTTGGGTTAAAATAACCCAGCATTTTTTTAAAATTCAGCAAAGTAAACGTGTAATCTTCTGCTGATCCTTAAAGGTCCCGTATTATGCCCCTTTTCACAAGATGTAAAATAAGTCTCTGATGTCCCCAGAATGTGTATGTGAAGTTTCAGCTCAAAATACCCAACAGATCATTTTTTACAGCATGTTTAAATTGTCATTTTTTGGGGGCTCAGAAAAACGCGCTGTTTTAGTGTGTGCCCTTTAAATGCAAATGAGCTGCTGCTGCCGGCACAGGGGGCGGAGCTTCATGAGCTTGCGCTCAGTCTCTAAGGACAATTTCATCTCACGACTCACGGAATGACGATAATATCAGAAACTCTCAGTAACGGTGTTCATTTCCAGTCGGACAATAATGCCTACAGAGTCAGAGTGCTGTATAGAGATGGAACAGGTATAGTTTAGTAGTTTAATTACGGTTATTAGAACGTATTTGTCATCTATGGAAGCTTGTTTCCGCCATAGAATGAAAAATATAAAAGGTAATTGCGACTTTTTATCTCACAATTCTGACTTTTTTTCTCACAATTGCGAATTTGCTTCTCGCAATTCTGACATTATTTCTCAGAATTGCGAGATATAAAGTCAAAATTGCGTGATATAAAGTCGGAATTGCGAGATATAAAGTCAGAATTGTGAGATATAAAATATTCTGAGGCGGAAAAAAGTTTTTTTCCCCTTAGAATTGGCCTGGTAAGTCGCAATTGCGAGTTTATATCTCACAATTCGGAGAAAAGATGTCAGAATTTCGACATATAAACTCGCAATTATGTGTTATAAAGTTAGAATTGCGAGATGTAAACTCACAATTGTGAGAAAAAAAGAGAATTGTGAGATAAAAAGTCGCAGTTCTCTTTTTAGATCACAATTCTGACTTTATATCTCACAATTCTGACTTTATATCTCGCAATTCTGACTTTATATCTCGTAGTTCTGACTTTATATCTCAATTCTGACTTTATATCTCGCAATTCTGATTTTATATCTCGCAGTTCTGAGAACTAAATTCATAATTGCGAGATATAAACTCGCAATTGTGAGAAAAAAAGTCAGAATTGTGAGATGAAAAGTCACAATTATTTATTTTATTTTTATATTCAGTGGCGGAAACAAGCTTCCATAGTCATCTGCTTGTATGTGTCCACGTTGGTTTACGACGTCACACACGCGGTGGAGTAATAACCAACGTTATATCTCACGACCAATTCGTACGAATTCGTACGAGTGATTAAAAAGTGTCTAATTCATACTAATTCATACGACCTCACTCGTACGATTTGTCCAAACCCACGTGATGGGTAGGTTTAGGGGCGGGGTCAGGGGTAGGTCATTCGTACGAATTTATACGAATTGGCCAATTCGTAAAATATGTACGATTTAGCAAAAACGTTGTAATTCGTACGAGTGAGGTCGTAAAATTCGTACGAATTCTCGTGAGATCGGGTTGCTTCTACTGACGTCATTAAAGAAGGAAGTAGCGGGATGTAGTCCAAACGGGCCGTTCGATTTAGGCTACATCTGTTAAATAAAACATCTCGCTTGGCATTGAACTTTGAGTTTTATAATTTTACAGATATTATTTATACTCTAACAACAACATTACACACTAACTAAACTTTGGAACATGCGGGATCACGAAGAACGGGACCTTTAAAGAGATCTTGTGTGAGTTCCTCGCCTCTGTTGAACATAAAAGAAGATATTTTGAAAAAAAAAATGAGCTAAGGACCCCATTGACATTTATGGAACAAAACTGCATTAAAAACAGCACTTATTTCCAGTAATAACCAATGCACTGCGACTGCTTTCCGGATGATCACTTCTAAAGCGTAGGAGGGAGAGGTTAAGATGACTTTATTTCCTTATATGTCAAAGACTGACGTGCGGGTCAATGCGACATCCATCATATCAAGCATGCTGGAAACACACACCGTTTTCCACCGCTTACACCCAAAATCCGCACTTGTCACACAATTTCTGAAACCTGACACTCAAACACCGATGCATACACTAATTCTCAGCCTTTCGCACCCTGGTGAAAATTAAATGTTTTAAAAATGTACTTGAGTACACTCTCAGAAAAAAAAAGGTACAAAAGCGGTCACTGGGGCTGTACCTTTTCAAAAGGTACACTTTTGTACCCAAAGGCTGCATATTGGTACCTTAGTGGTACATATTAGCACATAAAATGTACACATTAACACCTAAAATGGACATATTAACACTTAAAATGTACATATTAACACTTGAAATGTACATATTAGCACATAAAATGTACATTTTACCACCTAAAATGGACATACTAGCTCATGAAATTGATATATTAGCTCCTGAAATGGACATATTAGCACTTAAAATGTACATATTAGCACTCAAAATGTACATATTAACACCTAAAATGTACTTATTAGCTCATGAAATGGACAAAAGTGTACCTTTTGAAAAGGTACAGCCCCAGTGACAACTTTTGTACCTTTTTTTCCTGAGAGTGATATGTACAAATATACTTTAATACATTTTTAATACATTTAACAGCACGCCTTTTTCAATTGGCATAAATATTAGCATGAGAAACATTGCTGAGCAATAAAAAGATGTTCGTGCAGGGAATGCTGTGAAGTTATAAGACTATAATCAAAGGCTATTTTTTATTTTTTAAAATAATAAAGGCATCAATTTAACAAGTACAGTACAAATATGCCATATATGTGATAAAAGCGTAATTTTAACCATAGGCCTATTTTACAGTGCAAATATCTAAAAGGAAATTCCTTTTTCAAACACAACCGTTAAAACGACACAGTAATTCATCAGAGCCTCACACACACTTCTCACGTGTGCAAACACTCATGGCGTTACTGAACAGAATAGGCCTATAAATTATGTTTGGTTTCTGTCTAAACATGGTGGATGAATCTCTTTTCTTTCGGACTGTGTAAAACTATTCACAACCAATGCTTACATTAACATAAAAGATTAGTTTGCTTTCGTGTTTACTGTGATTTTTATCTCTCTACCATTCACTTTCAATCTTGTAATCATGAAAGAAGAGCTTTAGGTTTTAAATAACGGTGTGTATTATGATATTTTCCAAAAATGTAATATTATGGCAAAGGTGTTTGCAACATGAGACAAATGAGATGTGTTTGTGATATTTTTCTTCATTTTGAGAGGCGTTTTGCAATTCTTGGATTTGTGTGTTATTATATTAGCACCTAAAATGTACATATCAACACTTAAAATGTACAAACAAGCACCTAAAATGTACATATTAGCACCTAAAATGTACATATCAACACTTAAAATGTACAAACAAGCACCTAAAATGTACATATTAGCACCTAAAATGTACATATCAACACTTAAAATGTACAAACAAGCACCTAAAATGTACATATTAGCACCTAAAATGTACATATCAACACTTAAAATGTACATATTAGCACCTAAAATGTACATATCAACACTTAAAATGTACATATTAGCACCTAAAATGTACATATCAACACTTAAAATGTACATATTAGCACCTAAAATGTACATATCAACACTTAAAATGTACAAACAAGCACCTAAAATGTACATATTAGCACCTAAAATGTACATATCAACACTTAAAATGTACAAACAAGCACCTAAAATGTACATATTAGCACCTAAAATGTACATATCAACACTTAAAATGTACATATTAGCACCTAAAATGTACATATTAGCAACTAAAATGTACTTATCAACACTTAAAATTTACATATTAGCACCTACAATGTACATAGTACCAAAATGTACATATGAATACCTAAAATGTACATATCAACACTTAAAATGTACATATTAGCACCTAAAATGTGCATATTAGCAACTAAAATGTACTTATCAACACTTAAAATTTACATATTAGCACCTAAAATGTACATATAGTACCAAAAATGTACATATTAGCACCTAAAATGTACATATCAACAATTAAAATGTACATATTAGCTTCTTAAATGTACATATAGTACCAAGAATGTACATATGAACACCTAAAATGTACATATCAACACTTAAAATGTACAAACAAGCACCTAAAATGTACATATTAGCACCTAAAATGTACATATCAACACTTAAAATGTACATATTAGCACCTAAAATGTACATATTAGCAACTAAAATGTACTTATCAACACTTAAAATTTACATATTAGCACCTACAATGTACATAGTACCAAAATGTACATATGAATACCTAAAATGTACATATCAACACTTAAAATGTACATATTAGCACCTAAAATGTGCATATTAGCAACTAAAATGTACTTATCAACACTTAAAATTTACATATTAGCACCTAAAATGTACATATAGTACCAAAAATGTACATATTAGCACCTAAAATGTACATATCAACAATTAAAATGTACATATTAGCTTCTTAAATGTACATATAGTACCAAGAATGTACATATGAACACCTAAAATGTACATATCAACAATTAAAATGTACATATTAGCACCTAAAATTGACATATTAGTACATAAAATGTACATGCACCTAAAATGTGATTTTTTCTTCATTTTGCTAGAGGCGTTTTGCATTTTGTGTGTGCAATTCTTGCATTTGTGTGTAAAGTTTTGAAAAAAAAGGCAAAATTGTGTAAAAAATAAGCACAAAAATGTGTGTAAGCAGTAATTCTGGACTTGTTTATAGCGAGGTGGATTGTACACGTCTGCTGATTTCTTTTGACACATGAGTGCTCTGTGACTAAAATGGAGCTGATTTTGCTTGGCGAGTCACATTATTTGACGTATCCGTGAGTCACATGGACGCATTCATGTCCCCTATCTCTTCTCAGAAATGCTCAATATAAAATGATTGCTGCTGTTATTCTCATTGAGACGCTGCCTCTAAACACTGATGATTTCACAATACTCAGTAGGCCTATTCTTAGTTTTGCTTTGTATTTATAGCTTAATAATAGTGTTTAGCCTTCCTCGATGAGACAAACAAACACAAATATAGGATGCATAATCCAATTTATTTGCGATAGCATCGAACATTTCCATCAGCACCAGCACAGGCCCGCACACGTGGAGAAGCAAAGCCTCCCTCTGAACACGTTACGTAAGAAAGATGATGAACTGAGAACATTAATAAAACGGCACGTCATCAACAACAGAAACCAGAAGTCTGAAAGCTTCGATTTTGCATTTTTTATGGCTGAAAAGATTAATTTTTCATTTAAATCTAATAATGTTTTAATAAAAATGATTTTCAACCTCTCATTTGAGTGAACGTAGGAACGGGGAAGAATCATAAATAGTTATATTGCACATTACATAACATATTCAAAATCTTAAACTAAAAGTTTTCTCCAGAACTCAGTGGTTAAAATTATAGTTAATGCATACTTCACTCTCAGAAAAAAAAGGTACAAAAGCAGTCACTGGGGCTGTACCTTTTCACAAGGTACACTTTTTTGCACGACAAACGAGTCACGAGTTGGTGAATGATTGACAGGTGCCGTTAATAGAACAAATGGTCACTGATGTGTTCACTATGTTTAGCTGACATATCAAAAAGTAGTTTTTGACGATCTAGAGCAGTTTTCTTGGACCTAAAGGGTCAGAAAGCGGATATTACAAACCACTGGAGTGTGAAACTATAGGTAGAACATTATTCAAAGGAGTAGTTCACTTTAAAAAAACTTTTGCTGATAATTTACTCGCCCCCACGTCATCCAAGATGTCCATGTCTTTCTTTCTTCAGTCGAAAAGAAATTAAGGTTTTTGATGAAAACATTCCAGGATTTTCTCCATATAATGGACTTCAATGGGGTCCAAACGGTTCAAGGTCCAAAAGACAGTTTCAGTGCAAACTACAAACTGTTCAAAGGGCTTTAAACGACTCCAGATGATGATTCTAGGACACTTCGAGTCATGACTCGAAAAAAGATTACATTTTGATGAACGAGTTCGAACAGGAGAGTCACGAACGCTCATCAGAACCGAGCAAGGCGAGCATTTGAGCTTATAAAACTTAAACTTTGTTATTTATTTATTAAATGAGCGATCGTTTCGCTTGATAAGACCCTTATTCATCGTCTGGAATCGTTTAAAGCCCTTTGAACAGTTTGTAGTTTGCACTGAAACTGTCTTTCGGACCTTGAACCGTTTGGACCCCATTGAAGTCCATTATATGGAGAAAATCCTGGAATGTTTTCATCAAAAACCTTAATTTCTTTTCGACTGAAGAAAGAAAGACATGTACAATTAATGAGTAAATTATCATCAAAAGTTTTTTTTTAAAGTGAACTACTCCTTTAAGAAGTCGGATGAAAGTAGCAGAACAAGATGAGAGTATAGACACGTGGGGTCTTATTACATTTTTGGCAATGCACATATTGCACTAAATTATTAACACCATTAAAATTCAATTTGTATTGCATAACAGTCATTTTCCAATAAACTGAATTCTTTCCTCAAGGTTTCCAATGTTTCTATCGACTGCAAAACTAAAAAATTCCAATAAATGTTTGTCGTGGATTTAACAGAAAGAGCTCTCTCTCTCTCTCTCTCTCTCTGGAAGAGAGAAGGACGAGATCAGGACAGGACAGATCGTCTCGGCACCTTTCATGCGGTCGACATGAACTTGAACTTCAGTTTGAACACAACGATTCTCAATGAAACTTTTACTGTTAAACTATTCTGGGTTCAGTTTTGAGTTCTATTGCAGCATTTATGGCATTATGTTGATTACCACAAAGAATATTATTTCCACTTTTCCTTCATTTTGCTATGCAGAGCTGTATTATTTTAGTATAATTGAGATCATGGGCTGGGTAACGATTAATCGCAAGTAATCGCATCCAAAATAAAAGTTTGTGTTTACATAATATACAGTATGTGTGTGCAGTGTGTATGTTGAATATAAAAATTCACTCACATGCATATGCATATATATATATACATATATAAGAAAAAATGTGTTATTAATATAAATAATAAAATATTATATTATAATATAATATTATAAATATTAATAAATAAATATTAATATTTAATATAAATTATGTGTAAATATATGCATGCAAATATTCCTTAAATATACACATGCATGTGTGTGTGTTTATATATACAAAATAATTATACATGGCACAAACACATACATTATGTAAACACAAACTTTTGTTTTGGATGCAATTAATTAATACAATTAATTGCATCCAAAATAAAAGTTTGTGTTTACATAATAAATATGTGTGCAGTGTGTATATTTATTTTGAATATAAAAATTCACTCACATGCATACATATAAATATATATATATATTAGAAAAAATGTGTTATTAATATAAATAATAAAATATTATATTATAATATACTATTATAAATATTAATAAATAAATATTTATATTTATATTTAATATAAATTATGTCTAAATATATGCATGCAAATATTCCTTAAATATATACATGCATATGTGTGTGTGTTTATATATACAAAATAATTATACACAGCACAAACACATACATTATGTAAACACAAACTTTTGTTTTGGATGCGATTAATCATTCAATCAAAGTTTTAGTTATTTTGTTGTATGCTTTTGATTTTTTAATATTATTATTATTATTTTTATTAAAATGTCTATTTTTATCTATTTCAGTTTTTGTTTTTATAGCGAAAATAAACTAAGTTTGAGTCTTTGATTTTTTTGATCATTTTTAAATTAACGAAAATGTTTTTTTACGCATTTAGTTTTAGTTAACTATAATAACCCTGCCATAAAATACCACAAACCCTTCAAAGCAATGCAGCTCAAATAACACATGCTTTAAGAGATTAACTGGTGATTTTACAAAATAAAAGCTTCATGATTCAGCTCATATTGGCCCCATTCACTTCCAATGAAACTGAGTGGAAAACACACTCCAACTGGCCTCTAAAGCACACGTGTGTGATATGCTTGATTGATCCTACAGTAGCATGACTTCATCTTCTCAACGCTGAACAAGCAAACAGACTGAAGTATTGATTGTGCGCCTCGGCAGAATGGATCAGACAGAATATTGCAATGAGGAAATGTGATTGGCAAACAATGTGCTTCCATCAAAACATCCTGTTAATGACCACCCGTGTGTGTACCGGCAGTGTGAGTGAGGATAATGGAGGAGATGTGATTAATGAGTAATAACTGATGGACCACGTGCTGCTCAGAGGAGAATGATCAAACTGTTCTAGAATATCAGAGCTCAACAAATAAAGCAACACCTTACTGTGACCTGACAGGATGTGCACACACACAATTTGGAAACCGTATTGTGAAACCGTATTTGGAAGTGTATTGTGTGCTGTTGTACAGTAGCTTTTATTCCTGGAATCACTCACAGTTGCACACAATAACAACTAGTTATTCTGCGTAACACTCGAGACTCAAGAAAATAAATTCTAATTTTTAGAAAATTGTGTTTACATTAATCACTATAAGATATTTTCATTTGACCACAATGATTGTTCTATGAATACATTTATTTTGATTAGAGCAAAATAGATATACTTGTCTGACTTAGTTACATAACAAAGAAAAACATGTTTGTCATCTTTTATATGCATTAAGGCCTGCAAACAGAAATATTTGCAAAATACTTTCTAGTTAAAGAACGTTTAAGTTATAAAAGTGCTAAAATATGATTAATAGTGATTATTTATGCAGCCTGTGTATTTGTACTTTCATTAAATGTTATTTTATGTTTAACAAAGCAAATTTATAATGTCTCGAGATGTCAACTTGTGTATTAGAACATTAATCATCATGCATGCATATTCATAAAATAGAAGTGCATGTGTTCAAAGTATCCGGCACTGGCAGAACTATCACATGCTGGTCGATGCACAACACTGTGAATGTTTGAGAAGGGATTGAGAATGGATTCCTTGAGAAACTGATATGAAAAACAAAACTTTTATAAAGCAATGGCCTGCCACGGAATATGCACGTGATCAGACAAAAGGTGGTGTGTAGCTAATTAACTTTTTCATAACGTTCATTTCTGAGACACAGATCATGAAAATCAATATTACAGATGTGTCAAAGCAAATATTTGTAATCTACAGGAGGAATGTGGTTCAGGAATTATTATGGTGTGACTACATATCAGAACAAAAGGGTAGAGGCTTGAAGGGATGTAACGTTAGTGGAGGCTAAACGCACGTAAACGCCGTTTACGCTCCTCCATAGACATATACACTATACCTCACCTTGGGGGTCTAAGCATGCGTCAAAACCGCCGCCATCTTGGAACAGGGGTCTTGTCATAGAGAGTAGCTAGGTAACGCTGCTATCTCTGCCTTTACTTCGAATTCATTGATGGTGGCGGACTTTTGTGCAGCGTATGATGTTAACGGATGAAATCTGAACTAGGAAGAATTTTTTTTTTTTTAAATAATAATAATTTGTTTTAGGGCTGTCAAACAATTAATCGCATCCAAAATAAAAGTTTGTGTTTACATAATATATGTGGGCATAGTGTGTATAATTATTTTGTATATATAAATACACACACATGCATGTATATTTAAGAAAAATGTGTTCTTAATATATCAAATATTTATATTTATACATAATATGAATTATATCTAAATATATAAAAAGTATATACTTTCAGATTTTTCTAAAATATATACATGCATGTGTGTCTATTTATATATACAAAATAATTATACACACTACGCCCACAAATATTACGTAAACACAAACTTTTATTTTGAATGCGATTAATCGCGATTAATCTTTTGACAGCCCTAATTTTTTTTTCTTTCTGGAATCAATGATGAATACATGTCTAACCGTTGGAACAAACCAAAAAAACAAGAAAAATCGCATTCATGATGATTTATGGTGATTTTATTTCCGTTAGACCTGTGTCTACTACATTGACGCTGATGCATTAAAGTGAAGGGGCTCCCCTGTTTCAAGATGGCGGCTCTATTGACGCATTCGTTCACCGTAGGCAAGGTGACGTCTGGCGTTTACCCACTTCCAAATTGCGTTTATCCACTTCTAAATATCCTGTAGTTCCTAAGACATTTTAAATTATGCTTATGTCGTTTTAGTTTCATATTGTTCATTATTAATTTCATAGTTTGTTAAACCTAAGACGAACTCTTTCATTTTGCGCTGCATTAAGGTCAGTGTTGTTGACTATTACTTGACGGTAATGTTGAACTGTTGACGCTCGTGCACACAATGATATACACAATGAGCGCAGCACACACACTCAATTAACAACATACTGCCCATAAAAATCTAAATATGGAGGGGTTTTTTATATTTTAACATATGTTAAGCAACCTCGTTTATTTTTCCTGAACACCATCACGGTTGAAAATGTCAAATCGACTTCCTACAACAGTTCAATAAACAGTTATTAAATCACTTACATTTTAGATGCAATGTTGGCTGTTTTTGTTCTGTTTCAGCAGCGAAAATAGTTCCAAACAAAAGTCACAGCAGAACCACGGCGCATGACACAGGAACACTCAACCTGTTTTCATTACTGAATGATTCAGCATTTTGAACGAATCGTTTGAATGAATGAATGAATCAATGACTCGTTAATTAAGACGGTTGCCTGCCGCCACCCACTGGCGGTTTAGTGTTAAATGTTTTAAAGTAGTATCATTCTTTCCAACGTTTCTTATATGTAAATTTAAATCAATTTCACATTATTATGCAATTGTAATTGTCAGTGTAAATGATTTACTTTGATAGGCTAACAGCCCTGTATTGTCTTATTATTCGAAATAATTGAATTTATTGATCAAATTTAGGAATTTAAAATGAAAGATGAAGCATACATTTAATAATATTGGTGGAGAGGATGCAGATATTACAATATGGTGATTTAAATATTAAAGCTGATTGAACACTGATGAGAATATTGCTTCAGAATAAATTTAACGCACGCAAAATAAAAATAAAAAATCCGGAAGGCGACTTTTTTACTCGGACAAGTGAATTTACGTATGAAAAGGCATGTCGAGCCCTCCCTAAATAGCAATGCCATCAGGAGATACACATAGGCTACACCCACCTTACCTGGTGGTCGTGGTCCACCAGAATTTATAGTTTACCCACCTCTTTTTTTACCACTACACCTCTGGTTAACAGAGGGCAAATAATTAACATTTATCAATATTAGGTTTCCTGGAACGTATGCGCATCTCCCTACTCATCAGATCACCAAGACGTAAAAATAAGACAATAATAACAACAAAAACATCTTGGATAATGAGAGATTACTGTTTCTTTCTATAGCAGTCTGGACCACACTGTAAAAAGAATATGGAAAAAATATTTATATATATTATAAACGTGTAAAATATAATTTGGAAAATATTTAGCTTTAGTTACTACTTTGTTTCCACTCACTGTAGGAGTTATGTAGCCTATTATTTATATTAATCGGTTTTTGTTTTGTTACACTTCTCTAAACGTTTAAAGCACCCCCGTTTTAAAACCCCCAGCTCAGTAGAACATTACAACATTGTATAATATTAACAGAATAATGAGATATGTTATTTAATAGGTTAAAACAGAGCCGTCGTGACGTTGTTTATGCAGAGGCGCCGTCGCGCCTTGATGACGTCGAATACCTCCATGAAACAAATATGGCGACTCCGGTACAGGTTGTGGAGGAGGCGGAAGATTATTCCTTTTTGCCCATAATTCACGACGTTATTAAATGGTGAGAAGTAAATATTCTCATATTTTATGTTTCAAGGAACAGAATGCGCCTATCGTTAAAATACAGGAATATCTCGGTATACTATCGAGACTGTAAAGAACAGCATCTTATGTGTTTAATGTTGCTCAGTATTAAAGGGAAAGTTCGGCCAAAAAGGAAAATTCTGTCATCAATTACTATTCCTCAAGTTGTTACAAACCGGTATGTGTTTCTTTCTTCTGCTGAACACAAAAGAAGATATTATGAACGTTTGTAAAGGACTTCCATAGTGTTTTTTTTCCATACTATGGTAACGTTAGTCAATGGGGTCCATCAAATGTTTACTTGCCCATATTCTTCAAAATATCGTCTTTTATGTTCAACAGAAGAAGGAAATTAATACAGTTTTGGAACAAAGATGTAACTTTCGGATGAACTGACCCTTTAACAGCCTGTCTGCATTCATCTGTCATTAGCATGGACAAGGACAGTCCAGAAGTACATCAAGAGCTGAACAAGCTAAAGACGAAGATCCAGGAGGCTCGGGAGCAGATTTCTAGCATGCCGGGGATCGATATGAGTCCTGCGCTTCAGGAGAACAAACTCCAGACCCTCAGAGAGCAGGTCCAGACCAAGAACCAGCTTCTGCAGAAATACAAGAGCCTGTGCATGTTTGACATCCCCAAACCTTCATGAGAGAAAACATGAACACTTCTTAAACTGATTCAGATTCAATTACTTTGGCTATTTGTACATATATTTTTATTTTGGGCATAGCATTTGCAACACCATGTTTTGTGTCAGTGAATTGCTGCTGTATTCTTTACCTTTGTCATAGTTTGTGCATTAAATTCAATCACTTCTTTAGTAAAGGTTTTCAGTTGCATTTATCATATTTACTTGAGCTGAGACAATATTGACGTCTGTCTTAAATCGTTTTAGCACTTTATTTTACAATCCGGTTCCCTATGTACTTATTATAGTTATAATTAGTGGGTAATAGCTAGGTACAAACTTACCTTAACCCATGTAGTGACTCAGTGCTTGTATACTGTAAAATAAAAGTGTTCATATTGAGGCTTCATTCCAAGCCATAACACACCAGTTCATTTTCTTGGTAACAAGTGTGTGCACAACATACACACGTCAATATTTTGAGAAGGTATTCTGGTAACGCTTCCTTTTACAGTCCAGTTACCCATGTAAATAATATGTACTTATTTTAGTAACTACAATTAATGGGTAATAACTAATACTAACCCTGAACCTACCCCTGTTCCATGTACTTACCTTATATTAGCCAGTACTTTCTAGGTAAGTACACTGTAAGTACTGTACTGTAAAAGGAAGCGTTACCAGTATTCGCTTATTTATCTGGAATATTAATACTTAAGGTGAGCTTAAGCAGCAAGCTTAGAAATATATATTTTAAATATACTCGGATACAATTTTAGAGCCTCATTCCAAGGCATAATGGATTAATTAATTACTAGTTGTGTTTGTTTGCATACAAATAATGATTATTTGAGTGTATTTATTTGTCTTTTAAGAATGTAACTGGAATATTTAGACTTGATGGCCTTAAGCAAGATAGATGAAACCACATTTTTCTGACTCAAGCCAATAATAGATAATTTTTATGTCATTTTTGCTGGCATGGAGTGAGCACAACAATTGTCAACAGTTTGTGCGTCTTAGATTTTTTCCCCTTCAGATTACATTTTAAATATATCTGGAATATTTAAATGAAATGATTGAACAATATTTTACTTCACTTGTATATTTAATAGTTTGTATTTCCACCAAGTTAAATTAAACTACCATTTTTTTACTAAAAAATTATTTAGTTTTTTAAAGTAAATAATGTATTTATTTAGTTTAAAAAACTAAATAAATAAATTATATTTAGAGACTATTTAAAGAACTTTTAACCTTTTCGAATCACTGCAAGTTCCAAAAATCCAAAACGATTCTTAAAAAAAAAAAAAATAATATTATCAGTCAAAAGTGACTGAACAGCACCAAAGGATTACAGTAAATATCTGGCCTATATTTAGATTTAGCCACTGCAGTCCTAGGCCTGTAAGAACATGGATAAAAGCTTCGGAAACATGCATATTCTTGACAAAGTGTTTTTATTTCAAGTTTTCCAACGTGTTCAATTCAACAATGACATAGAAGAATAAATATACATTCATTGACAATAAAAAATTGTTCAAAATGCAATAAAACATTCAAGTTGATTTCTTTCTCCAAAAAAAAAACGCCAAAAGTAAACAGCTGACATTGCAACTCCGTTCAGCACCCAAAAAAGGCAAATGTTCAAACAAAGCACATTTTTAAGCATGGAGTTGATACTTGTAAGCCACATCACACAGAGCGCTCAGACTGAACAGAACAAAGTCGCTATTCTGTACAGGAGATCTCGCGAGATTACATGCGCGTCCACGTCGCGAGGTGAGAGCTGCAGCAGCCGATGACTTGAACCGGTTCGACCGCGACTCCTTCGGAGTCACCGGGATTGGCACAACAACCGTGTGCTTCTAATGATAACCGTAGCAGTGCTTTAAACGGCTCGGTTTTAGCTAATACTGCATCTTTCTTTGTCTTTGCTCTGTCCGCCTCCTATCGTCTTCTCTTTAATGTACATTAAGTCACTGTGGACGCTCGGGCGGCGCGCAAAAGGCGCAACGATCCCGTACGCGTCTCCGTCCTTCACCTTCTTGCTTCTAAAAGACTTTTTGTGGAGAATGTCACAGTACTGCACGGAAACCTTGCGATGGAGGTCCGGGCTCATCTCGTTGGGTAGTTTCGCGAGAGCAAAGAGTCTCTGAAACATCTGGTCGACGTTCGTGTTCCTCTTGGCGGAGATCTCGAAGTACGCGCATTGCTCGTCCCCCGCGATCAGTTGCTCGATCTCGTCGCGTTGAACCTCGCGGTAAAACTCGCGGTCGCCCTTGTTCCCGCAGATCACCAGAGGCACATCCACGTTCTCTTTGGTCTTGTTTTTAAGGCAGGATTTGGTCTCGTAGATCTGCTGTTTGAGCCGCTGCACCTCGTGGAAAGACTCGCGGTTGTCCAGACTGAACACCAGGATGAAAACGTCACCTGTGGGCAAAAGAAGAGGGGGAATGATTAGAGATTTGGACTACGAATACAGCAATTAGCCAACAGTATCACTCAATAAAATATTAAGGTTGTTTATTCGCATTAATAGTTCTATGAAGAACCTCTAAAAATGCTGGGTTGTTTTAACCCAATTTTGGGTAAAATATGGACAAGCCCAGCCATTGGGTTACATTTTTAAATTATATTTTTAACCCAATTGGCTGGGTTTGTCCATATTTTACCCAAAATTGGATTAAAACCCAGCATTTTTTCAAATATCTTCGCCCAAAAAAAAAAAAATCGTTTTACACTAAAAAATGCTAACGGTCAAACCCAACCGTTGAGTTTAAAAATGTGTTATTTGATCAAATATGGACAGCCGTTAGGTTTGAAATTCGAATTAAAAAATTGAAACTAACGTCCACATTTGAATCTTAGGTTTGACCGTTGAAACAAGCCAGTATTTTTAGATTCTGTGTCCCTTACACTTTTAATAACTGTACACTGAAAGGTTCTTCTATTAAGTTAACCAAAAATACATCGTTTTATTTGAGAAGATATTTACCTGTCAGAATAGACAGTCTCCTCATAGCTGGGAACGGGTGATTCCCTGAAGTATCCAAAATGTCCAGTTGATACACCTCTCCCTTGATGCTGTAGAGTTTCCTGTGAAAGTCCTCTATAGTCGGCGTGTACTGTTCCTCAAAGCGCCCGTTCAGAAACCGGGACACGATCGCCGTTTTCCCAACTTTGGTGGATCCGAGAATGACCATCCTGTAGCAGTTTTTCGCAGGGATGTCAAACTCATTCTCTGACGGACTCATTTTCTTGATCATGTTTATCTTGTGTGTGGTTTTGAGCCGGAGTGGTAATAAGAATAGCGGGTTGTGTCGTAAGTTTGCAGTGGCTGTTGCTTCTGAAGATTCTAACGACGGAGACCCGCTATTTAAACGTGCTCGCGCTCCGCCCCCCGTGCGCGTCACCGCGGGCCAGCGCAACAGGTGCGTCAGTTTGTGTGGATCAGTCCTTTCTGGTGCAACTAATACCAGGAACATTTGCTGAGAGGAAAAAGTACTTTCACGCTGTGTATCCAGTTCCCTACTAAAAAACAATAAGTCATTTAACTGTAAAGCATTGTGAATGTTTCTGCGTAGAGGTTAAGAATGCATCTCCTATTTGTACAACATTGTTAATTCGATGCTTTTCATAGGATATGTGTACTGTAAAATAGGCATATTATTAAAAATATGCTTTTATTTCCCAGGCAAATGTTTACTATAAAATAGGTCTATTGTTAATATTATGCTTTTATTTCATAATGCATATTTGTACTAGGCTATAAAATAGGTATATTGCTAAAATTACGCTTTTAGGTTTATTTGTACTAAAATAGGTGTATTTTTAAAAATATATTTCTATTTGTACTATAAAATAGGCCTATTATTAAAATTATGCTTTTTATTTCATATGCATATTTGTACTATAAAATTTGCCTATTTTTAAATTATGATTTTATTTCATATGCATATTTGTACTATAAAATATGCCTATTTGTAAAATTATATTTCTATGTCATAGGCATATTTGTACTATAGAATAGGCCTATTGTCAAAATTATGCTTTTTTATTTCATATGCATATTTGTACTATAAAATATGCCTATTTTTAAAATTATATTTCTATGTCATAGGCATATTTGTATTATAGAATAGGCCTATTGTCAAAATTATGCTTTTTTATTTCATATGCATATTTGTACTATAAAATTTGCCTATTTTTAAATCATGATTTTATTTCATATGCATATTTGTACTGTAAAATATTTTTAAAATTATGCCATTATTATTTTTAAATAAAAAATTGCCTGTTTCGTAGGATTCCCTCGCTTTCTTTTAATTGCTCAGTTATGTATACATGGGAGTGTTTCACGCTAATGTTTATGTTATTTAAGTTCATGCCTCTGTTAGTATTTAGTGTTATTATCGACCACATTACCGGATAAGTGACGTGACTTTTCATTGCACCAGTTATCACTATACATTTCACAGGAAAAACTTGGATTGAATGTGATTACTGACATATAATTCATTGAAATATAGCATTGCAAGAACACATTTTTCTCTTTTGTGTCTTTTTAAACATAGCGTCAACCTTTAAAGTGCAATGGTTGCATTATTAATCATGTAGTTCTGGTTTGTTCATATTTGCACTTGATCACAAAGGCAAGGGACAGACGCGTTAACGGCTCATGGAAATGGAAATAACTATTGAATTGAATTTGATACGAGAGCAATAAGTAGGCTAGAATAATTAAAAACAAACAAAGTGAGTCCGGTATGCTCCAGTGGTTCGTGTGTGTTCGGATCATGTTTTCTTGTACAGTCTATACCTATCTAATACAGAAGCGCGCGCCCGCGCATTGCCACACCGCGGCGCAAATGAATCCGCTCGAGCACGACGTTTTTATACCAGCACGCTCTGGCATGCTTGATTCTGATTGGCTTACAGACGCTTTAGGGCGTGTCTTTTTTTTCTCCCAGGTCTCTTGACCGTCTTGACCTCATCGCATGCATGGCTACGCAAACACATAAGGTAAAATGAACAAATGAAGTCCAAAATTATTTTTAATAGCTATAAATAAATAATAAAAATAGCCTTGACTTTAGCATTCATTTTTTCAGTAGTGAGGCAGGTTTCTTTGAAGTATTTTGGTTGCTTTTCAGTACAGCACAGACCTCTCTCTCTCTTTCTCTCTCTCTCTCTCTGTCACGCGCACGCACACTTGACCTTGCACGACACAACTACAAACCCAGTGGAGGCATTACCGTGGGCTGTTTCTATGTAAAACAATAAAGTAGTTCACAGAAAGTTAGGTGTACGTGGTTAGCAGCATATTTGACTGCTGAATTACTGAATTACACGCCGCTTTACGGCATCTAGTGTTTACCTTTCACTGAAACAGTGCAATATTCCTTAAAACGGTTCATTTTATAACATTAGTCAACGTAATTTAACAATGAAAAATACTTCTAAAGCATCTTAGTTACATGTTAATTTGAACATTTATTAAAATAAAAAGTGGTATAGGCCTAATGCAGCTGAGCTAACATGAACGAAGAATAAATCATGTAATAAATGTTTTGCCAAATCCTGCATGCTATCAATACCCTATTAGGCTTTTTTTTGGAATATTCCCAGCTGTGTATGAATGTAAAAGGTCTACAAAGTTTAAAAGATTAAAGTTTAGATGAAATGAATGATTGTCTCCCAAAAGAAAGAAGCGATTCTTCTGAAGAAACAAGATAACAAATTTGCATAATGCCAGTCTATGGTCTTCATTGGCTAACAGCGTCCATTTCGCCCCGCCCTCAAACACTGAGTCCCTCTATCCAGCTTGTAATGTTGTTTATGTGTCTATGTGGTGTTTTTACTCCGCTTTAAAGGGATACTCCACTTTTTTGGGGGGAAATTGGCTTATTTTACCACTCCCCCAGAGTTAAACAGTCGGGTTTTACCGTTTCTGAATGTATTCAGCTGATTTTCTGATATTTAGAAGAATATCAGTAACCAGACCGTTTCTGGTCTCATTGATTTCCATTGTACATTTTTTTCCTACTATGGAAGTCAATGAGACCAGAAACTGTCTGGTTACTGATATTCTTCTAAAATCAGAAAATCGGCTGAATGAATTTGAAAACGCTAAAACTTCAACTGTTTAACTCTGGGGGAGTGGTAAAATAAGCCAATTTCCAAAAAAAGTGGTGTATCCCTTTAACACACACATGTGTAAGTTGATAAGTGGGCAGCATTGCTGAGTATTTCCTCCTTAAAACTGCAGTGAACCAAAGACAGTCTCGAAAACACGCTGGTGTTTCTGACGTCACAAACCACCTTATAACCAATCAGATCAACGTGTGATCGTCAACCAGAGCAGCGTGAAATGAAATGACAAATCAATGCATTATGCAAGAGAAACCGAAAAAGCAGGTGATTATAATGAGCTTAACTTTGAAACAAAGGAGGGATGAAAAATGCACACAGGAGCTCATTATAGGGGTGAAACAAAAGAGAGAGAGATACCAGCCGCAACATGGATCAGATCTGTTTCAAAGTACAAAACGGATGAAATCCGATGCATGGCACACACACAACATGGATAAACTTGTGCAAATAAGACACACACACTTTCTAGACATCCATGATAAGCATTAATGATAATGACCTTTACAGATGATTATATTTCCACACCTCGACATTTAAAATATGCGTCCAAAAACACTTCTCCTTCCCATCAGAGAGGGGTTAGAAGCTGTTTTTCATTCAAGAATGAAGTGTTTAAGATCTTTGTGGCCATTTTTGAGTTGAAATGAGCTTTTTGAGCATTTCAATCATTTTGACTGTCTTCATCCACTAAACATATAAGGAAAACTATACACTCTAAAAAATGCTGGGTTGTTTTAACCCAATTTTGGGTCAAATATGGACAAACTCAAACATTGGGTTACAATGTCATTTAAAAATATTACCCAATGGCTGGGTTTGTCTATTTTTTACCCAAAATTGGGTTAAAACAACCCAGTATTTTTTAGAGTGCACCAAAAACTTTAAGGAAAATTATATAATGAAAACTATATGGTAAATCGAGCATCAGATCCTCATATTAGAGTGATTTGTGAAGGATCGTGTGACACTGAAGACTGGAGAAATGATCCTGAAAATTCAGTTTTGATCACAGGAATAAATTACACTTTACCGTATATTCACATAGATTATCACTATTTTAGATTGTAATAATAATTTCAGATTTTTTACTGTATTTTTATCAAATCAACGCAGCCTTGAGACTTAAGAAATAACATAAAACCATCAAAGGTGAGGAGAAAAACTATAAAGCGATAAAATAAATAACACTCTAAAAAATGCTGGGCTGTTTTAACCCAATTTTGGGTCAAATATGGACGAACCCAGCCATTGGGTTAAAAATGTCATTTAAAAATGTAACCCAATGGCTGGGTTCGTCCATATTTGACCCAAAATTGGGTTAACCCTGCATTTTTTAGAGTGAAGTCTAACTCACTAAAAAATGCTGGGTTGTTTTAACCCAAGTTTGGGTAAAATATGGACAAACCCAGCCATTGGGTTAAAAATGTAATCAAAAAATGTAACCCAATGGCCGGGTTTGTCCATATTTTACCCATATTTTGCACGAATGCATGTTGTTTCGGAGAATTATTATGGCGAAAACGTACATATTCATACAAACGTACAAAATCATGCATATTGATGTTTTAAACAAAAATGACTCAAGTTTCTCAGAGTTAATGGTCTCAAATTCATTGCAATAGAGTTTCAAATGGCTTTTCCCATGCAACTTAATTGTCTTGATTAGTGTCTGATTAAGGCTAAATGACTAATTAAGTGAGTAAGAGTGAGCCGAGTCTTTATTCCCACAGTCCAGCACGGTCAAAAATCACGACCCGAGCCCTGACATTTATAAAGACCTGAGAGGATTGCTTATTTGCATGAATTTATGTATGTGTGTCAGCTCTCAGTGTAATTTAATAATCCATAAGAGTTTATTAGAGGACGAGGGAAAAGTGTGTGTGAGGAGAGAGAGAGAGAGAGGTGAATGCAAGGAAGAACGAGTGCCAGAAAGTGTCAGAGAAAAGAAAGCAAGTCAGTATATATAACGGTAAAGAAAAGCAGTGTCGCTGAGAGGAAAAAAAGCCTTCCTGTATATTAGACAGATGGCCGCTACACTGAAAAAAAACATGATTAATAAGTTATGACAACATATGTTTTTACATTGCTTTAACGCATCAAAATAAGTTACGCAATTCCCAACTTTTGTTTTAATTATCCAAGATTCAGCTTATTTTTTAAAGTCAGTTTAATGTCATTTAAGTTGGAATGACTTAAACATCCAAGTTGGTTGAACTTAAAAATTTAAGGCAGCAACTATTGTTTTTGCAACATGTTATTTTCATTTAAATACAATTTATTCAAGTAAAATCATAAGAAAAAAAGAAGAGCTTAATTGTTTTAAATGTGAATTTGCAATACACTTCAATTCTTAAAAGTATATTTGAATAACTGTACTTGCAGATAATATAATATTAAAGAAATAAAAGGCATATTATGTGTGTGCATGACTGCTGGAATTAAAAGTTTAACTTTACATTTGAAATCATTGTTTAATAATGCTTTAAAGACACTGATTTTATGTGCTGACCAACACACTAAAGCACATGGACTTCATTGTACTTTTGTTTTAAATGTACTAAATTGCAACTTCACCATTTCAAATGTGTAATTGCAAATATATTTAAATACACGACATACAAGTTTCAACAGAAATGACATTAAAGTATGTTTTAGTTTAATTTAATTATGAAATTACTGTATTTAGGGAGTCAAAAGCACTCTGAAGTTCAACTAATTGCATTTAATACACATATAAAATATGCAATTGAGCGTCTGAAAACATTTAGTTCGCACTTAAGTTTTACAGTAGCCCACATAATAACTACTGTTTTTAAAGTATACTAAAGTAGTTGTTTTCCACAAGTATATGTAATAGAACAGGTAATCAAGAGTCACATGTGGATGAAGGTTATTATATAATAATAAATCTCATTAAAATGATTCAAACTACACATTTAAATTAGGGCTGTCAAACGATTAATCGCGATTAATTGCATCCAAAATAAAAGTTTGTGTTTACATAATATATGTGGGTGCACTGTGTATAATTATATTATATATATAGAAATACACACACGCGCTTGTATATATTTGAGAATTTTTTTCATGTATATAGATTCATATATAATTTATATTATAAATATTTTAAATAATATTTGTTTCTTAAATATGCATGCATGTGTGTGTGTATATATATATATACAAAATAATTATACACAGTGAACCCACATATATTATATAATCACAAACTTTTATTTTGGATGCAATTAATCGTTTGACAGCCCTAGTTTAAACTGATTCATTTTAAAACGGGCATTAATCTGCACTGGTTTTGCTATAGCTTTGTTTTTGTGTGTACACAGTGCAAAATAACCTGGTTTGGGGTTTCTATTTAACAGTGTCTGTCCAATTTAACTCTTCACAATGACTGCAAATATGATTGTTTTTGGCATATTGTCGAGATATTAAGCAGTGCAGGAAACTCTCCGAGGCCTCAAACATCAAATATTATAGTGTGCACAAACCAAAAGGCAACAGAGGAAGAGAAACATTTTTACGGCATAAATTAAGAAAGAAAATTGGATGCATTTCTATTTCTCAAGCCAATCCAGTTCATGAAAATAACCAAAACTGAGAGGTGAGCCGACACAGAGCGCGTTTGGCCGGAAACCCCATCATCACATCAACACTAAATATTATTGCATGCAAACGGATACTGATCTTTTTTCTCTCCATTGTATATTCAGAAAATGAATTTTTGGCACAATGCACAGATAAACAGATTGATTACTTTATTCTAAAAACACAGTCTGATCTGGAGCCTGTATTTTGTAACATTTGCATGTGTAATATTTTCTTAGAGAGATTGTCAAGCTGAGATATGACGTCCGAGAGACTGAAGCCCATTGATTCGCTTTTGTTATCATGCTGACGACATCAAATACCAGTGGGATCCTTTATGAAAGCCCAAAATTCTTTAGAGTCTGTGGTCAAAGGTCAAAGGTTGACTGGTTTACAATACTGGCTGCACTTCAATAAAATGTCAACGTCTACTTCTGATAACCCTTATTTTTGATGTTATTCTGCTGACTTTGCCTCTACAATCAAACCAAACATTATTCAGACACCAGATATCATTTTTTACATTTGTTTACTGGTGTGTGCAGGACACCAGAGTTCATTTATGTAAGAGAGGAGAGCAAAATAACTTAACTGTGACATATTATACCCCAAAATATCTTTATAAAGTGTCAAATTTATAAAAATTTGGGAGAAAAAATGATCTGATCATGTTTTGATGAAGTGTGTTTTCTGTAATAGCTAATGCTCTTTTTACACACACACTGAACAACATGAAGCATTGCTTGGTCACTGGTTGAGCTAAATATAAATTTAAATTTACCAGCTGATAGATATTGAACATAATTCATGAAGATTTATCAGTGATACTCTAATGACTTGACATGTATTTACAAGGGCTGTCAAATGATTAATCGCGATTAATCGCATTCAAAATAAAAGTTTGTTTTATTAAATAAACATGCATGTTTGTACATACATATATATATATATATATATATATATATATATATTTATTAGGGCTGTCAAACGATTAATCGCGATTAATCGCATTCAAAATAAAAGTTTGTTTTATTAAATAAACATGCATGTTTGTACATATATATATATATATATATATATATATATATATATATATATTTATTAGGGCTGTCAAACGATTAATCGCGATTAATCGCATTCAAAATAAAAGTTTGTTTTATTAAATAAACATGCATGTTTGTACATATATATATATATATATATATATTTATTTATTTATTTATTAGGGCTGTCAAACGATTAATCGCGATTAATCGCATCCAAAATAAAAGTTTGTGTTTACATAATATATGTGGGTGCACTGTGTAGAATTATTTTATATATATAAATACACACACATGCTTGTATATGTTTAAGAAATATTTTAATGTATATATTGTATAAAGATTTATATAGAATTTATATTATACATAAATATAAATATTTTATATATAAATAATATTTTTTTTCTTAAATATACTTGCATTTGTGTGTATTTATATATATATACAAAATAATTATACACAGTGCATCCACATATATTATGTAAACAAAAAACTTTTATTTTGGATGCGATTAATCGCGATTAATCGTTTGACAGCCCTACTATTTACAAAGTCAATAATATCTGTTAGGCAGCATCAAAATAAAGTGTTAGTACAGGCTTTAACTATATAATCGCAATATGATGAGCGGTTTACAGTAAATATATACAGTAAATCTGCTTTTGCTGCGAGTTTAACCTGCATTCGAGTTTGAACATTAAAAAGTTTAGAATTTAAGACCTAAAGACATTAAATATTAATATTGCAACACCAGTGTGCATGTAATGTGGACTGAGTCACTATCATAAATAAAAGACGTCCACTTAGAGACAAAATCATTAAATATTTGATTTACTTTATTAGCTATTTACTTGCATATCATTTGTGACCGTTCTCTGACATCAAAGAACATGAGAATATGTTATTGAATTATTATATTTAAGTCATACTTCAATTACATATTTCACATTTAAGGGGTTTGACTGACAAAAAAGACGTTTGTGAATCCCTGATCAGTGCCGTTAAAGAAGGAAAACGAGGAAGTGTGTGTAAATACTGACGGATAAAACTGGAAGCTTCCATTTATTTTACCTTTGCAAAGAAAAAAGTGCATCCGCAAAAATAAAACAGATCGCAGTACGTTTAATTGGACCCGAAAACAGCGGATTTCAGCATGCATGGGCATTAGGAACAGATTGAGGGAATGAAAACATTTTATGGTTATTATATGTGATGTCAATGACGAGCAAACTACAGGATTGTCATTGCATTCACGGTTTGTCTTCTGTGTAAAATGAAATCTTAAACATTGCAGAAGAAATGTTGAAGTGTGTGCTGTGCATCCTGTGTGTGATTCCCCATGCAAGAGCACGGATCGGGAGTCTGGTGTCATCTTTACTCACACACTTCATCTTTACTTGTGCTTGCAGCGCTGCCTCCTCTGCCGATAGATCTCCTCAGTGAATGGTCTGCAAACATCACACACACACACAAGTGCTACGTTAAGATAGTCTGTGCCTGACACATTGTGTGTGTGAGCGTGTGTGTGTGTGTGTGTGTGTGTGTGTGTGACGCTGTCCATAAATAGGTCAGATATAAGGCCTGCGACTCATAGTCAATAATGACACAACTAATTGTCAGTGAAATGAGGCGATTGACCTTCAGAAAATATATGAGCAGTTTTATGGTCTATTCATTAGCCGATATATATAATATATATATATATATATATATATATATATATATATATATATATATATATATATATATATATATATATTACATGGCTTGGTTGAATTATAATGTACTGCAGAATGTGGTCTGTTAATTAAAACACACCATTGCCATGAAAAAGAGAGCGTTGCCATGGACACAGTGCTGTTCACTCTGGAGGATAAACTCCTTTAAAATCAATAAACTCCTATTTAATTAACTATGGCGGACTCACAAAGTTTAATATTACACTTTTTCAAGAAACCACAGAAAGACCAGAAAGGAGAAGGATCTTTACAAGACAATTTATTTACAATATTTCATAACTGAACTTTAGTGAGACTTCCACAACACAATTGGCAAAAGAGGTGATGATTTTGTCTCATTTTATAATAGCGGAAAAAAAAACAACCTAAAATACTCCATCAGTCATAAGAGTCAGTCAGATAAGAGTAAGAATTCATTCATCATTTGATCATCATCAAAACTGTAAAGGGTCTATTTTTATATTTTGTTTGTGTAAACTCACAGTACAAACCAATCATTGCGTATCGGCTGCTAAACTCAGCGTATCGGCTGCTAAACTCATCGTATCGGCTGCTAAACTCAGCGTATCGGCTGCTAAACTCAGCGTATCGGCTACTAAACTCAGCGTATCGGCTGCTAAACTCAGAGTATCGGCTACTAAACTCATCGTATCGGCTACTAAACTCAGCGTATCGGCTACTAAACTCATCGTATCGGCTACTAAACTCATCGTATCGGCTACTAAACTCAGCGTATCGGCTACTAAACTCAGCGTATCGGCTACTAAACTCAGCGTATCGGCTACTAAACTCATCGTATCGGCTACTAAACTCATCGTATCGGCTGCTAAACTCAGCGTATCGGCTACTAAACTCAGCGTATCGGCTACTAAACTCAGCGTATCGGCTACTAAACTCAGCGTATCGGCTGCTAAACTCAGCGTATCGGCTGCTAAACTCATCGTATCGGCTGCTAAACTCAGCGTATCGGCTACTAAACTCAGCGTATCGGCTACTAAACTCAGCGTATCGGCTGCTAAACTCATCGTATCGGCTACTAAACTCATCATATCGGCTACTAAACTCATCGTATCGGCTGCTAAACTCATCGTATCGGCTACTAAACTCAGCGTATCGGCTACTAAACTCATCGTATCGGCTGCTAAACTCAGCGTATCGGCTACTAAACTCATCGTATCGGCTACTAAACTCATCGTATCGGCTGCTAAACTCAGCGTATCGGCTACTAAACTCATCGTATCGGCTACTAAACTCAGCGTATCGGCTACTAAACTCATCGTATCGGCTACTAAACTCCGCGTATCGGCTGCTAAACTCAGCGTATCGGCTACTAAACTCATCGTATCGGCTACTAAACTCATCGTATCGGCTGCTAAACTCAGCGTATCGGCTACTAAACTCATCGTATCGGCTACTAAACTCAGCGTATCGGCTACTAAACTCATCGTATCGGCTACTAAACTCCGCGTATCGGCTACTAAACTCAGCGTATCGGCTACTAAACTCATCGTATCGGCTGCTAAACTCAGCGTATCGGCTGCTAAACTCAGCGTATCGGCTGCTAAACTCAGCGTATCGGCTACTAAACTCAGCGTATCGGCTGCTAAACTCAGCGTATCGACTACTAAACTCAGCGTATCGGCTGCTAAACTCATCGTATCGGCTACTAAACTCAGCGTATCGGCTACTAAACTCAGCGTATCGGCTGCTAAACTCAGCGTATCGACTACTAAACTCATCGTATCGGCTACTAAACTCCGCGTATCGGCTACTAAACTCAGCGTATCGGCTACTAAACTCAGCGTATCGGCTGCTAAACTCAGCGTATCGGCTACTAAACTCCGCGTATCGGCTACTAAACTCAGCGTATCGGCTACTAAACTCATCGTATCGGCTGCTAAACTCCGCGTATCGGCTACTAAACTCAGCGTATCGGCTACTAAACTCATCGTATCGGCTGCTAAACTCAGCGTATCGGCTACTAAACTCAGTGCATATGCGGTCAAACCCAAATGTATTCAGACACACTTCAACATTTCACATTATTACACTTTATTCACTAAATGACAAGAAGTTCTCAGATCAGTGGATATTTGACTGGTTTTGTCCGTCCTTCTGTTAGACTCTGACACATGAATTATGTTGAATATCTGTTAAATTTAACTACACAATTAGATAATACCAGTTTAGCTCAACCAAGCAATGCTTCATGTTGTTCGGTGTGTGTGTAAAAAGAGCATTAGCAATTACAGAAAACAGTTTTTGCTCCCAAATATTTATTAATTTTACTCTTAGTCACTGTATGAAGAATATTTAGGTATAATATATCACAGTTAATTTCATTTTGCTCTCCTCACTTGCATAAATGTGTCCTGCACACACTAGTAAACAAATACTGTATACAAAATTATATCTGGTGTCTGAATAATTTTGGTTTGACTGTATATATATGAAGAGTTCAGATGCAAAAGCCTCTAAATGCCATTTGAAATTTTCTTCTAAAATGACCATTTTTATCAAACTTGTATATTTAAGTTCAGTAATTTCACTTAAATGATAATTAATCGGTGATCTTCATTGCCATTTAAGTGAAATTGCTGAACTTAAATATACAAGCTTGATAACAATGGGCATTTTAGAAGAAAATTTCAAATGGCACTTAGAGGCTTTTGCATCTGAACTCTTCATATATATATATATATATATGTGTGTGTGTGTGTGTGTGTGTGTGTGTGTGCATGCATGCATGTAGAACAGAACAGTCCAGTCTGTCAATGCGTGGTTTTTCTTCCACATTCTGGTGTAAATTGATGTTGGCGCGCTGTGTTCAGTGGGAGACGGAGTCGTGTGTAACTGAGACGATCTGTCCTCGTCGGTCGGCACGCTCAGGTCAGACATGCAGAAGCTGTTGTTGTTTTTGTGTCAGTGCTATTAAAGTTCAGTTCTCTCACGGCCACTGTCGCCATAGAGACTTTACAATGCGAGTATATTCCCACATTTATTCCTGTCGCTATGGAGAAAAGTTGCCAGGTTTTCTGTCCGAGTGTGCTGACCTTTACTTGCATCAATCTTAGAGCGTCTCAGACTCACAACAAGTGTTTTTTGTGTCTCAGAAGAAAGGAAACAAGACCACTAGGGATGTCCCTCATGCCACGATTCAATACATATCACGATATTGAACTCAAGATATGATATTATTGCGATACTCCATTGCATTTTTGTAGTTTACATGGAGACAATAATGGAATAGTTTTCAAAAAATGTCACATTTAAAACCAAAAATATGTTTGCAGGCCCTCAAAATGCCATTGTCGTGTAAATGAACACATTAAAAAGCTGTCAGTTTTAGTTGAAAATGTGTTTCTGATAACACACTTACCCTTCACATGTAATAGCTACTCTGTAAGAGACGGCCACCACTGCGGTCAGGACCACCCCTATAGGACTGGCATTCCTAGTACACACATATAAGAGACAAACACAACATATTCACTTAAAGCACGACACCACAAGCTGAGCCACAGATTCTTCAGTGGTTTGGTAGTGGGAACATATTTTCCCATGGTCATTAAAGCATTAATTCACTTGTCCTGATAGTTTACTATCCTGCATGTCATCCAAGATGTTCACGTCTTTTTTTCTTTAGTGGAAAATAAATTAAGGGTTTTGAGGAACACACTCCAGGACCCCAAAATAATATAAAATATCATGTTTTATAGCCTTGTGGGAACTTTTGCTGAAGTATTATACTTTGAATGTAATAAAAGCATTGACTCCTGGTTACTCAAGCGCATTTGTGCTTCAGTCTCACCCTGACCTGATTTCTACTATTGTTGAGTGTAAAATCCTTATCAAGTCCTGCTTAAATTGTTGTACTCTCCTCCATCCTTTCAGGAAAACACCCTTTGACATCAAAACACAATTGAAAACCATTTGTAGGTCAAGGCAACAACTGAAGTGCTAATGCAATACAACCAGACAAAAGACAGAGAGGCCACAGCGTCACGTATTTGGTGCCATAATAAGGAAGAAAAACATTTTAGATGTAATTATTCATATAAGACCATACGCAAACGCCATAAACAAGCTGGAAGGGGTTTTTAAAATCAGTAGTGTTTAAAAGTTTGGGGATGGGTTAGATTTCATAAAATGCATTTATTTGATCAAACATACAGTAAAAATTTTAAAATATTTTTGTAAATTAAAACAACCATTTTTATGTGATTATACAGTAAAATGTAATTTATTCCTGTGATCAAAGCATCATTACTCCAGTCTTCAGTGTCACGTTATCCTTCAGAAATCACATATGAGGATCTGATGATTATGATCAGTGTTTAAAACAGTTGTGCTGCTTCATATTTCTGTGCAAACTGGAGATTTGAGGATTCTTTGAACAAATTCAACAGAACGTACTGCATTATAAATGCTGTTATTGTCACAACTGATCAATTTAATGCATCCTTGCTGAATTAAAGTATAACTGAAATCAGAAATGTAATCAACAAGCATATACAAGAAACTAACTTCAGAATAAAATGAATTGTTTAGATAATTTACAAACGACTATTTCAGTGGTTTGGAAGATATATCCATATGCACATAGAGGCTTGAATGGCTTTGGTAAAGTGACTTGACTCTGGATCAGTACACGGCATGCTCGAAGACTTTGCAAATTTAATATCTGAATTACGTCCCATGCAAGCGCTGACACCGAAAGCAAAATACATGAAAAATGAAATTTCCACGAGTGTGACTATTAGCCTAAAGTAGTGCAAGAGCTGTCGTCATGTAAAGCGGCACAGACTGTTATTTCATCCTGTTGATAAAGGCCGGAGATTGAGGATGAATGAATAGTAGATTGTGTTTGACTGATTCAAACGAGTATTCAGAATAATATGTTGCTTTTATGCAACAGGATACACACTACTAACCTATATAAAAGCTTTTTAGGAAATTATTCACCATTAATACAGAATTTTATCCAACCAGAAACCAGAATCTCTTTTATAATAGAAATACTTTATCATGGCACAAAAGAACAGCAGATGACAAAAACTCAAAAAGTCTCTGTCCAGTCAATTTATACATTTATCTTCAGATGGAACTAGAAGAACAGCAATACATACAGAGAGAGAACAGCAGACATTATTTTCAGGACGACACCATGTTTCATTCATAAAAAAAAACTATTTGCATGTATTTCGGCATTATTCTCATTTAAGCAATGCAAAATAATCACTCATTACTGTTATACAAATAAATAAATGATCTTATATAACTCATAACTCTATATTACAGTATGAAAATCTAAAAAAAGATTCCAGAAGTAAAAACTCCAATAATTTTCTTCATAGAAGAAATAATTGTTAAAGATAACGTATAAACCTTTAAAAGACAGGGAGCTACGAGGATGTTAACTGAGGGTATTTGCTTCTTTTGAAGCTGTCAGCCCTCTTGGTTTTAAAATAATCGTGTTTGACAGTGGAATTCTTGGTGAAAAACTACATTACCCATAATGCTGTGCAGAAATCCCACCAATCAGAGAGTCACGGCAAGCAAAATGCGTCAATGAAGCACTGCGATGACGTAATCGAGATACTTAAATGTGTGTCATACTTTGCAATACACAATTAACTTTTTTTAAATGTGTAGTTTTGTTTCTGCATAATTTTTAACTTGATTATGATGTTCGAAATGCATTGTGGGATTGTGGTTCTTTGCCTCGGTAAAGCTGTTGAATTGCATTTTTGTTGGATTTTCAAATTTGTTCTCTTTGAAATCAAGTTTTTTAACGTTGTTATTCTCCTTGTAGATGATTGACTTGGTTCATGACTTATAACGCTTTAAAAAAATGAAATAAAAATTATTTAAAAGAGAAATTACTGGGATAAAGACTTCAGGAACCAACGCCGCTGAAAAATGGACGGGCGCTAAAACACTCTACTGAGAATAATGGGAATTATAAAAAAATTAATAAACAAGTAAAGTCAAAAATAAATCAAATGGTGAAACTTTCAGACAGGTTTCAATGATGTATATATATATATATATATATATATATATATATATATATATATATATATATATATATAATCGCAATTAATCGCATTCAAAATAAAAGTTTGTGTTTACATAATATATTTGGGTGCGCTGTGTATAATTATTTTATATATATAAATACACACACATGCTTGTATATATTTAAGAAATATTTTCATGTATTTACTGTATATAGATTTAGGTAGAATTTATATTATATATAAATGTAAAAATAGAAATAATATATATAGAAATAATATTTTTTTTCCTAAATATACATGCATGTGTGTGTATTTATTTATATACAAAATAATTATACACACCACACACACATATATTATGTAAACACAAACTTTTATTTTGGATGCGATTAATCGCGATTAATAGTTTGACAGCCCTAAAATAAAAAAATAAATAATTTCTTCTATGAGCTCATTGTTTCTGGCTTAAATAACATTGTTTAAATTCATACATTTTTCACTAACTGTGATTTTGTATATGAAACACATAACTTAGACAGTTTGAACACATGAAACGATGTGTATTGTGAAAAGCGCTATGATTGAATTGAAAACATGATTTTAATCATTAACCAGACTCACGTGCATCCCTGGAGGAATCTGTTTCACTTTACCCTCATATTCTTCTAAAGCTTAACCTTACACTTCCCATAAAAGAGAGTTATTCAAAAGGAACGGATATTGCATGACCTGTTCCTTGAACTCATTTCCAATGCAAATCAAACTTTTTCTGTGCAGTGTTAAAGAGTGCCAAAGTGCATAAGCTTCTGGGAAACATTCACTTAGGCAAATACATCTCTAATAGCATTTGACTTTTTAGAAACGACCACCTACACCCTTTCACAGGCATCTGATCTGAGTCATTTGGCTTAATAGCATCCTATTGGCCAATCAGAATGAGGATATCTGATTAAAACAGCGATGTCCTGGTGCTTCACTTCTATGGTTGTGCCGTCGGGTCCAGTAGAACGTGATATAGATTCAGTTATTAACTAAGCAATAAATCGTGATGGGCACCTCGTCTCGACCCAATTTCATCCAGCCTCGTATGGGGAATGAAACATTGGAGGAAAACTGGGTTAATGTGCTTTAAGGAGATTTCCATCACTCTCATGTTGCTGGGTGACTTTTACACAGGCCATCTCAAGCTTTGTGTGAGACGCGGATCAGTTACGGTCAATGAGTTGAACTGGATCATCAAGAGTCATGAATTAATCATTTTTGTGAACTGATTTTTTTTAACCAATTGCACAGTCTGTTTCTCACACAAAGTTATCGTAAGACTTCAGAATACACAGAAAAGCATGTGTCATAGGCCTCGTTTACACTGCAGGTCTTGATGCTCAATTCTGATTTTTTGCCTATATCAGATTTTTTTGACCGCCCGTTTACACGTTCTTTCAATTGTGACCCATATCCGATTCATGAGTTTACACTTGACATACGCGAAATATGCTCGATGCTAGCTATTGTGATATATATATATATATATATATATATATATATACTGTATATAAGAAGTTCGCCAAACATCACTATGATTTCAAGGCGGAGGAGGACAAAAGTGCCATCATTGCAGCCTGCGCATATGCTTAAGTTATTGTGTGTGAGATCTCAGGACTGGTGGGAACATAAAACATGATCTTATGAAAGTGCGTATCTATACCACTAATTTGATTTCTCATGCCATTTATAATCCAAAAATTGTTTTCGTAAACTCCTTGGGTAGGGTTACGGGTGTGGAGTGCATGAGTATTACACGCCATAAAGTGCATATCGTATGCACACAAAAACGCTGTATCATATGCACACAAAAATAGCGTATCATATGCACGCAAAAACAGCGTATCATGTGCATGCAAAAAAGGCGTATCATATGCACACAAAAACGCTGTATCATATGCACGCAAAAACGGCGTATCATATGCATGCAAAAACGGCGCATCATATGCACGCAAAGACGGCGTATCATATGCACGCAAAAATAGCATATCATATGCATGCAAAAACAGCGTATCAAATGCATGCAAAAAAAGCATATCAAATGCACGCAAAAACAGAGAATCATGTGCAAGCAAAAACAGCATGTCATATGCATGCAAAAACGGCATTTCATGTGTACACACAAACGGCGTATCATATGCACGCAAAAACGGCGTATCATATGCATGCAAAAATAGCATATCAAATGCATGCAAAAACAGCATGTCATATGCATGCAAAAACGGCGTATTATTTGCACGCAAAAATAGCGTAGCATATGCATGCAAAAACGGCGTATCATATGTACGCAAAAACAGAGAATCATATGCATGCAAAAACGGTGTATCATATGTACGCAAAAACAGAGAATCATATGCATGCAAAAATGGTGTATCATATGTACGCAAAAACGGCGTATCATATGCAGTATGCACACAAAAATGGCGTATCATGTGTACGCAAAAACAGCGTATCATGCACACAAAAAATGGTGTATCATATGCATGAAAAAAAACTCATATCATTCTCTCATCATTAAACCGCGGAGCCTAATACCTCAGAAAATCTGATCTGCCTGTTTACATGACAGTCGTATAATTTGGCACATATCTGATTTATATCTGATTTATCTCCACACATGAACGACGCCTGAAACTGATCTCAAATTATCCGAATGCATGCGTTTTTTCCTGTTTACATGGTCACAGAACACATTCGATCTGTGTCACATATGAGCAAAAATGATAACGTTTTTACGATACGTTTACATTGGGATGCACCGATAAGAAAATTCTGGGTGACACCGATAACCGATAACTCTTTATATTTGAAAGCCGATAGCTGATATATCGGCAGACAAATCTAACTTCACATTTTAATATAATTTCTGAGAGCCTGATTACAAAATCAAAAGTCTCTGTCCCAAACACACAATTGTAATGTTCTCATTTTAATTTTTAACATTAAATACATAAATCTTACAATCTGAGTGGTCAGACCAACCTTAAATAACTTTGAGTGAATAATAACGTTTCCTACAGGACTAACACGAGAGAATAGATCTGTGACACTAGAGCTCATGAAATACTCTTATCCAGATTCAAACATCATATTTTATAATTGGTGACCCACTTCTTGAGCTCCGGAAGCTAATCTACAGATGGTTCTCGGAGACGAGCCTCTCAGACACACTCACGATAACTACATAAATTGCTGTAAATGGCCTCTTGCATGGCGTCCTCATGTGTGTGTTCTCGGTTATCTAACGCTCGGCGCTCTGCATCACTCGAGGACAGAAGTAGGCTAATCTGATGCCGGTCGACCATCACTATATACGCACCTCCTGCGGTCAGGTTATGCAGCATATGGAGGCAAACAGCCACAATCTGCAGACCTTTCCCAGTTTAATGAGCTGATATTGGGACATAATCTGTGGATTGGATTTAAATGGTATAATGTGTTACACTCTGAGTCACACTTTTACTGTCAGCTGGTCCACACACACTGAACACCAGAAGAGGGACTGTTTTACCCCCAATAATATTGTCATTGTAATATTTAGTATTTTAAAGGGATTTGATCATATTAAATATATTTTATGTATGTATATATATATATATGTATATATGAAGAGTTCAGATGCAAAAGCCTCTAAATGCCATTTGAAATTTTCATTTTTTGAAATTTTCATTCATCATGAAATGATCATTTTTATCAAGCTTGTATATTTAAGTTCAGTAATTTCACTTAAATGGCAATGAAGATTACCTATTAATTGCCATTTAAGTGAAATTACTGAACTTAAATATACATGTTTGATAAAAATGGTCATTTTAGAAGAAAATTTCAAATGGCATTTAGAGGCTTTTGCATCTGAACTCTTCATATATATATATATATATATATATATATAATGAATATACTATATTTGTTTTCAATATTTTCACTTTAATATTCTGCATTTTGAGGGGATACTAAATTATGTATAATCTTTAAATACTGCATAATACTTATTTACAATTTCTTTTAAGATAACACCATGAGTGTGTATATGCTATATATATATATATATACATATATAGAGAGAGAGAGAGAGAGAGAGAGAGAGAGAGATTTCCCATATATTTCCACTTTAACATTTTGAATTTACAGTGGATTTAATGGTACAAACCCTATTTATTTCTATTTAATCAACATTTACATTTAATATACAGAAACAAACTGAATAACATAAGTGTAACTCTTTTATATATAAAATGAATATATACATTATATCATATATATATAAATATATATTAGGGCTGGGCAACGATTAATCCAAAATAAAAGTTTGTGTTTACATAACATATGTGTGTTTAGTTTGTACAATTATTATTATTATTATTATTTATTTATTTTATTATAATTTATTATTATTATTATTATTCTCTATATAAATATGCGTGTATATATTTAAGAAATATTTGCATGTATATACTGTATATATATGTATATATCATTTATATTAAATATAAATATGAATATTTGATATATAAATAACAATTTTTCTTAAATATATACTTGCATGTGTATGAATTTTTTTATATACAAAATAATTATACACAGTGCCCCCACATATATTATGTAAACACAAACTTTTATTTTGGATGCGATTAATCATTGCCCAGCCCTAATATATATATATATATATATATATATATATGAAGAGTTCAGATGCAAAAGCCTCTAAGTGCCATTCTAAATTTTCTTCTAAAATGATCATTTTTATCAAATTTGTATATTTAAGTTCAGTAATTTCACTTGAATGACAATTAATGTGTAATCTTCATTGCTATTTAAGGGAAATTACTGAACTTAAATATACAAGCTTGATAAAAATGATCATTTTAGAAGAAAATTTCAAAGGGCACTTAGAGGCTTTTGCATCTGAACTCTTCATATATATATATATATATATATATATATATATATGGATTTTCATGATACTGAACAATATTGATTTCTAAAGCATTTACATTTAAAATAATAATAGAGAAAAACATGTTATTCTAATAGTGATTAAATAAAATAATAAAAACGTTAAGTTTTCTGGTCTATGCTGACTAAACAAATATCCTCGTCTGTATAAGGCATAATTCATCTGACCAAAGTCAACACGCAGACATGAATATTCTCTCTCCAGCCGGCGTTGTGATTGACAGCAGCTGAGAATGGTGTGTGTGGACACACAGATTGCATCGCTCACGCTACACTGAAGTCACAAAGCACAACGCATCTCGCTGCGTCACCGCTACTGATACACATCTATGGGCAAACAGATGCAATTTCAATTACTTTATTGGAAAAAAAGGTATCGCAACCTCTTGTGCTTTAACAAAGAACTATTCCTCTGAATAGATGCTTAAAATCATGCAGTTACTCGAGAGGTCAGCTGGCGTGGAGAAAGATGATCGATTCAAGGGAAAACTTTCATATATTGAACACATGCTAAAACTCTGAAAATCATTAATTACTAAAAATAGGCAAATATACTATTAAAATTCACAAGCATGATTAGAAAATGATGACAATTAAGATCTGATTGCCAATCAAATATGCATTATTCATTCATTTTCTAAATTCAGCTGGCATTGGTTTGTGTAAAAGCTTTATAACATTTTGATGAAGTAAAAAACTAAAACTACTCTGTGGATAATATCATTTGATATAATAGTCAATTATAATAGTCAATGATCTAAAATAATATCAAATAATGATCACTTCACAGTGAGGTCCCATTAGTTGCATTAACAAACAACATTTGTTACAGTATTTATTAATCTTTGTTGATATTAGAGATACAAATGCAACGGTTAAATTCAAATAAAACGTTTAAATAAAACTGAATAAAAATTTAAAATTAATAACAACAACAGCCAAATATTATCTAAAATAATATTAAATAACATTAAAATTAGTGACAACAAGATTTTTGCCTAGAATGAAATATTAATGACCCATACATTAACTAAATAAATTTTCATGATTTCATGATACTGAACAACATTGATTTCTTAAGTATTCATCAGTTAGTTAAATAAAAAATAATAAACATTTGTTACAGTATTTATTAATCTTTGTTAATATTAGAGATACAAATGCAACTGTTAAATTCAAATAAAACGTTTAAATAAAATTGAGTAAAAATTGAAAATTAATAATAACAACTGCCAAATATTTTCTAAAATAATATTAAATAACATTAAAATTAGTGACAACAAGATGATTGGGAAATTAAGATTTTTGATGGCAAAGAATGATATATTAATGACCCATACATTAGCAATGGTAATTAAATAAAGTTTTCATTATTTCATGATACTGAACAACATCGATTTCTTAAGTATTATGTTCATCATTTAGTTAAATAAAAAATAATAAATATTTGTTACAGTATTTATTAATCTTTCTTAACATTAGAGATACAAATGCAACTGTTAAATTCAAATAAAACATTTAAATAAAATTGAATAAAAACTGAAAATTAATAACAACAGCAGCCAAATATTATCTAAAATTATATTAAAGAACATTAAATTATTGACAACAAGATTTTTGATGGCCAAGAATGAAATATTAATGACCCGTACATTAATTAAATAATTAAAAAAATAATTTAAAAAAATTTCATGATTTCATGATCCTGAACAATATTGATTTCTTCATCTTCAAGAATTCACCATTTAGTTAAATAAAAAATTATAAATAAAACATTGAAACATAAACTTTTCTGTTGACTAAACAGTATATAAATACTTTCCCCAACAGAATTAGTATATAAGAGTGTGTGTGTGATAGCACTTCACTAAACGTGGGCGGGAAGAGACACACTCATGATCTGACATTTCTTTTCACTAATGCATGTGAATCCAGAAGTACAAACACGAGAACACGATCTTCAGATGACCTGTTCATGCTTAGCACACAAAATAAACTCGTACAGAGTGTTTATCCTCTAATAACACACAGATTACGCCTTTTTATCATTAGGACTGATCGTCCACATTGTTTTTGCAAGGGATGTGTGTGTTTTAGTCCTTCTGGCATGGTTTCACGACGTACAGTCAAACGCAAATGCATTCAGACCCACTCTAAAAAACACTGGGTTATTTCAACCCAACTTTGGGTCAAACCCAGCTGTTGAGTTACATTTTAAAATGACTTTAACCCAATTTTTGGGTTTGTCCATATTTGAACCAAAACAAAGCATTTTTTACATTGCACCTTCAAACATTTCTCACATTATCAGTTTATTCACTACATAAAATACACTCTCAGAAAAAAAGGTTCAAAAGCTGTCACTGTGCCTGTACCTTTTCAAAAGGTTTTGTCCACTTTAGGTGCTAATATGTACATTTCAGGTGCCAATATTTACATTTTAGGTGCTAATATGTACATTTTAGGTGTTAATATGTACATTTCAGGTGCTAATGTGAACATTTTAGGTGTTAATATGTACATTTTAGGTGTTAATATGTACATTTTAGGTGCTAATATGAACATTTTAGGTGCTAATATGAACATTTTAGGTGTTAATATGTACATTTTAGGTGCTAATATGAACATTTTAGGTGTTAATATGTACATTTTAGGTGCTAATATGAACATTTTAGGTGCTAATATGAACATTTTAGGTGTTAATATGTACATTTTAGGTGCTAATATGAACATTTTAGGTGTTAATATGTACATTTTAGGTGCTAATATGAACATTTTAGGTGCTAATATGAACATTTTAGGTGCTAATATGAACATTTCAGGTGCTAATATGAACATTTTAGGTGCTAATATGAACATTTTAGGTGTTAATATGTACATTTTAGGTGCTAATATGAACATTTTAGGTGTTAATATGTACATTTTAAGTGCTAATATGAACATTTTAGGTGCTAATATGAACATTTTAGGTGCTAATATGAACATTTCAGGTGCTAATATGAACATTTTAGGTGCTAATATGAACATTTTAGGTGTTAATATGTACATTTTAGGTGCTAATATGAACATTTTAGGTGCTACTATGTACATTTCAGGTGCTAAAATGTACATTTTAGGTGCTAATATGAACATTTTAGGTGCTAATATGTACATTTCAGGTGCTAATATGTACATTTCAGGTGCTAATATGTACATTTCAGGAGCTAATATGTACATTTCAGGTGCTAATATGTACATTTCAGGTGTTAATATGTACATTTCAGGTGTTAATATGTACATTTCAGGTGCTAATATGTACATTTCAGGTGTTAATATGTACATTTCAGGTGCTAATATGTACATTTCAGGTGCTAATATGTACATTTCAGGTGTTAATATGTACATTTCAGGTGTTAATATGTACATTTCAGGTGCTAAAATGTACATTTCAGGTGCTAATATGTACATTTCAGGTATTAATATGTAAATTTCAGGTGCTCATATGTACATTTCAGGTGCTCATATGTACATTTCAGGTGTTAATATGTACATTTCAGGTGCTAAAATGTACATTTCAGGTGTTAATATGTACATTTCAGGTGCTAAAATGTACATTTCAGGTGTTAATATGTACATTTCAGGTGCTAAAATGTACATTTCAGGTGCTAATATGTACATTTCAGGTGTTAATATGTACATTTCAGGTGCTAATATGTACATTTCAGGTGTTAATATGTACATTTCAGGTGTTAATATGTACATTTCAGGTGCTAAAATGTACATTTCAGGTGTTAATATGTACATTTCAGGTGCTAAAATGTACATTTCAGGTGCTCATATGTACATTTCAGGTGCTAATATGTACCATTAAGGTACCAATATGCAGCCTTTAGATACAAAAGTGTACCTTTTGCAAGGGTACAGCCCCAGTGTCTGCTTTTGTACCTTTTTTTCTGAGTGTAGTATTAAAATATGAGCAGAACTCAGTGGATATTTGACTGGTTTTGTCCGTCCTTGTTGGACTCTCACACATGAATTATGTTGAATATCTGTCAGCTGGTAAATTGAACTACACAATTAGATAATACCAGTTTAGCTCAACCAGTGACCAAGCAATGCTTCATGTTGTTCAGTGTGTGTAAAAAGAGCATTAGCAATTACAGAAAACACACTTCAGATTTATTCAAATTATTATTATTATTCAAATTTATTACATACATTTTCACTGTATGAAGTGTGTATAATGCTCTCCTCACTTGCATAAATGAACTATAGTGTCCTGATCACACTAGTAAACAAATATGAAAAATGATATCTGGTGAGTAATTGTGTGTTTGACAGTAAGCCAAGTTGGTGATTTGGGGGAGAGCTGACGGAGAGCAGGGATATTTGTGCTCTTCTTCTGTACATGATGCTATTCTTAACCACTGTATGGTGCATGACGTCACGTGTGTGTGCGGACCTGATGAGGAAATAAACCGGCTGTGCTGCGACTGAAATCTGACCTCAAAATCAACACAAATGTGGTTTATATTGGATTGGTGAGAATGAGATTTATCCACTGAGAGACACTGTAAAAGATGATCATGAAACATGGAAACACTATTTTTAGTTTGTGTGTTCGTGTTTAATTCAATGAGTGACTTCTTTTATTGTTTGTGAAATTTACTAGCAATTTCTGGGAGAAAAGTCTTTCTAAACTGAATTTATTTGCAGAGCTCTGACGATTTTATTATAGATAATACACTCTCAGAAAAAAAGGTACAAAAGCCGTCACTGGGGCTGTACCTTTTCAAAAGGTAAACTTTTGACCATTTTAGGTGCTAATATTTACATTTTAGGTGCGAATATGTAAATTTTAGATGTTAATATGTACATTTTAGGTGCTAATAAGTACATTTTAGGAATTAATATGTATATTTTAGGTGCTAATAAGTAGCCCTGCATTTTAGGTGCTAATATGTGCATTTCAGGTGCTAATATGTACATTTTAAGTGTTAATATGTACATTTCAGGAGCTAATATGTACATTTTAGGTCCTAATATGTACATTTTAGGTGCTAATATGAACATTTTAGGTGCTAATATGTACCACTAAGGTACCAATATGCAGCCTTTGGGTACAAAAGTGTAACTTTTGAAAAGGTACAGCCCCAGTGATTGCTTTTGTACCTTTTTTTCTGAGAGATACATCAAATGTGGCTTTTGACTTTTCTGATGTACATCTCGTTAAACTACAAATTTTAAGTTTGGTTTGGTGTTTTTTCTAAAGAAATCAAAACGTTTTATTAATCAAATTTGCAATAAGTTGATCAAAAGGTGACAGTAAAGACATTTATCATGTTTTGCACTCAATTTTGTGCAATTTATTACAAATTTGATTAATAAAAGTGTCAAGTAAATGCTGTTCTTCTGATCTTTCTATTCATCAAGGAATCTTGAAAACAACATTGATAATGTTTTCATCACTGATAATAATCATAAATGTTTCTTGATCATCAGATCCTCATATTAGAGTGATTTCTGAAGGATCATGTGACACTGAAGACTGGAGAAATGAGAAATTCAGCTTTGATCACAGGATATAAATTACACTTTACCGTATATTCACATAGAAAACAGTTATTGTAAATTGTAATAATATTTCAAAATTTTCACTGTATTTTTAAGCAAATAAATTCACCCTTTCTGAGCATAAAATGACTTTTAAAAAACCTCAATGAACCCAAACCTAAACAGTAGTGTACATTAAATACTATATAGGAATTAAGTTAAACACACAATGTTATTCACATTTAAAAAACAACATCATATCAACAGCTGGTTGATATTTGTGGAAATGGCTTTGTATTGTGGGAAAAGGAACATTGGTGAAGCAAGAGGAGAGGATAACGCAGTGAGTAAAGCATGTGTTGGCGAAGTGAATGCGTGAGAAAGAGAGGTCAGTACACATGTAAGGAGGCTTGGAAACATTAACACTGAGTGTGTGCATTGCGTGTGTGTTGACGTCGATTAATGGAAGAAACAGCATTAGCTTTTTTCCTCTGCTCACTGAAATGTACGAGTGGAGGAGGAGGCTTTTCAACGATGCCTCTACTTACATTAGTGCAAAACTCACCGCTGAAATAAACAACTTTTATTCCTTTTCACACAGATTATTAATAAAGGCAAATGTTTATGCGGTTCCTAGCACAATACTATGTTATGAGCTCAAAACAGATTTACCGTAGTGCATGGTTTGTAAACTAACATGCCAGATGCTTTAAAATCGCATGACTGCCGTAATCAAAAACGCAAATCTAACTCAGATTAGGCTCTAAATGAGATCACTGATTCAGCTCACAATTATGTGATTGTGTCGAAATATAACCAACAACACCTAATCACAAAAAATAAAATAAAATTAATACATAAAAATAATTTTTAAATATTTATATATATATATATATATATATATATATATATATATATATATATAAATATTTAAATTTTTTTAAATATTTTAAAAATTTTATTAATTTATTTATTATTTTAATAGATTATTTATATAAAATTATTATTTATATAAAATTAATATTTATATAATAAATTATTTATACATTATTTATATTATATATATATATATATATAATATAAATAATTTATTATATAAATAATAATTTTATATAAATAATCTATTAAAAATAATAAATAAATTAATAAAATTGTAAAAATCAAGGGCCAACAGCCCAACCAAAGCAAACACCGATCATCATAATGGTGACTTAATCATGGAGA
>CM075877.1:32168948-32551354 GCA_038021265.1 Cyprinella venusta
CTCGGACAAACGCGACCGCTGGGAGTCGTGGGGTTTGTGTTGATGTGTACATGACAGTTCTGGGCAAAAGTTTGGAATTATTACACTTTTTTTGAGTTAATGTATTTTATATTTGATTTATTCCTGTGATCAAAGCTCAATCTTCAGGATCATTACTCCAGTGTTGATGATCCTTCAGAAATCACTCTAATATGATGATGTAGGTATTAATATAATATTTCAGTTTTACTTTTACTTTTGATGATGTTCACGTCACGTAAATACATCACTTCATAACGTTCCCATGGCAACAGGTTACGTCACTTCGTATCGTTCCCATGGCAACAGGTTACGTCACTTCGTAACATTCCCATGGCAACTGTTTATGTCACTTCATAACGTTCCCATGGAAACAGGTTATGTCACTTCGTAACGTTCCCATGGCAACAGGTTATGTCACTTCATAGCGTTCCCATGGCAACAGGTTACGTCACTTCGTAACATTCCCATGGCAACTGTTTATGTCACTTCATAACGTTCCCATGGCAACAGGTTACGTCACTTCGTAACATTCCCTTGGCAACAGGTTATGTCACTTCATGATATTCCCATGGCAACAGGTTACGTCAATTCATAACGCTCCCATGGCAACAGGTTACGTCACTTCGTAACGTTCCCATGGCAACAGGTTACGTCATTTTGTACCATTCCCTTGGCAACAGGTTACGTCACTTCGTAACATTCCCTTGGCAACAGGTTACGTCACTTCGTAATATTCCCATGGCAACAGGTTATGTCACTTCTTAACATTCCCATGGCAACAGATTACATCACTTCGTATCGTTCCCATGGCAACAGGTTACGTCACTTCATAACATTCCCATGGCAACAGGTTACGTCATTTACTAATGTTCCTATGGTAACAGATTACGTCACTTCGTAACGTTCCCAGGGCAACGGGTTACGGCACTTTATAACGTTCCCATGGCAACAAGGGGAAACAGTGTGAAGCAAACGCAACTTTCTGCTAAGATATGTGACTTTTTTGCAACAAAATTGCGTGGATTAAGAAATCATGCAAGCATGTTTTCATAGAAATCGTAAATTTATGAGGCGAAAGTGCAGCGTATTTGAAAAAATGCCCCCGCATAAATATGCCAACTTCGGGTGATTATGCACTAAATCATGTAATCGCGTTTTTTTCTGGAGAGAGTGTTTATTACACACTACATGAAAGGATATATTTATAAAAACATAATAGGGGCACTTTTAAAACTACTAGAAAAAAAGTGCATTGGATGAAATTTTTTGTAATAATATCGATAACAAACATTTAGAAAATAGATGGTGTAAATTTCCATTTCATGCAGACGTAAAGAAATATTTAATATTTCCATGTCTATGTCACCAATCACATTGATCATGTGATCATTCTCAAATCATACAAGAGAACATCCTGAAGTTGTTTATCAATTCGAATTTCCACTTAAATGATGCCGATATGATAATAGCCTAACAAAATGATTCCAACAGTAAAAAAAAAATTAGAAATATTTTCACTAGGAATGAATAGGATTATGAACGGACTCACATTAAGGCCAAGCCCAGGTAGTTTGCGGTGCTGCCCCAGTACATGGGGTTCTCTATCACATTAAACGGGAAGCTGGTCACCTTCTGATCCATGAGGATGCCGAAATAGTCTCCTATTTAAAGATAAAAACAAGCATGAATAACTCCGCATCATTCACATATGAAGAAAACAAACAAAATTACATTTATAATTAACTTGCTAATGCTTCTTTTAACTCTATTGTCACGTGCAGTAATACACACACGTGTCAGAAAAAGAGTTGTTTTAACAATTGCGGAGCAAAAGAGCCAACAATATCATCCCAACGAGAACACGGGATGATTAATCACACAAACTGGGTCAAATCACACACACACACTCTCTCTAACAACTGTTGATCAGACAAACAAGATTGTGTGACATGCAGGATCCATCTGTGCCGCTTCATAAACTGAAGATGAGTTATTACACACGAGATATTACAGGAGCTGAGAGAGGACGATCTGATGGAGATTAGACTCAGCATGAAGACACTCTTCCAGGAACACACTGATTCAAGCAAATCATTCACTCGGAAACTCAGAGTTATAATGTAGAATTATGATTCAGACTGTGCTAGTCTAACTCTGAGGCATAAAATATTTCATAAAGAGAGAGTGAAATAAATCCATGTAAATCGGGCGGCTTAATGCAAGTCTTCTAAAGAAACGAGTGAACAGATGTAATGCGGGCCATGATCAGCGATGAATGTTTTGAAGGTTTGGGTTTCAGTGGCGGGACAGATGACTGTCAGATTTCAGTCTAATATCTGCATTTGTATTCTGAAGATCAATGAAAGTCTTAAGGGTTTGGAACAACCTGAGGCGATTCAGTGTGTGTGTGCATGTGTGTGTGTGTGTGTGTGTGTGCATGTTTGTTTGTGAATGAGTAAGTGAGTGAGTGTGTGTGTGTGTGTGTGTGTGTGTGTGTGTGTGGTCCTGTGTTTTTTCAGGTCAGGTTGTGTTCTACATCACACTCTAAAAAATGCTGGGTTGTTTCAACCCAAATTTGGGTCAAATATGGACGAATTCAAACATTGGGTTACAAAATGTAATTTAAAAATATAACCCAATGGCTGGGTTTGTCCATATTTGACCCAAAACTGGGTTAAAACAACCCAGTATACTTTAGAGTGCACTCTAAAAAATGCTGGGTTGTTTCAACCCAAATTTGGGTCAAATATGGACGAATTCAAACATTGGGTTACAAAATGTAATTTAAAAATATAACCAAATGGCTGGGTTTGTCCATATTTGACCCAAAATTGGGTTAAAACAACCAAGTATTTTGAAAAATGCTGGGTTGTTTTAACCCAATCTTGGGTCAAATATGGACGAATTCAAACATTGGGTTACAAAATGTAATTTAAAAATATAACCAAATGGCTGGGTTTGTCCATATTTGACCCAAAATTGGGTTAAAACAACCCAGTGTTTTTTTAGAGTGCAGTCTAAAAAATGCTGAGTTGTTTCAACCCAAATTTGGGTCAAATATGGACGAATTCAAACATTGGGTTACAAAATGTAATTTAAAAATATAACCCAATGGCTGGGTTTGTCCATATTTAATGCAAAATTGGGTTAAAACAACCCAGTATTTTGAAAAATGCTGGGTTGTTTCAACCCAAATTTAGGTCAAATATAGACAAACCCAAATGTTGGGCTAAAAGTTTTAACCCAACTTCAACTTTCACTTTCAACTGTAATTTTTCTAATTACATTTTTAACCCATCATTTCTGTTTGGCCATATTTGACCCAAATTTGGGTTGAAACAACCCAGCATTTTTTAGAGTGCACTCTAAAAAAAACACTGGGTTGTTTTAACCCAATTTTCGGTCAAATATGGACAAACCCAGCCATTGGGTTATATTTTTAAATTACATTTTGTAACCCAATGTTTGAATTCGTCCATATTTGACCCAAATTTGGGGTTGAAACAACCCAGCATTTTTGAAACAACTCAGTGTTCCATCATCTCTGCGTCCGGTCTCGAGTCGAGACGAGCATCGTTTGCCATCGGGATTGTGTGTGTGACCCGACCCTGCCGGATCTGGGCTTCAAACCCTCTCCTCTCTGACCCAGTTCAGGACAAAAGCTCTGCGGTAACGATCGCTCTAACAAATACACAATACACAATACACTGCACACCTGCTACGAATGGAAAATATGATTCATTCACAAGTACAAAGCAATGATAACCTGAAAACTCATGCAAAGAATTATGCAACAGTCTGTCTGTCTGTCTATGTATTCATCTGTCCATAATGCTCAACCAAGATGCAATACTAAAGATGCAAAACTAAAGCACCCTTAATTTTCTCCTTTTGGCACAACATTCATGGCTTTTATAATGGCAAAGACACAATAAGTGTTTCAGGACGGCCGACGGTGTTGTAAAATACAGGTCATGCTGCCAGGCAGCTTTTACTGGACATCTAAACTCTCTTCTCCGAGTTCATAACTGTGTTGCTTGACTGTGATTGGTCAGACACAGGTGTCAGAAACCAGGCTATCAACTAAACGGGTCAGATGTGCTCGCAGATCCTCACAGAACATCAAGTGCCAGACTACAGATGTGCTGGATTAACACTCTTAAAGAGATAGTTCACCCAAAAATGAAAATTAGCCCATGATTTACTCAGCCTCATCCTAGGGGTGTATGACACTCTTCTTTCAGACCAACACAATCATGACCAACAAGACATATATTAAAACATTTCTCGGCTCTTCCAAGTTTTATAATGGCAGTGAACGGCTGATTCTGTTTAAGCTAGTTATTTTATATAATATAGTTTTAAATATGGATATTTTTCTTGTACAAACACATCGCTATTCACTTTTATAATGGACAGATGCACTTTTATGATGAATAGATGCACTTTTATTATGATGATTCACTTTTATGATGGATAGATGCACTTTTATGATGGACAGATACACTTTTATGATTTATAAATGCACTTTTATGATGGACAGATGCACTTTTATGATGGACAGATTCACTTTTATGATGGATGGATGCACTTTTATGATGGACAGATGCACTTTTATGATGATAGATACACTTTTATGATGGACAGATGCACTTTTATGATGGACAGATGCACTTTTATGAGGGACAGATGCACTTTTATGATGGATAGATTTACTTTTATGATGGATAGATGCACTTTTATGATGGACAGATGCACTTTTATAATGATAGATACACTTTTATGATGGACAGATGCACTTTTATAATGATAGATGCACTTTTATGATGGATAGATGCACTTTTATGATGGACAGATACACTTTTATGATTTATAAATGCACTTTTATGATGGACAGATTCACTTTTATGATGGATAGATGCACTTTTATGATGGACAGATGCACTTTTATGATTTATAAATGCACTTTTATGATGGACAGATGCACTTTTATGATGGATAGATGCACTTTTATGATGGACAGATACACTTTTATGATTTATAAATGCACTTTTATGATGGACAGATTCACTTTTATGTTGGATAGATGCACTTTTATGATGGATAGATGCACTTTTATGATGGATAGATGCACTTTTATGATGGATAGATGCACTTTTATGATGGACAGATGCACTTTTATGATGGATAGATGCACTTTTATGATGGATAGATGCACTTTTATGATGGATAGATGCACTTTTATGATGGATAGATGCACTTTTATCATGGATAGATGCAATTATATGATTGACCGATGCACTTTTATGATAGATAGATAGATTCACTTTTATGTTGGATGGATGGATGCTACTAACTATCCATATGGAAGGTCGGAGAGCTGTAATGCTGGATGTGGTACAGGAGGATCATGTATTTACCCAGGAAAGTGCCAGTGACGCCCAGAGCCATGAAGCTGCTGATGACGAACAGAGATCCCAGTATGAGGAGAGCGGCTCCAGTGTAATACACCTGAGCATTATCCAGCAGCTCCCAGCGAGACTGACCCTTCATGGCCACTGTAATGCTGAGAGACACACAGAGACAGAGAGTGAAAAATTAAAGTCCAAACATAACCTTCCAGCCTGTGTTTGTTTGGTCACGTTAATACATAACAATCTGAATTAAAAAGAAGCAACGCATCCCAATCAACTCATTCGGTCCAATGTAGCGCCAGGCGCGATGATGCTAGTTTCAGCCAACGCAGCCCTGCGCCACGTTGTTTAAATAGCAAATGCATTTTCAGTTTTTTGTAAACAAAAGCCTGGTCTAAAGTCAATGACACAATATGTTTGTTTGTTATTTAAAGAGCATATTAGACATGTGAAGTCTGACACTTCTGAAGTCTCACAGCCAATCACAGCAGTGGGCGTTTACACTGAAGTCTCACACAGACACACCCCTTTAAACTGAGCGTTCAAATCAGAGGGTTAAATCTGGGTAGGAAGAATACTTTATTTCTAATTTATGAAAAAAATGTAAATTGATTTTAAAATCACACTGACATTCTAAGTGCGCCCCAGGAAACATTATAAAACATGTAGTTCACGACCCCTTTCAGAGACCCACTGCTCTACTTTCTTTTATGTTCCCCAGATGGAGAGAGGACTGTTCAAACACATCTGGACTTCCAGCTGACTTCGACATTACTGAGGGTAATTTTCACATTCAGCAGGAGAGATGTTCCCTCAGTCCAGACTGTCTGTCAGACAGGAGCAGAGTGATTATCCTCTCTCTCAGGCTCTCACACCAAACCTAAAAACAGATAGTTGGGACTTGATTGCACATTTTAGCCTTTGAAAAACACCTTGTAAGTGACTAGTGTGTTTTCAAGGCTTCTGGGTCACGGCCACATCCAGAAAAGTCACCATGAAATCAAAATATATATTTGTTTTGCACATTTTTGTTTTGCATTTTTATATACTGGACTGTAAATATCTACTTTTTTCCCTATCTAAATTGTATTGAATTGTTATCGCACTACTGTTGAATCCCTGAGCCTCAACCAAATGCATTTCAACGCAAAAAAATTATATATGAAAAATAAATAAACTTGAAAATTTACCACTCCCATAAATGAACATAATAGCATCTAAAATGTACATATTAACACCTAAATGAACATATTAGCACCTAAAATGAACATATTAGCACCTAAAATGACATATTAGCACCTAAAATGTACATATTAGCACCGAAATGAACATAATAGCATCTAAAATGACATATTAGCACCTAAAAATGTACATATTAGCACCTGATATGTACATAATAGCACCTTAAAATGTGCATAATAGCACCTAAAATGGAAAAAGTTTACCTTGTGAAAAGGTACAGCCCCAGTGACAGCTTTTGTACCTTATTTTCTGAGAGTGTACAATGAATGAACACATTTAAAACATTCAATGCATTATTAATTCTTCATATGTGTTTTTAAATATGTTTTACTTGCGCTTGTGCACCTGTTTTTTTAATTGAAAAGTAAATTTAAGCTTAAAAAATAAGAACAAAACCTGTTCTTATTAAAAGAAAACAAATGAAAAAGATTGAATCCAATATTTGGCAATATAACAAGGGATTTATAGGCAACTTTTGTAGGCAAGTCATTTGTGACATACACAAAAAAGAAAAAGAAAAGCACAAAAATAGTATTTTTCAAGAGGGGAAGTTGTTATATCCTCCGTGAACAAAATGAAAACACTCCCCTGGTCAAAATGACCGGACCACATCTCTCACGTTGTGATAAATCATTTGAGCTGGAGAGGATTTTTCTTTTGATTAACCACAATAAACAAGTTCCTTTCAGTGGCTGCCAATATGAGTTTCCAGTTTTACAGACCCATAGAAAAAAAAACATATTATAAATATATTAAAAATGTACTTTAGTTAACTGGAAACCAGGCTAAAATCCATATTTGGTTTTTAGTGCTAAAAGTTCATAATAAAACATAATTAGTATTTGTCAATAAAAAAGATAAAATTATGTTTTAAAAAGTAAGGTAAGAAGTCCCTCTAAAAAGTATAATATTATATATATATATATATAATATATATATATATATATATATATATATATAATATTATACTTTTTAGAGATATATATAAATATAATTTTTATTATTATTATTATATCACATATTTTAGTAGTTATCATAAATTAGGTATCATTTGAAAGCTTACGAACTCAGAATTCATCCTGTGAAAACCGATTTGAAATTGGACGTTGCGTTACCATAGAAACAGTATTTTTTTATTAGGCCCCTCCCCTTTTAGGCATCATCTTTAATAATTTATTATGAAAACCTTTTCTAATCTTGACAAAACACATATTGTCTGAAAGGTCTGAGTCTCAAGGTTCCATATTTAGTGACAGAAGTGATATTTGGATAGAAATGTATTAATTTGTTATGGCAAAATGCATACAATTAAACTCAATGGAATTCAATGGCACCCGGTGGCTATTTTTGGTACTACGCCTGAACAAAATCTCATGGGAACTTCAATTTTTGTGATATCAACTTCAAATTTGGAACACAACTTGGTTAGATACATAGCTTTCATTTTATAGTAATTTTATAGTAAAACATATTTTGATTTCATATTAAAAAATATATATATGAATAAAGTATATTTGATTTACTGTAAATTATAACTTCCATAACTTTTTCTTACTTTAATTTTTTGAAGTGCTTTCACTTCAGTAATAATCTGCTGATTGTTTTCTTCGTTGTTTTCTTGTTAGTTCAACCCAAAATAAAAATTCCTCATGGCGTTCCAAACCCGTAAGACTTTCGTTAATAAGCTCAAAATGTTTTAGACATCTGTATTTATTGTCGTCCATTTGTGATCCGATCGACCAAACGCATCTTAATACCATTATTAGGGCCTTTAGGAGTGAATGCATGAATCAAATTCATTAATACACATGCGTTTGCTTTCTTAGAGTGATTTGTGAAGGATCATGTGACACTGAAGCCTGGAGTAATGATGTTGAAAATTCAGCTTTGCATCACAGAAATAAATTATATCTGAGAGTACATTCAAATAGAAAAACGTTATTTTAAATTGTAATAATATCTCACAATATTACAATTTTTTTCGGAATTTTTAAACAAATAAATTAGCAGAAGAGACTGCTTTCAAACACATTACACTAGCCAACGCAGATTTTTCTCATATAATATACAGTTTCTTAGTAGGATAATCAATGAACGGGAGACGACCAGAGAAAACGCACAGAAAATCGACAGAGATGTCACATGTCGCATTGTGTGTGTGCATTACATTTGAGTGGCACTTCTGAGAAGAGTTTTAATGTGCACTCTCAAAAAGACAGGAGACCGAGAAAATAAAAAGCATATTATTATCATGCAGGGCTTGATATTGATCATTGTGAGCTTGTGCGTCAAACTTTAAAGCTCTCTCATGTCTTGAGAGACGAGGAAAAACACAGACGAAACACTCAAAGGAAATCTGCCTGAGAAGACTCTGGAGTTCACAATGCTTTATTTTCCCAAGATATTTAAAACTCACGATGTGCATTCAGGGACGAAACAACACACCAGATAAATGTTCGTCGGTCACATGATAAAAAGAAGTGTATCTTTAAAATGGTGCAATTAGAGCAAATTAAATATATTATTATTATTTTTTATTACTCATGCATTATCTTCATGTATTTCTCTACTGTCAGATAATGCTGTTAGTTAAAAATATAATGCCTTTTTATATTGTAGCATTGAATAAAATTTAAGAAAAAAAAAGTGTTTGACTTTTACAAGGCTGTGAATAAATAAGTTGTGCCTTTTTTTAGTAAACTATAGGTATAAGTTTCCTGCACTCCAAAAAAAAGTACAAAAGCTGTCACTGGGGCTGTACCTTTTCAAAAGGTACACTTTTGTCCATTTTAGGTGCTGATATGTACATTTAGGTGGTGATATGTAGATTTAAGTGTTAATATGTACATTTTAGGTACTAATATGTACATTTTAAGTCTTAATGTCTACATTTTAGGTGCTAATATGCCTATTTCAGGAGCTAATATGTCCATTTTAGGCCATAATATGGTTATTTTAGGTGTTGATATGTCCATTTTAGGTGCTGGTATGTCCATTTAAGTAGCTAACATGTCCATTTTAGGTTATAATATGTACATTTTAGCTGGTAATATGTCCATTTTAGTTGCTAATATGTCCATTTCATGAGCTAATATGTCAATTTTAGGTGGTAATATGTTTTGAGAGAATAATGTTTATGTGTGGTTATTGAAAAAAAACTAAAAATGAAAGTTTCTGAAATAAGGCCACAAAACACATACGAAATATGTGTCCACAAGACTTTTGACTAACGGATGTTGTGGCCAAGGGTTTTCTCTTCAAAATGATATAAAAATCATCCTAATTGTTCACATAAACCTGTGAATTGGGTTATATTGTGAAAAAACATTTTTTGTTTGCCAAGGCAATATGCAAATGGTCATGAACAAACATATACATATATATATATATATATATATATATATATATATAGATAGAGTGAGACAGAGTGAGCTGAAAACGCACCGTTTATTTTATTTTACAAAAACACAAGGTTTTGATGTTAATAATAATAATATAGTTTATAATCATGTATTGATTTTATTTATATGACCATTAATTACAAAGTCTATATTGCAGCTATGTAAAAAAAAACGATCAAAACGCGGGGACGCATTACTGGAGCTCAGGGGGTTAAAGTGATTGAAATTGGGTGACATCAGAATGAAATACAGGACAGTTTGTGCTAATGACCCATTTAAATGAGAAGACGATTCTGTTCCTCTCCTGAAAATACTCATTTAGACTTGCGGACAACCCAAGAGATGAACATGAAATGGCCTTAACGCAATCATTTTTTCACTTACATCATTATTCTTACATCATTCCTCAAAGAAACCCTAATTATCTCTGAAACTCTGCGCAGGTGTGTAATTGGCCAAATGAAGGTCAGTGAAATAAATGGGCTAGGTTTTCAGACACGCAACTGAGGTTGAGTCAGATCTGCTCAATAGAGGTCAGATCTTCACATTTCATGTTAGATAATGGAGTGACAGATGAGGATGGACGTGAAACCACAGCGACAGAACTCTATATAACACCGGATACAACAGACACAATCGGGGAATGAAGGTCATGTTCGGGTTATGGAGAGAGAGAGAGACAGCTTCGCCATCAGAAACTACTATCTTTAAGGTGAGGGGAAGCTCATGTGTGAAAGGGTTACTCAGTCGAACTTAAATACACTAAAAAAAAATTTGTTGGTTTAACTTAAAAAAGTAAGACTTAAATTTTGACTTAAAGTCGATTGAACTGGAAAAAGTGAGTTAATACAATGAAGGATATTAATTTAATCATCAGAAACTCAAAATAATAAGTTATCTCAACTAAATGAATTATTTAAGTTGATTTGACGAAAGAAAATATGTTGTGATACTGTAACTTATCGAATGGCTTAATGAATGATGAGTTATCTCAACTAAATAAGTTCTCAACTAAATAAATTATTATAAAGTTGATTTGACAAAAGAAAATTATGTTGTGATAACTTATCGAAAAACTTAATGAATGAACTTTTGCACGATATTCTAATTTGCTTTTATAAAATATGCAAAAGTTCAAGTAATTCAACTTAAAAGGTGAAACTAATATACACTGTAAAAAACATTTTCAAGATTTGTTTTCACAACATTTTTTCTTTTGTCTAATCAACTTAAATAATTTATTTAGTTGAGATAACTTATTATTTTGAGTTTCTGATGATTAAATCATTGTATTAACTCACTTTTTCCAGTTCAATCAACTTAAAATTAAGGCAACCAGGTTACTTACCCTTTTAAGTTAAACCAACAATATTTTTTTAGACTCATTACATGCAAAGTGAGATATTTCAAGCCTTTATTTGTTGTAATTTTGATGATTATACAGCTTATGAAAACCTTTTCACAATATCCTAATTTTGAAGTTGTGATTTGCATAAGCCATAATGATCAAAATTATACATGGTAGACATGCATTTCGCTTTTGAAATACTTTTCTTTTTGTCATATTTGCTGTTTCTTGTATTTCATAAAAGAAATATTCTAATGCAGCAACCTTCATCATGTTCTCTCATGGCTTATCGCTTTTTTACAGTCTAGAACAGAACAAATGAGTTTAACATTGTGCGAGAACATGTTGATAGGTCCACAATTAGAGAAATGAAGTGATAAATGCCCTTAATTAAATAAAAGCACCGAGATCCATGTTTAATTAGGTGCTGAAATTGTATTTTGGCAGAACAAACTGTACATATTATCATGAGATAAATGAATAATAAACCTCACAGGGAAAGTTATTTGTGCTTTCAATGTGAAATTCTGCTTTAAAAAGGATTTAATTGTTTTATAAATCAAATGTAAATTCATGTCTCGGGTATTTTGTTTAGTAACACTAACAATGTATTTAACTATTTATTAAAACCAAGAAAAAAAATCTCATCAAGTTAGTGTTTTAAGCATTTTTACATTAAGTCCAAAATATTGACTAAAGGCAACACTGTAAAAAAAATGTTTTCAAGATTTTTTATCACAACATATTTTCTTTTGTCAAATCAACTTTATAATAATTTATTTAGTTGGGATAACTTATTATTTTGAGTTTCTGATGATTAAATCAATCTCCTTCATTGTATTAACTCACTTTTTCCAGTTCAATCAACTTAAAATTTTAAGGCAACTTACTTACTTTTTTAAGTTAAACCAACAATATTTTTTTAGTGTAGTAATCACAACAACTTTTTCTTTTGTCAAATCAACTTAAATAATTTATTTAGTTCAGATAACATATAATTTTGAGTTTCTGATGATTAAATCATTCTCCTTCATTGTATTAACTCACTTTTTCCAGTTCAATAAACTTAACATTTTAAGGCGACCCAGGTTACTTACATTTTTTAGTTAAACCAACAATATATTGTTTTTTTTTTATTTTTTTTAACTATAGTTATCACAACAACTTTTTCTTTTGTCAAATCAACTTAAATAATTTATTTAGTTCAGATAACATATAATTTTGAGTTTCTGATGATTAAATCATTCTCCTTCATTGTATTAACTCACTTTTTCCAGTTCAATCAACTTAAAATTAAGGCTACTTACTTTTCTTAAGTTAAACCAACAATATTTTTTAACAGTGAACAAACAATATATTTTATTTGTGCAATACAATATACTTGTGCAAATGCAAAACAATATATTTTATATTTCTGAAGCTCTTTTTTAGTCAACTTATTTTTGGATCACCTTTCTGATCGCTCACTAAAACCCTGCAGGTTCCAGTTTGACTTCGATATTTAAGTGAGTGAGTTGTTTACTTACTTTTTAATGAATCAGTCTTCACATTAGCATCATAATTTTGTTCATTCAGACCAAACATACATGAAAACAGGAGGCGGGATTTATTGGACAAACCAATCCAATTATATCATATCACCCTCATTACTTTTGCAACATGAATTATTGTCTCATCCACTTATTCCTCCGAGGAAATATAGTTTTTTTAATCTCCGACACCGTCGTTAATCTTCAGAGGCGATATGAATAGCTTTCATCCGCAGCCTTTCAATGCATCAATTCTTTTAGGGTTTGTGTGCAATGAATCATATACAATAATAAAGACATTATGCATGCATTCAGATTAATCACTAATGTAAATCTAATTAAAAAAGTAATGTGGCTGAATATAATAGATGTTAATCCACATGCTAATAGCTTTAGACGGGTTTGTTTGGGGGATTAGAAATGTGTTCAATGCACCATAGCAGAATCTCGATGCATAAAAACAAGAGAGATGTGCTTGTGCATAATTCCTCATCTAAAAGACTAGCTGTTTTCAATTCATATTATTTTAATTTATTATTTTTTTTATTATTATTGTAATATTTTTTATAATTTTTTTTGACTTACTTCTTTTTATTTCTATTTTTTAATTTATTTATTTTTTTTATTAGGGGTTATTGGATTGAGTAGGGAGATAAGGGATAAACGATGGACAATATTTTGTTTATAATGTGTTATTTTGTATTGCCATTTAAAACCAATAAAAACATTTGGAATAAAAGTCTAGCTGATACAGTAAATCATCTTATTACTTCAAGAAACAGATGTGATTTTCAACAGGTTGCACATCTACTTGAAACCTGCTTATATAATGCCTTATTAAAATATTAGTAATGCATTAATTATGTCTTGAAATGGACCTCATAATGCACTGTATGAATAATTATAATCAGGGCTTGACATTTTACTTTTTTTGCACACCATCCACTTGGCATTTTCATGATTTTTATAACGCATTACATAAAGGCTTCAAGTAAAGTGCAACCACACATTATCGTGGACTGAGCGCTGTGTGAAAAGCACTCTGGATTCAGATTGCTCGTCATTTTGTTCTCGGTTGAAGGCAGGACACTTGGCTGAGATTGAAAGAATAAACTTTTCTCATGCATACTTTTGTTTTTTTATTAAACTAGTACGTCAGGCTTGACTTCAGATCCCTAAACACATTGGCTATTTCTCGCTTTCTCTTTCCTGTCTCAGTAAGAGACCCTCACGTGGAGCAGCGAATACACAGATGGCCATTTCTCCATTGGCATGGAAATAATAACCAGTCACAGAAACACAAGCCAGTTTAATACGCATGGAAATTAGGAAGGTGGGAAAAATAGCAGGCCAAACATGCTTCTTAAAGGGTAAATATATAATGACATTTTTTTACAAGTTAATATGAATGTTCAGGGTCTAAAAGTTCTGAGAATGTACTTTTACTAAAAATTCTCAGAAAACACTCATTTTACCTGCTCTAAAACAGCGTTTTCAGTGCATATGCCTTTAAATGATGATGAGCTTTGCTGGCTCCGCCAAATTGCATTCCATTTTTTTCTTCTGGATTAAAATTTTTCTGAATTCCTTTTCGTGTGTTTTTTTTCATTATAATATTTACACTTCTATTTTAATTAATAAATTCAAATATAGTCATTAAAAAGCATGCTTGAGATCAACGTATACAATTTAACAACAATTTATTGAAAGTTTAACAAAAATAACAATTTTAGGGCCCATAAAAATTTGCAATTTTTTTTTTATTTTTTTTTTAATGATGAATAATGTCTTAATTATTTGTAATAATTAAAAGCAGCTCTATTTTTTATCTCTTCTAATCAAAGCTATCAATTTTCCCTTCTTTTTCAAAGAAATGCTACAATAGATTTTTTTTTTCTTCTGGATTTTAATTTTTCTGAATTCCTTTTTGTGTTTTTGTTTACTTTATAATTTTAACACTTCCATTTTAATTAATAAATTCAAATATACTCATTAAAAAGCATGTCTAACTAATTGAGATCAACGTATACAATTTAACAACAATTTATTGAAAGTTTAACAAAAATAACAATTTTAGGGCACATAAAAAATGTGCAATTTTTGTTTTACTTTTTTTAATGATGAATAATGATTTAAATATTTGTAATAATTAAAAGCAGCTCTATTTTTATCTCTTCTAATCAAAGCTATCAATTCCCCCCCCCCCCCCCCCCCTTTTTTTTAAAGAATTGCTACAATTGAATTTTTATTTTTCTGGATTTCAATTTTTCCGAATTCATTTTTGGGTTTTTTTTATTATAATTTTTACGCTTCCATTTTAATGAATAAATTCAAATATAGTCATTAAAAAGCATGTCTAACTAATTGAAATCAACGTATACAATTAAACAACAATTTATTGAAAATTTAACAAAAATAACAATTTTAAGGCCAAAAAATGTGCAATTTTTGTTTTAATTTTTTTAATGATGAATAATGTCTTAATTATTTGTAATAATTAAAAGCAGCTCTATTTTTATCTCTTCTAATCAAAGCTATCAATTTTCCCCCCCTTTTTTTTAAAGAATTGCTACAATAGAATTTTTATTTTTCTGGATTTCAATTTTTCCCAATTCATTTTTGTTTGTTTTTTCATTATAATTTTTACGCTTCCATTTTAATGAATAAATTCAAATATAGTCATTAAAAAGCAAGCAAAAACATTTTATTGAAAATTTAACCAAAAGTACAATTTTAGGGCCCTGTGAAATCTAAAAAAAAATCCCAATTTTTTTATTTATTTTTTTATGATGAATAATGTCTTAATTATTTTTTAATAATTAAAAGCAGCTCTATTTTATCTCTTCTAATCAAAGCTATCGGTTTTCCCCTCTTTTTCAAAGAAAATAAAAAAAATAGATTTTAGAAAAATATTTTTTTTCCCCCGTTTGCTATAATTTTGGATCAAATGGCAACATCATGCAATTATTAAGGTTATTATACAAATCATTTTCTATTAAAGTGCATTCAGGTTCAAGTTAATGTGCATAAAAACGTGTCTTTTTCCATTAAAAACAGTGCAGTCCGGTAAAGTGTGTTTAAGAGTCATTGGAGTTGGACAAGCAATATTTTATAGAAATACTGATATTTTGCACGATAATAAAAGGCATATCAATTTTGGAAACGTTAGCAAGCTCAAAGTGTCCGACGTAACGGGATTGATGCACTGAAGCATATTCAGTGTGTGTGAAACGCTCTCAGAACGGGGTAGAAAATAGCACCAGCTTGTCTAACACACACACACAGAAATCTGCTGGCTGTCACATGCAGCGTCGATGACACCAGAAACGAATGCTGCCATGGCAACAGCCAAAATGAAATAAGCAGTGGATGTGTCGGTGGTCACATGACCACGTCAGACAGATGTCACAGTGTTATTATTATTGATGGAATCAATAAAAGGCTGCAAAGTAAACAGTGGATCTTTTGGTCTTATGCAAAATGGTGCAAAATGGGTCACATGATCAATTTACAACATTATAGATGGCGATGCGGAGTTGATCAAATAACACACACGTGGACGTTGTTACCTGTGGCTACGGTACACATTGAGGAGGAGGATGAGAAGAGCGAGGGAATAACAGGCCGCGTACGGGCCACCGAAGAGCCGGGTCAGGCCTCGAGTCCTGTGCTCCCATCTGGCAACCTGAAACAACACACACACACACACACACACACCTGCTTTAGTGAGGTTCTGAGACCCATTATTTATTATCAGGGGAGATCTGAGGGCAAATAACATTTTTGACCACTGGACAACAAGAAACATGTACAACTTATAGAGAGAAAGACTAAAACCTTGTATAATATTTAAAAAAATCCCTATGATGCTATTATAAAGACTCCTAATGTTGATTTAGAGTCTCCTACAACATCCAAGGTCAAAAAACACTTTCATTTTCTCATAAAACACATTTGTAGGATTTGCTCTTTTCTCTCAGAGTCTGAAACGGGTCCATCAAGGATTCAGTCTCTCTAAGCCCCGCCTCTCTGAGAGCTGCTCTGCCGTGATTGGTCGGACGGCACTAAGAGAAAAGTTCTAAAGTGTATTCAGGAGTTGCATTTTTAAATACATCAGTTAAAACTTTATCTGCATCAAAATGTGTATATTTTTCAGATGGCAGAGTCTGCTGTGAATGGCTTTGCTCTGATTGGTCAGAAGGCCCAGTCTGCTGTGAATGGCTTTGCTCTGATTGGTCAGATGGCCCAGTCTGCCATTTTAAACTTAAAATAACAAGAAAAAACGAATTAAAACTGAATAACTCCAATGCATTTCAATGGAAGTGGAAGCAGAGAATGTCCGAGTGTATCGGGTTAGCTGCGCACTGTGATTGGCTCATCGTGTTTGAGGGCGTGGCTTATCCATAGATCAATTACTGACGGCTCGTTTCAGGCGGTTCGGAATAACTTATTTCTTTTGGGAGACAATAACTCCACTTATCTTTGATGATCCTTTTACATTCACAACCAGTTATATTACACCAAAGGAAAGGCAGCATAACAGGGCACTTTAAAATAAGTGTCAGAGTGTTACAATTACAATTAAAACTAGATAATTACTTAACAGTATTTTTGCTTTGATATTTCAGTGGGTGAGACGAAACAGTCCTTACCTTAAATTATTACAACACAGTTTCGCTTATGAGATGCTTTTTTGACATTATTGAATGAGGAGGTCACTTTTCATTATTATCCAGTCCAATCCAACCATTTTAAATATGATTATTTTTAAATTGCATTCATAAAAATGTTGCTTAATATCAAGTAATTGATCAAATGTTTTTCACACTTTTAAGAACTGTTCTCACACACACACTACATATAAAATCATGCAGTCACAATTAATGTTATAATACAGAATTATACTATATTTATTTTATAATATAAAATATGTGTATTTTTTGATGCAAATATGGTAGATTGCATGGCAAAACCTGAAGTTAAATATTACCTTAAATTATCTAGTCTAATTATGGCTGAATATATTTACTAGGGCATTTCAAACGATTAATTGCATCCAAAATAAAAGTTTGTGTTTACATAGTATATGTGGCTGCACTTTGTATAATTATTTTATATATATATATAAATACACACACATTGTGTAAATTTAAGAAATATTTTCATGTGTATACTGTATATAGATTTATATTATATAAATATGAATATTTTACATATAAATAAAATAATATTTTTTCTTAAATATACATGGATGTGTGTGTATATATATATATATATATATATATATATATATATATATATATATATATATATATATATATATATATATATATACAAAATAATTATACACAGTGTACCCACATATATTATGTAAACACAAACTTTTATTTTGGATGCGATTAATCGTGATTAATCATTTAACAGCACTAGTATTTACAATTGTTTGCATATTTTATAAAGAATTGATGCCAAAAATATATTTACCATTTCAGATCAATCATCAATTAATTCATTTTTTTGACATTATAGAATGAGGTCACTGTTCATTATTATCCAGTCCAATTCAACCATTTTAAATATGATTATTTTTAAATTGCATTTGTAAATAATAATAATAATAATGTTAAGTAGTTAATAAAATGTTCTCTCACACACACACACACACACACACACACACACACAAAATCATGCAGTCACTATTAATGTTATAATACAGAATTATATTTATTTCATAATATAAAATATGTATATTTTTATTAGGGCTGTGCAAAAGTTAATTGTGATTAATCGCATCCAAAATAAAAATCTGTGTATATTTTACATAATATATTTGTGTGTGCTGTATATAATTATTTTGTATATATATAAATACCTATGCATGCATGTAAATATTTAATAATTATTTGCGCTTAAATTCTATATATATATATATATATATTCTATATTATATAAATATTTTATATATGAATAACACATTTTCTTAAATATACATGCATGTGTGTGTATTCATATAAACAAAATAATTATATACAGCACACACAAATATATTATGTAAACACAGACTTTTATTTTGGATGCGAATAATCGCAATTAATTTTTGCACAGCCCTAATTTTTATGCATATATGATAGATTGCATGGCAAAACCTGAAGTTAAATATAACCTTAGATTATCTACTTAATTACGGCTAAATATATTTACAATCGTTTGCATATTTTATAAAGAATATTCAACATTTCAGATCAAGTCTCGTCATCAGATTCTTTTGTGGATCTCTCACAGTGATTGAATCGACCTGTCCTCACACAACCTGAGTTTGTGTTACTTCTCCAACATGCATAACGTACAAACAACAGCCGTTTCCAGCTTTTGAACTCATGAATGCTTTCTCTATTTCTTTCAGGAGCCTCTCCAAACACACGCTGAGGTTTTGTTTATAACCGCTCTCCTGACTGTATGGATATTCATAGTCCGTGCCTGTATTCTGGGCTCTTATCTGAATTAGAGCTGCTGAAACACATAATTCATGAGCAGAGAGTCTCTCTTCAGCCATTCCCAGTTCAGCCCGGGTCACGGCACCAGCGATTACAGCTGATAACGTGATTAAGAGTTTCGGCCAGCGCTAATCAACAACTTCTGAGAGGTCGATGGGAAGCCAGATGGTGGTTATGACCTGAAACAGTTTGACTGGCAGATATAGTAACACACACTTGTTTTGCTTTGCAAATCCTGTAGGTCAATCCAGGTGAGCGAGTCTGCTAATTGGGAAAAAAATAAAAGTTTTGACTATTGCATGCTCTCGAATAGCAACGGCAATGCAGAGACTCGTATTTCACAAGATGGGAATAAATGAGGCAGAACGTCGTGGAGTAAAACAGCAATTTGTTCGAGGTGTTTTACCAAATAAATGTTGTAAAATCAGTTTAGAAAGTTAAAGGAGTAGTTCACTTTAAAAAAACTTTTGCTGATAATTTACTCACCCCCATGTCATCCAAGATGTCCATGTCTTTCTTTCTTCAGTGGAAAAGAAATTAAGGTTTTTGATGAAAACATTCCAGGATTTTCTCCATATAATGGACTTCAATGGGGTCCAAACGGTTCAAGGTCCAAAAGAGAGTTTCAGTGCAAACTACAAACTGTTCAAAGGGCTTTAAACGACTCCAGACGATGAATAAGGGTCTTATCAAGCGAAACGATCGCTCATTTAATAAATAAATAACAAAGTTTAAGTTTTATAAGCTCAAATGTTCGCCTTGCTCTGTTCTGTGATGCGCGTTCGTGACTCTCCTGTTCGAACTCGTTCATCAAAATGAACGATTCTTTTTCAGAGTCATTTGGTTCATTCAAGAACAAAGCGAAGGAATTCACTCGGAAAAAGATTTGTTCATTTTGATGAACGAGTTCAAACAGGAGAATCACACAGAACAGAGCAAGGCGAGCATTTGAGCTTATAAAACTTAAACTTTGTTATTTATTTATTAAATGAGCGATCGTTTCGCTTGATAAGACCCTTATTCATCGTCTGGAATCGTTTAAAGCCCTTTGAACAGTTTGTAGTTTGCACTGAAACTGTCTTTTGGACCTTGAACCGTTTGGTCCCCATTGAAGTCCATTATATGGAGAAAACCCTGGAATGTTTTCATCAAAAACCTTAATTTCTTTTCGACTGAAGAAAGAAAGAGAAGGACATCTTGGATGACCAAAAGTTTTTTCAAAAGTGAACTACTCATTTAACTTCACTTAACCTAAACATCTTCCATGACCATGAATGTCAAGAAACCGCAAAATCTTTAATCATTAATTAATTAATCATTAATTCCACAAAGCATTTTCAGTTTAAATAATCAACTGGATAATGATGTGAATTTACTTTATGTTGAACAGTAAAAGCTAAAATATTAAATAAATAATATTTATTTAATATGTATTAAATAAATTAAGAAATCTTATTTATTTAAGAAATATTAAATAAATTAAGAAATTAATCATCAATTAACCAAATGACCAACCAGATTTTGGTTGCATGTTGCATGTTGTTTTTATTATTTAATTGAATCATTATTATAATTTAAGGGGTTTTACTTAATCTATGAAATACATGCAAATTTAAAACATGATTCAATCTGAAATTATAGGCTGTTGTAACATCACTGTTTAAAAATGTATATATATATATATATATATATATATATATACCAGTCAAAATGTGATCATCATCTTCTCACCAAGTTGCTTTTATTTGATCAAAAATACAGTAAAACAGAAATATTATTACAATTTAAAGAACTGTTTTCTATGTGAATGCATTGTAAAATGTAATTTATTCCAGATAATTGTCAGCATCATTACTCAGTCAATCACATGATAATTCCAACCTGTCAAAAACAAACAAATATAATTATATAGTGTAATATATATATATATATATATATATATATATATATATATATACTTGACTGGGACTCAAACATCAAACTAAATTGCAACTATTGTCCAACGCCTGGGCAAAAGCTTTGGGAAACTATTGGACACGCCAAGACTGGAAACTGGAACCAGGACAGGATTATTGTGGACCGGTCGTTCTGTCCTATAATGAGATTTTGGCACAAAGACTTTCCAGAAACAGTTGCACAATTTGTTCGTTTCATAATTTAATCTCAATCAAGGGTTTTCGAGGCATCGAAATGATCTGATTACGACTTCTGAAGAAGTTATGGATCGCTAATATGCATAGTTCAATGGACTGAGCGTCCTGTACATGGAAATCAAAGCCAGTGGCAGATGATGATATTAATATGATCATAGAGCATCATTAGGATTCAATTTTAAGCAGTTGGACAGAAATCCATCCAGTGGTGTGTGTGTAAGAGTCCAGTCTTCATTACAAGTGTATTATGCACGCCGGCGCTCAAACAGAACAGAACAGAACATGCAGCGATGGCGTAAGTGATTATAAAAGTGTTTCTTTGGTCTGCAGAGGGACACTTTTGACCCAGTAAACATGGATGAGGTGCTACAGATGTGTGTAGTCATTACAACAGCAAAGTCAGTTTTTAATCACTTTCAGTTTTCAGGCACAAAGCCAAAGTTACACATGATTGTAGAAACATTATGATAATTCTATTTTGCGTACATGGAGTATTGATGTGGCCAAAGAAAAATTGACAGCGTTTTTTTTTTATTGAATGTGTGAATATATTTGGAAAAATAAATAGACAGCGATATTTCAAAACTTGCATTAGGATTTTGTCAAGCATACATTCTCAGAAAAAAAGGTACAAAAGCTGTCAGTGGGGCTGTACCTTTTCAAAAGGTACACTTTTGTTCACTCCAGGTGCTAATATTTACATTTCAGATGCTAATATGATGCTAATATGAACATTTCAGGTGCTAATAAGGACATTTCAGGTGCTAATAAGGACATTTCAGGTGCTAATATGAACATTTCAGGTGCTAATGTGTACATTTCAGGTGCTATGAACATTTCAGGTGCTAATATGGACATTTCAGGGGCTAATATGGACATTTCAGGTGCTAATATGAACATTTCAGGTGCTAATGTGTACATTTCAGGTGCTATGAACATTTCAGGTGCTAATATGGACATTTCAGGTGCTAATATGGACATTTCAGGTGCTAATGTGTACATTTCAGGTGCTAATGTGTACATTTCAGGTGCTATGTACATTTCAGGTGCTAATATGTACATTTCAGGTGCTAATATGTACATTTCAGGTGCTAATGTGTACATTTCAGGTGCTAATGCGTACATTTCAGGTGCTAATATGAACATTTCAGGTGCTAATATGAACATTTCAGGTGCTAATGTGTACATTTCAGGTGCTATGAACATTTCAGGTGCTAATATGTACATTTCAGGTGCTAATGCATACATTTCAGGTGCTAATATGTACATTTCAGATGCTAATATGAACATTTCAGGTGCTAATGTGTACATTTCAGGTGCTAATGTGTACATTTCAGGTGCTATGAACATTTCAGGTGCTAATATGTACATTTCAGGTGCTAATATGGACATTTCAGGTGCTAATATGGACATTTCAGGGGCTAATATGGACATTTCAGGTGCTAATATGGACATTTCAGGTGCTAATATGGACATTTCAGGTGCTAATGTGTACATTTCAGGTGCTAGTATGGACATTTTAGGTGTTAATATGGACATTTCAGGGGCTAATATGGACATTTCAGGGGCTAATGTACATTTCAGGTGCTAATATGAACATTTTAGGCGCTAATATGTACATATCAGACGTTAATATGAACATTTCAGGTGCTAATATGAACATTTTAGGCGCTAATATGTTCATTTCAGGTGCTTATATGGACATTTCAGGTGCTAATATGTACATTTCAGACGCTAATATGGACATTTCAGGTGCTAATATGTTCATTTTATGTGCTAATGTGTGCAATTTAAGTGCTAATATGTACATTTTAATGGTTGATATGTACATTTTAGGAACAAATATGCACATTTTAGGTGCTAATATGTACAACTCAAACGACGATGGCGAGTTAAAAAGATCCCAATCAGTCAAACACACACAATCTGAAAGGTGAAACGTCATAAACGGTGGCGTTTTGAATCTCTCTTGATCCTCTAGTGACGCACACAACATCCAGCCTGCAGTCTGCAATTACACTGAAAATATCTGTAATTAAAGTCTCGTTACGAGACCATGCTTATGATGACTCATCGCTGCATTTCCCAGTCTCAAACCAACAAAGATTCACAAGTCTATTAGAGGCTTTGTTAATTAAATCGTTGTGCGGCTTCGGAGAATGACAAGCCCCCCACGCAGAAACACAAAAATATGAACTAAACCACTTAGGATCCAATTAAGATTTACTAAAAATGGAAACTGAATACCAACAGTGCAAGTCAAGTAGCTGACAAAATGCTTTAGCGTCCATATGTGGAATAAACACAACATAATTCCAATCTGATGCAATGACAAAACTTTTACTTGACTGTGTTTTAGAAGAAAGCATCTAGCAAGAGTGGATCATTCGGCTTACAGATTATCAAGGGACACACTGGTATTATTAAAACTAATTGAAGCGAGTAAAATGGGTCTGTGAGGGGTTTCTGTCAGTATTGCATCTGTGAAAAGTGTAGGAGCTTTCCTCAAGTGTCTGTATTTGTGACAATCTGACATCGAGGTAAAGTACGTACTTGGCGACCCGTGCATTGGCATCACGATTGCATCAAATGTCAATGTAACCCGGGTCTACTTAGAGTAAGAGTTCACTACTTGAACAAAATGTGCCTAAGAGGAAAGGATTGTATTATTTTAAGAGATGCACACGAACACTAGAAAGACTTTAGGTAAACATGCATTTGGACACTTCAGTCACACTTTGAAATGTATTAATGCAAATGTATTAAATACAAAATAGCACATCAAAAAAAAATAATAATCATGCAATCGAATAAACATTAACTAAACTAATGCAACACTTCCAGTTTTTATTTAGCTTAACTAGGTTTAATTAAATAACAAAACCATTATATATTGACTATATTTACATATTTTTAGGAAGCTAAGAATGACTAAAACACATTAAAATAATAATAATAAAATTTGATTATAAAATAAAAACAAATTCAAATGTATAATATTATCTCAAAGATAATCAAATAAGACAAAGAAATATTTTTCAGAACGAATTTCAACATTGAAAAAAACATTTATTATCATTTTAATTACAAATGTGAATCTTAACGACTAATTGACTGACTGAATAAATCAGTAAATAAATGACTGAATAAATAGATAACTAATTAAATGACTAAATGATTGAATAAATAAATATTACTTGCTTTACATTTATTTTTGAAATTATTATTTGATATTATTTGATTATCGGATTTGATTGTATATTTTTTAATATATTCACACAAATATTTTCCAAATATAGATATATAATATATTTATATTTAAATATTTTCACAGATATATATATATATATATATATATATTTTTAAATATATATAAAATATAAAATATATATTTAAATTTACTTTGATATTATTATTTGATATTATTTGATTATTGGATTTGATTGTATATATTTTTAAATATATTCAAACATATATTTTCCAAATATATATATATATATATATATATATATATATATAAAATATATTTAAACATATAATTTTCCAAATATATTCATACATTTTTTTAAATATATTCAAACATATTTTTTTTCCAAATATATTCATATATATATATATATATATATATATATATATATATATATATATTTTTTTTTTCAAACATATATTTTTCCAAAAATTTTCACACATATATTTTCCAAATATATTCACAGATTTATTTTCCAAATATATTGACACAAATCCTTCTGTCCTCTTTTCTCTGTTCTGGGTCATTGTAAAGGCAGGAGCGAGTGGTCTTTCAGGCCCATCATCAGGAGGGCATCTCGTCATCTCCAGAGCTCGATAAAAACCCTTATGTAACATAATCCTGCCGTCTAATTGGGCCAAAGCCTCTCCATCATCTTCCCTGCTGCTCTTTCCATCAAAGGCACCTGTAAAGCCTTCAACATTCGCTTTATGACACTCCTGTACGGGAACGCAGCTAACACTACAAAACATGCATTAATATCCCGCTGAGAGAAAACACATCAGCGACAGCTTCTTCAACACCTCTCCTGTATGAACGCCGCTTCACACGAGTACGTTATGCAATATGCAAAACAAGAGTTCAAAAACACGAGAATGCATGAAATATTAGAATCACATTGTTTATTAATTAATAGTTAACCATTTCTCATGGAGAACTGGTGAAGAATCAGGAAAAATTGGCAAAAAATATTGATTTATGTTTTTTTAATTTATTTTAGGGCTGTCAAAACCATTAATCGAGATTAATCGCATCCAAAATAAAAGTTTGTGTTTACATAATATATGTGGGAGCACTGTGTATAATTATTTTAGATATATAAACACACACAAATGCATGTATATATTTAAGAAATATTTTCATGTATATTCTGTATATGGATTTATATATAATTTATATAAATATTTTATATATAATTTTTTTTTTCTTAAATATACATGCATGTGTGTTTTTTATATATATACAAAATAATTATACACAGTGCACCCACATATATTATGTAAACACAAACTTTTATTTTGGATGCGATTAATCGCGATTAATCGTTTTGACAGCCCTAATTTATTTATTTAATAGTACAGATCTTTAATATCAGCCAGTTATTGGTTTTCATCCATTACGTGACGTAAGAAATATTTATGCATCCCTTCTCAATGCATATATGATCAGAAATTATAATTAGATACAACTAGATGCGTAAATAAAACATGCATTTTCATTATTAATACGTAACAATGACACGGTTTCATTAGTCAATGCATTAACCATAGCAGATTTGTCACAGTATTTATTAATCTTTGTTAATGTTTTAAAATTCAACTGTGCATTGTTAGTTTATGTGCATTCATATTATTAACAGAGGCAACTTTTGATTTTAATAACATATTAGTAAATGTTAAAATTAACTTTAACTAAGATTAATAAATGCTATTAAAGTATTTATTCATAGTTAGTTTATGCTAACTAATGTAGTTGACTAATGTTAAGAAATCTAACCACAGTGTCACCACTGTAATATATGATATATATTTTAATAACTTAGAGTTATACCTTGTAATTTACTTTCTTCTTAAAAACAAATATGAACATGAGCATGTTATTAAATATTACATTTACTTTATGCACTGTAAAAATGAATATGCTTTATCTAATCAATAAAATTGTGGCAACAGATTACAAGCAATATTATTTATTAAATTGAACAAATTAGAATTGAGTAATAGTTAATCAAATTAATATTCTAATTAATTCTAATTTGTACAATTTAATTAATATTATTGCTTGTAATATGTTGCCATAATTTTATTGATTAGATAAAGCGTTTATTTTTTTCAGTGTGTAAAAGGCAATGCAGACAACAGATGAAATTAGAAGAATAAAATCTACATAATATAAAGACGTCTTGAATTCATCCATCAGATGATTGATCACATCCAGAGAGAAATCAAGCCAAAAACTGAATGAGAAAAGCGCATGAATAGATCTTGTGTTGAAGGATAATTGTGTGGATGAAGCACTGTCATCCTGTAGATCAACACCGCTGATAAATGAAGCATGTGATGCTGAAGAACACAAGCAGAATGGCCAAACACACACACACACACACACACTGGAGTAACCGTATGATATGAGAGATTTTCACTAAGGCAAATGTGTTTAATATATAATATTATAAAAATACAAGTTCAATTTGTCTCCTGCAGAATTTATGAACCAACTTATGAGGAGACTGGAAACACTTCACAATGAGGTGCGTTTATATTAGTTGGTTGATTCAACGAACAAAATGAACACTCTAAAAAATGCTGGGTTGTTTAAACCCAACTTTGGGTCAAATATGGACTAACCCAGCCATTGGGTTACATTTTTACATTACATTTTTAACCCAACATTTCGGGTTTGTCCATATTTCACCCAAAATTGGGTTAAAACAACCCAGCATTTTTAGAGTGAACGAGTTGACTCTGAAAAAGATTCGTTCGTTTTGAGTCTGAACAGGAGAGTCACGAACGCGCATCACAGAACAGAGCAAGGTGAGCATTTGAGCTTATAAAACTAAAACTTTGTTATTTATTAATTAAATGAGCGATCGTTTCGCTTGATAAGACCCTTATTCATCGTCTGGAATCGTTTAAAGCCCTTTGAACAGTTTGTAGTTTGTACTGAAACTGTCTTTTGGACCTTGAACCGTTTGGACCCCATTGAAGTCCATTATATGGAGAAAATCCTGGAATGTTTTCATCAAAAACCTTAATTTCTTTTCGACTGAAGAAAGAAAGACATGGACATCTTGGATGACATGGGGGCGAGTTAATTATCAGCAAAAGCTTTTTTAAAGTGAACTACTCCTTTAAGAGAGATCTCTGATCATGTGAATCCGTGGATTCAGTTCCACCATCTTGAACTCTAAGATTTCTCACATCTTCTCGAGTCCTCGAGGCGTTGTCGTGTTGTTTGTGCGCGCAGACAGCTGACGATCACACACACACACACACACACACACAGCATGTGATAGGGTTAATACACACTTTTGCCAGAGAGATTTCAGTGGGTGTTTTCCTCTAATGAGCTGACGGACAGGAAGACTCCAGTCAGCCTTCTTTAAAATCTTGTTATCAATTATGATTTTGAAGACCAAGAACACATGGCTGAAGAGACTTTTAAAGGGATAGTTCACGTTGAAATCAGTTTTTGGTGTGTTTTATCTTAACTCCAAGATGTAGGTGTCTTTGTTTCCACAGTATTTTCAATTTATTTAAAAATGTTGGGTTGATTCAGGCTGAAGTTTGGTAAAAAATGCATCCAGAAACGGCAACCTCTTCTCATCTACTGATGACGGCATCCAAGAAATCAGCGATGCAGAGGAGTCGAGAGCCAATTAAAACCCCATGCCGATGATTTTTACCATAGAGAAGGGAATAGAGTGGGAAATATGAAGCTAAATATAGAAGTAAAATCTGACTCACATACTGAAATGTACTGTATTTTCCCTTTATACACATGTATATACACTGCCGTTCAAAAGATTGGGTTGATTTTTAATGTTTTTAAAAGATGGCTGCATTTATTTGATAAAATAAATCAATAAATAAATAAATAAATAATTAAATATCTGTTTTCTATGTGAATATTCAGTAAAGCGTAATTTATTCCTGTGATCAAAGCATCATTACTCCACATGATCCTTCACAAATCACTCTAATAAGAAATGTTTATTATTATTATCAATGTTGAAATTAGTTATGTAAAAAAAAAACAAATCAGATGACTACACTCTAAAAAATGCTGGGTTGTTTTAACCCAACTTTGGGTCAAATATGGACTAACCCAGCCATTGGGTTAAATTTTTACATTACATTTTTAACCCAACATTTCGGGTTTGTCCATATTTGACCCAAAATTGGGTTAAAACAACCCAGCATTTTTTAGAGTGTACAAAAAATAAAAAGTTCAAAAGAAGTGTGGTGGAGTCAATACTTTAATTCAGTATTAAATTGGACAACAGTTACATTAAAGACATTATAATGTTACAAAATAACTTTATATTCATCAAAGAATCATGAATAGGGTAGATGACTGTTTTCAACACTGATAATAATCATAAATGTTTGTTGATCATCAGATCCTCATATTAGAGTGATTTCTGAAGGATCATGTGACACTGAAGACTGGAGTAATGATGATAAATTTAGCTTTGATCACAGGAATAAATTACACTTTATTATATATTCACATAGAAAACAGATGATTTACATTACAATAATATTTCACAATTTTACTGTATTTTTAATCAAATAAATGCAGCCTTGGTGAAAAAAAAAGAGACTTCTTTTTTCTTCTTACCGATCTAAAATTTTTAATTTATGAATATATTCAGAATTATATATATATATATATATATATATATTAGGGCTGTCAAACGATTAATCGCGATTAATTGCATCCAAAATAAAAGTTTGTGTTTACATAATATATGTGGGTACACTGTGTATAATTATTTTATGTATATAAATACACACACATGCTTGTATAAATTTAAAATATATTTTTATGTATATACTGTATATAGATTTATATATAATTTATATTATATATAAATATAAATATTTTATATATAAATAATATTTTTTTCTTAAATATACATGCATGTGTGTGCATTTATATATATACAAAATAATTATACACAGTGTACCCACATATATTATGTAAACACAAACTTTTATTTTGGATGCGATTAATCGTGATTAATCGTTTTGACAGCCCTAATTATAATATAATTTATATACACTCTAAAAATTGCTGGGTTTTTTAACCCAACTTTGGGTCAAATATGGACAAACCCAGCCATTGGGTTAAATTTTTTAATTAATTTTTTAACCCAACGATTGGGTTTGTCCATATTTGACCCAAAGTTGGGCTAAAACAACCCAGCAATTTTTAGAGTGTATAATTTAGATTATGCGATAAGCACGATGTGCCCTGTATCTCCATAAAAAATAATAATAATATTCATTTTATTTTATTCAAGGACAACAAAATACATAGTTAAACAAGAAAACAATACCACGATATATTCTAAAAAAAAATGCTGGGTTGCTTTAACCCAAGTTTGGGTCAAATATGGACAAACCCAGCCATTGGGTTACATTTTTAAATGACATTTTTAACCCAATGTTGAGTTTGTCCATATTTGACCCAAAAAATTTTTGACCCATTTGACCCATATTTGACCCAGCATTTTTTTAGAGTGTAAATAGTACAATTAACAATATAAAATCATTCCTACACTCTAAAAAATGCTGGGTTGTTTTAACCCAATTTTGGGTTAAATATGGACAAACCCAGCCATTGGGTTACATTTTTAAATTAATTTTTTTTAACCCAATGGCTGGGTTTGTCCATATTTTACCCAAAATTTTTCAAAACAACCCAGCATTTTTTAGAGTGTAAAAAGAATATCCAGTAACATAACTAAAATCAATCAGGATAGGCTAATCTAAATAAATAAATAAATAAATGAATATGCCAGCGTGAGGAACAGAACGCCTGCTAATCTCAGGATCTGTGTGAAACTGAAAGGTCACGGTGAAGGAGAGCACATCTCGATCCCCTTCACACACTCGTCCCACTCCGTCGCGAGAACACACACACACACACACACAGAGGGAAACAGTGTGTTCCCTCATGGAGGAAAATGAACCTGAATGTTTTTCCAACTTCAGTCCCTCCGTGCTCATGAAGTCAGCCGAATATTTGTAGGCGTTTTAAGAATAAAATGGTTGAAATATGATCATTTTAAAATTACATGTGCAATTTTACACCGTCTGATGTGTGTTTAATTTGTTTAACATTTACACTAGCAGTCAAAGGAAAGATTTTGATTTTGAAAAAGTTATATATAACCGTCAATATGCACTATAAAAGTTTGGTGTTACTATGGTTTATTTAAAGAAATTAGCACATTTATTCAGCAAAGATGCATCAAAAGTGACATTTATAATGTTACGAAACATTTGATTTTAAATAAAAGCTGTTCTTTTGAACTTTATATTCATCAAAGAATCCTGAAAAATAAAATGCATCACGGTTTCCACATTGATAATAATCATAAATGGTTTTTTTTGATAATCAGATCCTCATATTAGAGTGATTTCTGAAGGATCATGTGACACTGAAGACTGGAGTAATGATGCTGAAAATACAGCTTTGATCACAGGAATAAATTACACTTTATTATATATTCACATAGAAAACAGATGATTTACATTACAATAATATTTCACAATTTTACTGTATTTTTGTATTTTTAATCAAATAAATGCAGCCTTGGTAAAAAAAATATAGAGACTTCTTTTTTCTTTTTTCACTGGTAGTGTATAATTTATAATGTATTATTATTTCATTATAAAGAAATTTTGGGACAATAGTTGTTTAAATAATATACAGTTATTAAACTTAAACGAAACCTTCAATTGGTTTGTAATTGTCAGCAAAAAAAAAAAAAAAATGTCAGCCTGCTATATCATTTAATACGCAGAACCAAAAGATACAGAAAAGCTAATTTTGCACAAAGTTTGCAAAGCATAAAAATGAATTATGTAAGGTACAGCACATGCATTAGTTTAAAAAACATTTTTTTTTGCCAGTAAAGTACCCTGCAAGCCTCTCACACACACATTTCCTCTGAAATAACTGTGTTTCTGCACTCAATTCTTTAAAAGGAACCCTAATGTTTGCTTGAGAGTGCTGAAGGCTGACTGAAATAGAAATGGACAAAACTCCTTTAGAAAGACTAAACACTGTAAATGTGTGCACTTATGAAGCAGAGAAAGTGCTAAAAGAAGAAAAACAACTAACAGCAGCAGATGAATGCTGGGAAAGAGGTCCACTGAAAGCTCACTCACTGCAAGTGTGTGTGTGTGTGGATGCGTCTGGTTAAACCAAGAACAACAAACCTGCATCCATTAAAGATCTGCTGTAAACATCTGATCCAAGATCAGCTCTTAAATCACCACTCACTGTGTTCAATACAAGCTCGGCTGAATCGACAGCATCTGTGACGATGCACACAATTATCCAAAAAAAAAAAGGAAATGAAAAAAAAAAAAATAGATATGATTTTTGGGTCATATCACCCAGCCCTTCATCGTAATAGCATAGAAAAAAGGTGAATAAGTGACTTGTTTTGTGCATATATACATTTAAATCACAAAAACATGCAACAAACTTATTAAAATTAAAATGAAAACATAAAAATTTAAATTAAAATTGTTTAAAAAAGCGAATCGTTTCTCTAAAATAACACTGAATGAATGAATCTCTTGAATGAATGATTCAATGACTCACTCACAAATCCTTCACTTGTTTCGTTACTGGATGAATCAGCATTTTTTGAATGAATCTCTTGAATGAGTGATTCAATGACTCACTCATAAATCCTTCCCTTGTTTCATTACTGGATGAATCAGCATTTTTTGAATGAATCTCTTGAATGAGTGATTCAATGACTCACTCACAAATCCTTCACTTGTTTCGTTACTGGATGAATCAGCATTTTTTGAATGAATCTCTTGAATGAGTGATTCAATGACTCACTCATAAATCCTTCCCTTGTTTCATTACTGGATGAATCAGCATTTTTTGAATGAATCTCTTGAATGAGTGATTCAATGACTCACTCATAAATCCTTCACTTGTTTCGTTACTGGATGAATCAGCATTTTTTGAATGAATCTCTTGAATGAGTGATTCAATGACTCACTCATAAATCCTTCCCTTGTTTCATTACTAGATGAATCAGCAGTTTTTGAACGAATCTCTCAAATGAGTGATTAAATGACTCACTCATAAATCCTTCACTTGTTTCATTACTGGAAGAATCAGCATTTTTCAATGAACCTCTTGAATGAATGATTCAATGACTCACATTAAAAAATCCTTCACTTGTTTCATTTCTGGATAAATCAGCAATTTTTGAACAAATCTTTTGAATGAATGATTCAATGACTCACTCATAAATACTCCACTTGTTTCATTACTGGATGAATCAGCAGTTTTTGAACAAATCTCTTGAATGAATGATTCAATGACTCACTCAAATCATTCACTTGTTTCATTACTAGATGAATCAGTATTTTTGAACAAATCTTTTGAATGAATGATTCAATAACTCACTCATAAATACTCCATGTGTTTCATTACTAAATGAATCAGCATTTTTGAACAAATCTCTTGCATGAATGATTCAATGACTCACTCAAATCCTTCACTTGTTTCATTACTGGATAAATCAACATTTTTGAACGAATATCTTGAATGAACAATTCAATGACTCACTCAAATCCTTCACTTGTTTCATTCCTGGATGAATCAGCATTTTTTGAACAAATCTCTTGCATGAATGATTCAATGACTCATTGAAATCCTTCACTTGTTTCATTACTAGATGAATCAGCATTTTTTGAACGAATCTCTTGCATGAATTTATATTCAAACTATAAACATTTTGTGTGGTTGCAAATAGATCGCAATATTTGAACGATTAATCTTGCCGCTCATATTACTGTGAGATTGTAACAGATTGGCTCCGTTCACTTCCACTAGAAGTGCTCACTGTAACGCTATAAGGAAAGGAGAGGAAATTAATGTGTGATAAGCAACATTTTTCCAGATAGCAACATAGTGTTGGCCCACATCTGGTTACCCGCTGAATCCACATGTACCTGGGCCGGATCTGAACCGAAACTGTCTGAAGTTGCACATATATGCTGTCGATTGAGATTAACTTGAATTGAACCCGGAATATTCCTTTAAAATAATTCCACTTATTGACGCTTTTACTTCTAACATGACGTATCGGGATAACGGAGTCATGCTAACCAGCGCAAACCTGGCCACTCGTCCGTCTGTGTCTAGCAGATCCTGGATCAGACTTTGACAATCAATAACTCCCATAAGAAGCACAACAACGGGAAACTATCTCGTCCACAAAGCCGATCCACCCGGGAAAAAGGGACAAAGAAGTCACCCGGAGAGACTGACTCTGATAATACGCAGCTTAAAGATTAGTCGAGTCCCACAATGCACCTGGCTCACAATGGCATACAGATCCGTATTATCCACAATGACAGCCCAGCTCAGCATGACAGATGACTCATATTCACAGATAATAAAGTCATTTCACAGATGCAGTGAAGTCGAGGAAGTATACCGTGTGTTAATGTGACTAGGTGCGAAAATATCCAAATATACCCTACATTCGGTGACTGAAATATGAATTATTTATAAATGTTTAGATCATTTTGTAGATGTCGTATGTGAAGAGATATTTTGAGACCGACTGATGTATGTAGACTACATGACAGACTTGAAGTGATTCCAATCATATTTCAAGTAATTCAAACCCATCATGTTGAACAGAAGGAAAAATACATTATTAATATAACAATTTATTATTTATTATTATGTTCATGTTAGTTCTCAGTGCATTAAATAATGTTAAATAATGTTAAAATATACAACTTTTAATTTAATTTAATTTACTTTTAATTAATTTGATTTTAATTTCCTTTCTTTCTTTCTTTCTTTCTTTCTTATTTGTCTCAAACAATCAACAGATACACAACAACAAAACAATAATCAAAACCACAAAGAAAAACACAACCACCAAAAAATAAATATGTATATATAAATAATAGTAATAATAATAATAATAATACCAAAACAACAAAAAAAGAATAAAAATAAAAATTTGTGATTTGTAAAAAAAAAAAAATTGTAAAATCATTTATCAAATGATTTTAATGTACATTTTCATTGTCAGACACACATTTAAAATGTAGTTTTTCTCCTCTAAAAATGTACAAAAAATATTGACGACTCATCCTGCACTGCACAGATTTGCGTCCAATCAAATGCTCTCAAAAATCAGAATGCCCCTCCCACAAACTAGCAAGTAGGAAGTATCGCGCTTCACTGCTGTGATGTAACCCAAACTACATGTTTCAGAAGAAAATGCATTGACACACACAGGAAATAAATCTGCAAATCAAATGATTTCATGGGGTTTTTCCATTTAGCCACGTGCAAAACTATAAATTTTAAAAATCATCAAGTCGGAGGGTTGTCCGAATGACCAGTCGGTGTTAAGTTAGTATAATTAGGCTGTGTCATGCATAGCGTTTCTGAGGGATTCATGCAAATCCTTCAATAACAGCCTCTTTGAGAACATAACAAACAATTAATACGAATTTAGAATAAGAAAACACACCTTATATAACTTTTATTTCAAAAGAGGCCTACTCACAGCATGCACATCCTGGACACATGCAATAAAGCTATAAATAAACCTCCCTTTTGTGACCTCTTTTATACTTTAGATTAGAATTGCATCTGTGCTACAACAACACTCATGACAATGCAATAGCATTTTTTGGGACTTCAGTTCTTTCCTATTTCAAACAAGAGCAATCCGTCCAGCAGGAGGACAAGACTAATGTTTATAAATGTTATGCAAGATAGACCTTCTCACGTAACAGGATTGCGTGAGAAACACAGAGTCATGCGATTCATAATACACATAAAAAGTGTAAGAGACACTCACCACATTCCAGAAGAAAGGATTGAAGATGATGGCAACGACGGCCACGCAGAACCTGGGCTCTGTCAGGTCTATAACCCTCGACAGCTCGGTCAACACGGACACATCCATCTGTGGAGGCAAACACACAAGTGTGTGAGTGTGATCAAATACAGAACATTAGGGGTGTCACGATACCATACATTGAACTCACGATACGATATTATTGCAAAGACATTGATAAAAAATGCACTGTTGGTTAAAATGCTAATTTTGATATAACGTTGTGTGTGTGTAAATGAATAGGGAGTTGGACAACAACATTCATGATTGATGAAAACACAGAATTATTTTAGACGAATATGCTTTCACTCTTTCACTGACTATATTTAATGGTAACATCAGACATTTGGCATTATCAGGACACATACATATCATTATTATACATTATATTCAACATTATTTGTAGTAGTTTAATGTAGTACTTCTAACACTAAAACCCTGAGAACTTAAATTTCACAATAATTTTCATTTCATACATTATACAGTATATTCATTCGTTCTTCAGGTGAAAAGAAATTAAGGTTTTTGATGAAAACATTCCAGGATTTTTCTCCATATAATGGACTTCAATGGGGTCCAAACGGTTCAAGGTCCAAATGAGAGTTTCAGTGCAAACTATAAACTGTTCAAAGGCTTTAAACGACTCCAGACGACTAATGCACGCCTTGCTCTGTTCTGTGTGACTGTCCTGTTCGAACTCGTTCATCAAAATGAACAAAGGTTCATGAATGAAATGACTCGAAAAAGGATTCGTTCAACACAGAACAGAGCAAGGCGAGCATTTGTGCTTTTAAAACTTAAACTTTTGTATTTATTTATTAAATGAGCGCTCGTTTCGCTTGATAAGACCCTTATTCATCATCTAGAATCGTTTAAAGCCCTTTGAACAGTTTGTAGTTTGCACTGAAACTGTCTTTTGGACCTTGAACCGTTTGGACCCCATTGAAGTCCATTATATGGAGAAAATCCTGGAATGTTTTCATCAAAAACCTTAATTTCTTTTCGACTGAAGAAAGAAAGACATGGACATCTTGCATGACATGGGGGCGAGTAAATTATCAGCAAAAGTTTTTTTTTTTTTAAAAAAGTGAACTAATCCTTTAATTGTGTTGCATCCATACCATTTTATTCCCTGGGGAGTCTAGCATTACACAACAAACTGTGATTTATTGACGCCACCAAGTATAAAAGGGCATTAGAAAGGAACAAAGCGGCCTTTTAAACACTTGCGGTGTGAAGACTGCTCTTTGTTTATGGAAAGAGGGGCTGATATTGCCCTGAGCAATGTCTCCTCTTATAGTCTCAGTAACACACATTAGATAGGCCAAAAACATAAAAGCCCATTGACTGCGCTTCCATGCACAACAGATTTGAATTTGACCGTGGACTGATTATGTAATGTAACACATTAACCTGACTGCTAAATAAGATTAAACTGATATTCTGTATCCTTAAACTCTGACTGAGAAAGCCTGCGTTTTAAAGTTGTAGTGGCAAATAATGATCAATAACTTTCTCAGAAATGTATTTTATAGGCTACTATTTGATTTATTTATTAGTACCGCTCGTTTCGTGTCCTAGGCCATCAATGTTACATTTACGAGTCATTAAATCATGTTTAATCTGGACTTCTCTGTGCATGCTCTTTGAGGTGGTGACCATAGACCTCCATTATATGACTGACAGACAAGAACGGTTCGACCAAAAAATATCAAAATTGAAAATAGTGCGGAAATAAAGACACCTACATCTTGGATGTCCTTGATATGGAAGCTTGTTTCCGCCATAGAATGAAAAATATAAAAGGTACTTGCGACTTTTTATCTCACAATTCGGACTTTTCTTCTCACTTTTTAGTTTACTTCTCGCAATTCTGACATTATTTCTCAGAATTACAAAATGGAAAGTCAGAAATGTGAATTAAAAAGTCAAAATTACGAGTTATGAAGCCAGAATTGTGAGATATAAAGTCAGAATTGCGAGTTATGAAGCCAGAATTGCGAGATATAAAGTAAGAATTGTGAGATTCGGGGGAAAAACTTAGAATTGGCCTGATAAGTTGCAATTTCGATTTTATATCTCACAATTCTGAGAAAAGATGTCAGAATTTCGACATATAAACTTGCAATTATGTGATATAAAGACAGGATTGCGAGATGTAAACTCGCAATTGTGAGAAAAAAAGTCAGAATTGTGAGATAAAAAGTCGCACTTCTGTCTTTTTTTTCTCAGAATTGTGACTTTTTATCGCCAATTCTGACTTTATATCACACAATTCTGAGAAATAAAGTCAGAATTGCGAGATATAAAGTCAGAATTGTGAGATTCGGGGGAAAAACTTAGTCTTTTTCCCCCTTAATCAATGTAAACTCGCAATTGTGAGAAAAAAAGTCAGAATTGTGAGATAAAAAGTCGCACTTTTGTCTTTTTTCTCAGAATTGTGACTTAATATCACCCAATTCTGACTTTATATCACGCAATTCTGAGAAATAAAGTCAGAATTGCGAGATACAAACTCGCAATTGTGAGAAAAAAAGTCAGAATTGTGAGATAAAAAGTCACAATTATTTATTTTATTTTTTATTCAGTGGTGGAAACAAGCTTCCATACCTTGAGGTAAACTAAAACATATCAAAAATTAATTTCAAAGTGAACTATCCCTTTAACTGTCTAAGCCCCGCCCCTATATGTGTTCAGGTGCCGCGGTTCTGCAGATGTAAACAAACCATCAGATTGTGACGACCCGTTGAACGCGCGTGCACAAACAATCAACCGCAATTGACATTTGAAAGAAAAAATACCACGACGCAATGATGATGATGATGATTAACGAGCAATGTGTTGTAGTGTCGTGATTAGAGAGGTGGAACTACAGCTTCTGCAGTGAGATGAGCTGACCTGACTGTAATCCACGTTATTCAAGCCTCCACAGCAGTCCAGCGCGGGATTTCTGTCGAACAGCGACTCTGAATCAAACAAACTGCTCTCTGCTCTCTTTCTGGAGCATGTCACCAGTATTCAGAATAAACCACACACACTTTTATTACCGTAATTGGTGAGGAACTTTTTAGCATGCAAAACGCAGCGGACATGACAGTTTACCTTTGCCCTGCTTAAGTCGCTTGGAACTCTGGGAAATGGAGTTTTTAGGCAATCAAACGCTTGCGCGAGATATCAACTCACTCTGTCTGATTTATGTAGGGAATTATTGACTTTGTTTTGTGATAGACTATTATTTATGTTGTAGGTAGCACTGTATTGATAATCACCACCAAAAAAAGGTGTTTTTTGCTTCTTGTTTTTATTTCAGTTAGCTTCTGAATCCAAATTGGTTTTCTTTCTTGTATCTATTTGCATAACGAGTTGTGTTTGGCATTCAGATTCTCTCTGGCTGCTTTCCTTCCTATATTTTAGGGGTATTTATTTATTTATTTATTACATTTTTCATAATTATCATTTTACACTTAGCCTACAGGCTCTGGTAAATCTTTTAGTAAATGCAATAACACACACACACACACACAAACAAAAAAAACCATGATAAACATGATTGAAGACCTGATCTCCTTCCTCTATAGTGGACATGCATGAAATCAATACCCTGTTTTGTAAAGTCATATTTTACACCCATAAGATGCCCTGTGATGTTGATGTGTGACAAACCATTAGAAAACGAGTCAGATTTAAATGATTATTACAAAATATGGTTACACTTTATTTTATTTTAAGGTGACAGTCACATTGTACTTACATAAATAGTAGAGTTATGGGTTTGTTTTAGGGTTAGTTACTTGTAATTATACATAATTTACTGTTATTACTGTATACGTCACCTTAAAATAAACTGTTACCCAAAATATGACCATATTTCCATAAGAGTGCAAAATTTTACCCCTAAATTAATGTCCGTCATTTTTAAAGACAGAGTAGAAGTTGTGTTGATGAAACCTCTAAAAAAAGCTAAATGTGCTCTTTAAAGGTCATCTAGACTTAACACTGTGACATATGTGGAGAAATTCACTAAAATATAATCTATAAGTCTATTCCGTTAGGTTAATTCTCATTTTGAAGTATATGGTTGAAGTTAAATAAATTTTTCATGTTGCCCCAGAATGTGGCTTAATATTTCATAATATTCATTCACTTCTTTTGCAAAACACATAAAGTATTTATAACTAGTAATTCAGTTACACTCACAGAAAAAAAGGTGAAAGCTGTCACTGGGGCTGTACCTTTTCAAAAGGTAAACTTTTGCCCATTTTATGTACATTTTAGGTGCTAATTTGTACATTTCAGGTGCTATGCACATTTTAGGTGCTAATATGTACATTTTAGGTGTTAATATGCATATTTCAGGTGCTAATATGTAGATTTTAGGTGCTAAAATGTATATTTTAGGTGCTAATATGTACATTTAAGGTGCTAATATGTACATTTTAGGTACTAATATGTTCATTTTAAGTGTTAAGTACATTTTAGGTGTTAATGTGCATATTTCAGGTGCTAATATGTAGATTTTAGGTGCTAATATGTACATTTAAGGTGGTAATATGTACATTTTAGGTGCTAATATGTTCATTTTAAGTGTTGATATGTACATTTTAGGTGCTAATATGTACATTTTAATTGTTGATATGTACATTTCTGGTACTAATATGTACATTTTAGGTGCTAATATGTACATTTTAAGTGTTGATATGTACATTTCTGTTACTAATATGTACATTTTAGGTGCTAATATGTTCATTTTAAGTGTTGATATGTACATTTCTGGTACTAATATGTACATTTTAGGTGCTAATATGTACATTTTAAGTGTTGATAGGTGCTAATAAAAGTGTATCTTTTGAAAAGGTACAGCCCCAGTGACTGCTTTTGTACCTTTTTTCTGAGAGTGTACCTTGTGCTGTATTTACACATTTTATAGTGTTTACATGAATCAAGCATGTGTATATACAGCATCTATACTGTGGTGACAAATGTCTTCCATCAAACCTTCCTCTGTATTTCAAGAGCATTTAGGCTATTGGGGGATTATTAGTTGTTATTTTTGATGACTTATGTTATGGAGTGGGTTATGCGAGCATGTTTTCCCCCATGTAAAGTCAGGGCAGAGTCATCAATGATTCCCTATGAGTCACTTCACATGCGAGAGATACAGACGGGCAAGAAGGATAGAGTCGTTCTGCTCACAGGAACGTGGGTTTGAGGCCAGTGTGCGTCACGTCCCTCTGTCCTGATCATCTTCTCTTTTGTAAACATCAAAAACGGCAAAGAAGATAATAAAAAGCAGATTATGAAGGGGAAAGTCATGCTGACACAGTGTCTTATGTTATGAATATGGGCTGCTGCTCAGTATCTATGATGGAAAGGAAACAAAAGTCAGTGTTGTGATGCTTTTTTTGATATGTTTTGTATGGTGCAATCCATCCTTGATTCAAAAATAAGTCCCCCTATGGTGAAAATCAAGCTTTGTTGTTTATATATGTGGTGTTTTTTAGTTCTTTTTCTGAGTATTTCCTCCTTAAAACTGCAGTGAACCCAAAAACACGCTTTGAAATCGCTGGTGTTTCTGACGTCACAAACCACCTTGTAACCAATCAGATCAACGTGTGTGAGTCAACCAGTGGATCTCTGAGTGAGTGAGTGGAGGCGGAGCTCATTTGCATATTCATAGAACCATGCATACTAAATGAGGCAAGGGTGTCGAGTTACATTCAAGATATCTTAAGCAAAAAATAATATTTCAGGGGGAAAAAAACATTTAAACGTAAATTTCGTGATAAATTTATTCAGGTGAATAGAGATAAAATTATTGACTAAACGTCAATTATCTCATCCCTACGGAGGCGTATTGCATTCACTTGAAGAAAAAAAATGTACTCTGTTTTTCTGAATTTACAAGTTAATTATCTGAGAATTACGAGATAATTTTTTCATGGGAAAAAGTTTTTGCTCTGTTTTTCTGAATTAACGATTTAATTTTTCACGAAAAAAAATTTTTGTTCTGTTTTTCTGAATTAACGATTTAATTTTTCATGAGAAAAAAAGTTTTTGCTCTGTTTTTCTGAATTAACTCGTTAATTCAGAAAAACAGAAAAATTAACTCGTTAATTCAGAAAAACAGAGAAAAAAAATCCATGAAAAATTAACTCGTTAATTCAGAAAAACAGAAAAATTAACTTTTTAATTCAGAAAAACAGAGCAAAAAAAAAATCCATGAAAAATTAGCTCATTAATTCAGAAAAACAGAGCAAAAAAATCCATGAAAAATTAACTCATTAATTCAGAAAAACAGAGCAAAAAATCCATGAAAAATTAACTCATTAATTCAGAAAAACAGAGCAAAAAATCCATGAAAAATTAACTCATTAATTCAGAAAAACAGAGCAAAAAAATCCATGAAAAATTAACTCATTAATTCAGAAAAACAGAGCAAAAAAATCCATGAAAAATTAACTCATTAATTCAGAAAAACAGAGCAAAAAATCCATGAAAAATTAACTCATTAATTCAGAAAAACAGAGCAAAAAATCCATGAAAAATTAACTCATTAATTCAGAAAAACAGAGCAAAAAAATCCATGAAAAATTAACTCATTAATTCAGAAAAACAGAGCAAAAAAATCCATGAAAAATTAACTCATTAATTCAGAAAAACAGAGCAAAAAAATCCATGAAAAATTAACTCATTAATTCAGAAAAACAGAGCAAAAAAATCCATGAAAAATTAACTCATTAATTCAGAAAAACAGAGCAAAAAAAAATCTCATGAAAAATTAACTCGTAAATTCAGAAAAACAGAGTAGATTTTTTTATTCAAGTGAATGCAATACGCCTCTGTACATTCCTCCATATGCCTTAAAATTAAAATGCATTTGTTTAATTAAGCAAAAAAAATAAAGATGCACAAATAATGCTGATTTAAATTTTTTCTCTATATTTATACCTAAATTGTAGTGCTGTTTGTAACCTATATATAGTACTTCCATAATTTAGAGTGAAACGGTATATTCAATGAGTAAAAATGTAGGGATTGTTATTATTACCATTGTTTAAGAGACGTTAAGGTTAAAAGCACATTATTCATGATTCATTCGTTGTACTCTTGTTAGGATTGGATTGTCACGTTTGTGTTTTTCAAATAAATATTCTGGCCTCTCCTCGTTCCTGCTTACAGATAAAAGCTTTTATACATAAGTGGCAAAGAATACAAAATGTCACTCTGAAAGAAAACTGAAAATGCGTCTGATGTGTCCAGATGCACAAAATCAGTCATTTTCATTTGAGCCGAGGCGAGCAACCCATTGACTGGCAATCAGGCCGGATCCTGCCACCCGTGGAATAAGCCTCTATTTCGGGGAGCTTTAGGTGTTGCTTTACCTGCGTGAGTCCAATAAGAGCCGATGGTTCAGGAGGACTGGATCTCATCAGGATGAATGGCTTTCAGTTCGCTTGTTTTATCTCGTCAGCGCAGGGTTATTTTCGGAGGAGGAGATTATTAAAAGCCCACTTTTACATTGTAACCAGTCATGTGACATTTTCAGATACATCTGCCAAAATCTGCGTTGCTTGGTCAACGTCATGTTGTACAATCGTCACTTAAAGAAGTCGTCATTTATGCTATAACTACAGGTTGTAAAAACCCCCTGTTCAAAAAGTCCCCCTGTTCGATAATTTTATCCTTTAAAACTCATCTTTGATCACCACAATGTTTCTTTCCTTGAAAAAATCATCTTCATGTCTTTACGGAAAGTTCAATAGGGTTTAGATTAAGCCAGGATTAGGATTTTACTCTGGGACTAGCTTAAACCTGGTCTGTGAAACTGGGTATACCCAGTTTATAACTTTTTAGTTTATAACAGTTTATAACTTTTTACTTAAGTAAAGGCTACTTGATGTAGTAAGTATACTAATGTCAGTGTACTAGTGTAGTGTATATACTACTGGGGTCTAAATTGGTTCACGTTTTAGTGTATGTATACTTTTATATATGTATACATTAACCTTAACAAAAAATACTAAATTAAAAAACTATTAAAAAACTTAAAACAGATTTTAAAAATTAAAAATTAAAACATTTTTATTCAAACTATTAATAATAAGAGATCCCATTAGTATACATTAGTTAATGCGTTATAACTAACAATGAGCAATGCATTAGATACTGTATTTGTTAATCTTTGTTAACGTTAGTTCTTAATAAAACACAAGTGTTCATCGTTAGTTCACGTTAGACTTTTTTATTGTTAATAATGCATTAGTAAATGTTCAAAATAATATTAACTAATACTTTAAAGTATTTTTGGTAACACTTTACACAAGGTTCATTAGTTAACATTAGTTTAACTAACATGAACTAACCATGATCAATACATTTGTTACAGTATTTGTTAATCTTAGTTGATGTTAGTTAATAATAATAAAGCTGTTCATTGTTTGTTCATGTTAGTTCACAGCGCATTAACTAATGTTAACAAGATTTTAATAAAGTATTAGTAAACGTTGAAATTAACGTTTACAAAGATTAATAAATGCTGTATAAGTGCTTTCATTATTAGTTCATGCTAACTAATGTAGTTAACTAATGTTAACTAATGAACCTTAGTGTAAAGTGTTACCGTATTTTTCATTGTTAGTTCATAAGTGTTGCAATGACGCTAAAATAACATGAACGCGCATTTTTCAGAAAGTGCTGATCTAGTTTTGTTTGTGAATAACTGTAAGTACGTTCAGCTGCATGTGTTAGTCTCTCTGTCCTTGATTATGTTTTGGACAATCTGGAACAGAAAGTAAAAGTCTTGTCTTCTGAATCCATAAGTGCAGCATATGAACTGTATAATATTGACCTCAGTCCTCAGATATGATATGCAGGAACAAATGATTCATTTCAAGCCCCGTAACCCACTATCATATAAACATGTGCATTGCTAAGAGGGATCAGGTGGTTCTCTCTATCTTCATGTGATGCATATAAATAGAAGTTACTGTGGATACACATGTGGGTGGACTATAGGTGATATATTTATCATTAACTTTCCCAGCCAAACTTCTCCCGTGGCTTGCGGAGACACACTTTTATAAAACTTCTTGAGATAAAAACAATGCAATAAGTGAATTCTGTTGTGTTATATAAACAGCACCGGTACACAAAATGCAATTCTAAAAGAAACATCCATATGCACTACAGGACAGTGAACTGTGTTTAAACCTCCAGGGAAATTTGTTTTTTTGGTGTTTGCGTCACACATGGAAATGCAGGGAAGGATCTTTGAGTTCGAACTGGAATATTTCTCTCTACAGATCCAGTTACAGCTGGTCAGTCCATCGGGATCTGGCTCTGTTAATATTGTGATGCAGTTGGCACCGTGTGTGTGTGTGTCGCCATCAGCTGAATATACAGAGGAAGAGTGTGTTTCTGACCTGCGTGGGAATCATATGAAAGGCTAATGGAGATTCGGGCTGATTTTCCTACTGACTATAAAGTAAAAAGCTCCTGTAAAAGGACATTACGTTGCTTCTTGTCATTTGAGGGACACCAAGTGCGTTCAGTTTCATCTGTTTTATTTCATTAAAGGGCACCTATACGCCTTATTCATTGATTTTTAATGAGAATGAAAGCGAGGCTGTGATGGATAGTCAGTCATGCATCTCTTCAATGGGCTGTACTGTTATTTAATGTGTTTTCGGATTGTTCTGCTTATGAAACACTGGAAAAATATCTTTCCAAGAAATTTCAGTTGACAAAAAACTCCCGACAATGTAAGCCGTGGAAAATTTTAAGTAATCTAGAAGCTTTATTCAGCTTTTTACTATTTTTTTTAATATTTAAATATTTTTTTTCTATTATGTTCAGTGGGGGAAATTTTGTCATAATTATTGCATTAATACTAATTATATATATATATATATATATATATATATATATATATATATATATATATATTTTTTTTTTATTTTTTTTTTAATTTATTATTATTTATTTTTTTCAAAACACCAAAAAAGAAAATTATAAAATATTAAATATTATAAAATAATATTATAAAAAAACGAGTGAAAAAAAAAATCATGTTTTTTTTTTTTTTAAATATGAATCCCGGTGTTCTGACAATTCATGCTACCCATCGAGATTTGCTACCAGTTATGCGCATGTGCAGACTCACAGATTTTTATTTATTTATTTTTATTTATTTATTTATTTTTTTACAAAAGGTACACTTTCCTGTTATAATATATAATTTCCCTTTTAAAAAATCCCAACTACCATATGAATATTTGTACGGTCAGCCAGCTCAAAAAGAATAACTGAAATTTTCATTTACTATGAGGAAAGGTGTACTTTGACAAGTCAAAGATGAATATTTTATGATCATTTTTAATTTTCACACCGTTTTAAAAGTAAAAATAGTCGTCTACAGTATACAATAGATACTCATAACTTAGAATTGTATTATAGTTGTATTTCATACGACTTTAATCGGCATTCTGTAATCAATTCGCGCTACAGTAGCGCTAAGGAGCAAAATCGACAGAACACCGGCCTTTGGGTCCATTTGGACCCCAACACCCCGAGTGTGACTCTGAAACGATCAACCCCAGAGGGTTAAACAAGGGCTGGTTACATCAACAAGTTTTTGTAGACTAAGAGAAAATGTCGGCAGGAATTACAGAATATGGTCACTCTAAAAAATACTGGGTTGTTTCAACCCATCATTGGGTCAAATATGGACAAACTCAATTGTTGGCTTTAAAAATGCAATGAATTTTTTTTTTAAACCGACGCCGTCACAGGCATGATATGCGTGTGAGAAGCCAGACATTCGGCAGCGAGAGCAAAGAGACAGCTGCAAATCACAGCCTGATTCAGATCGGCCTTTTCATCACCACAAGAGTCTCTGACGAGGCCATCACGGCTCATTGTGTGCCGCAGATAACACATCTCTGACGACGACGGAGGATCATCAGACCCAAACACAAGTAAATATACAAGTAATAAACCAACACTGCAAACATTTCTCAGTCTGGATCAGATCTGGTTCATCAATTCATCTTTTCCCTATGCATCACATCATACACACTCTACAAAATGCTGGGTTGTTTTAACCCAATTTTGGGTCAAATATGGACAAACCCAGCCGTTGGGTTAAAAATGTCATTTAAAAATGTAACCCAATGGCTGGGTTTGTCCATATTTGACCCAAAATTGGGTTAAAACAACCCAGCATTTTTTAGAGTGCATATATAAAAATCATGCATTGATGAGGAAAGGTGTGCTGTAACTTTTATATTTAGATAGATAGATAGATAGATAGATAGATAGATAGATAGATAGATAGATAGATAGATAGATAGATAGATAGATAGATAGATAGATAGATAGATAGATAGACAGATAGATAGACAGACAGACAGACAGACAGACAGACAGACAGACAGAAGGATGGATGGATGGATGGATGGATGGATGGATGGATGGATGGATGGATGGATGGATGGATGGATGGATGGATGTATGGATGGATGGGTGGGTAGACAGACAGACAGACAGACAGACAGACAGACAGACAGACAGACAGACAGATAGATAGATAGATAGATAGATAGATAGATAGATAGATAGATAGATGGATGGATGGATGGACGGACGGACGGACGGACGGACGGATGGGTGGGTAGACAGACAGACAGACAGACAGACAGACAGACAGACAGACAGACAGACAGACAGACAGACAGATAGATAGATAGATAGATAGATAGATAGATAGATAGATGGATGGATGGACGGACGGACGGACGGACGGACGGACGGACGGACGGACGGACGGGTGGGTAGACAGACAGACAGACAGACAGACAGACAGACAGACAGACAGACAGACAGACAGACAGACAGATAGATAGATAGATAGATAGATAGATAGATAGATAGATAGATAGATAGATAGATAGATAGATAGATAGATAGATAGATAGATAGATAGATAGATAGATAGATAGATAGATAGATAGATAGATAGATAACCAAACTGTTTCATCGATCGCGATCGCTCTTGTAATTTGCTTTTGTTAACATGAAACTTTTTGTGGATTAATGAGTTTAATAAATGCCACTTATCAAAATATAAAAGGAGGATTGATCTGACGGAACATTGACATTTTACTGTGTGTGTGTGTGTGTGTGTGTGTGTGTGTGTGTGTCCGTGGTGAAGTGATTTCCCTCATGAAGCGCAAACTGACGCAGAGCAACACAAGAGCTCTTCTGTGCAGCAGTGTGTGTGTGTGTGTGTGTGTGTGTGTGTGTGTGTGTGTGTGATTCAGGACATTCAGGAGGACCTCGAGAAGCTCATCAAATGATCACGCAGCTGATACACACTCCACATATCCACACTTCAAACTCTCTCTGTTGTTTTGATTGGTGTAAACTGGAACGTTCCACAAAACATGATTGAAAACTGCATGAAAATCATGAGAAGTGAGATGATGTTCATGATCTTTGAGCGGATCTGAGGTCATGCAGAGGTCGGCTCAGAAACATTGTGTGTGTGTGCAGTGTTACAGATTGCTTATATTCTAGGGATGGGCAACGATTAATCGTTAGCAAAATAAAAGTCTGTGTTTACATAATATATGTGTGTGTAGTGTGTATAATTCATTTGTATATATAAATACACACACATGCATTAAGAAATATTTGCATGTATATACTTTATATATATTTATACATAATTAATATTAAATATAAATATAAATATTTGACATATTAATAACACATTTTTCTTAAATATATACATGCATGTGTGGGTATTTATATATACATAAAATAATAATTATACACACTACACACACATATCATGTAAACACAAACTTTTATTTTGCTAACAATTAATCGCGATTAATCATTGCCCATGGGATGAGACTGTGTTAGTAAAAAACAACCATCATTTACTTCAGTGTGTATACGAGTATAAAGAGTGTATAAGCTAATCATTTAAAAAACTTCCACAAAATCCTTCAATATTCAATCAAGAGAAAAGAATTGTAATTGTCACACACACACACACACACACACTGAGGATCACAGCAGGTTCTCTGAGGACAGTATGTCTGAGACGACACTGTTACTGATCAACTAACGCTCTGAGCTTCTGTTTGCTAATAAAGATGGGAAACATCACATTTACTGCGATTTATTACAGTATAACACAACTAACAGCCATAATATTATGAAATGTACACACACACATCAGATGAGCGACTGTGATACACCTCTCTGAACTCTGAACTGAGACGACATTAAAGCTTCCCGGGCAGTGAACACACTTATGTAATATTACATAATACACATTTTTTTTTGTTTATGATTGATATTTACATACACAAATCAAAAAAATGTATGTTATGCAGCTAAATTAGAAAAGGAACACTACTGTTTTTGACAAACTTACTGTAACAATTCTGGATTCGTTTATGAGTCTTTTCAGCACTTCAAAGGAAGCTCACAAACACAAATAATAATACAAAACAATTTATATATAAATAAATAAATATAATATGGGATGGGAAAAGATTAATCGCGATTAATCGCATCCAAAATAAAAGTTTGTGTTTACATAATATATGTGTGTGTAGTGTAGTATGAATACCCACACATGCATGTATATATTTAAGAAAAATGTGTTATTAATATATCAAATATTTATATTTATATATAATATTAATTGTGAATAAATATATTTAAAATATATACCTGCACATATTAATTTGTATATATAAATACCCACACATGCATGTATATATTTAAGAAAAATGTGTTATTAATATATCAAATATCTATATTTATATATAATATTAATTGTGAATAAATATATATAAAATATATACATGCACATATTATTTTGTATATATAAATACCCACACATGCATGTATATATTTAAGAAAAATGTGTTATTAACATATCTAATATTTATATTTATATATAATATTAATTGTGAATAAATATATATAAAATATATACATGCACATATTTCTTAAATGTATACATGCATGTGTGTGTATTTATATATACAAATTAATTATACACACTACACACACATATATTATGTAAACACAAACTTTTATTTTGGATGCGATTAATCGTTGCCCATCCCTAATATAATAAATATATAATATAATTAGATATATTTAAAATGAAAACTTTAATTTAAAATTTATATTAAAAATAAATATAAATTAAGTATTTTTGTCATTATTACACGCAGTTTTTGAATGTGTTCTGATGAATCACTTTGACCAGTTCAGTGAGTCGTCACACTGAATCAAACTGATGTGTGAATCGGACTTCACCGGCCGGTGAACAGCTATTTTGCGGAAAATTGTTTTAATGTAGCATTATTGTGCAAAATATATGATATTATTTGTATTAAATAAAATGATTAACCCCTGTATCCACTTAATAAAATGATCTATAATCATTTTCATCTTTAAAACACATTGTCAGTGTGCGACAGAAATGACTCGAGAAAGGGAAAGGGAGAAAAAAATGGAAAAAAAATAAGAAAGAAAAAGAAAAAAAATGGAAAAAAGAAAGAAAAAAAAGGAAAAAAGGGGGAAAAAAGGAAGAAAAAAGAGAAATGACTCGAGAGCCACTAAAGGAATCATTCAGTATTTTTAAATATGAACTAATTTCCACTAATTAAAGGGCCAGTACCTCTGGTGATAAAAAGCCTGACGTTTCTTAACATCTATCCTGCTATTAGTTCAGACCCAGCAACACACACACACACACACACACACACACACACTGTCCTTTAAAATGCTGCTCAGTGGAATTAATTAGCAAATTCCCATTTGGACTCGTTTGCATTCTGTGAGAGTGTCACGGCACTGAGTGACCACTGGTGTTTAATGCAAAGATGAACGCAGCTTTTCTCCGTGGTGAACATGGTGAACCGGTGGTCAGATTAATCACGGCGTGTTCGAGGAACGGTCTGGTTTTAGCAAGTTGTCAGGTGTGTGATTTAGGTGAGGTTTGGTTTGTTTATCCAGTTTTAGCACACATGTTCTGTTAGAGCCTCCTAATAGAAACCAGAGCTTAGATGTTCCTGGAAAAGCCAAACAGACTCCTCCCACTTCTAAGTCATCATCATCATCATCATCATCACACATAGCAACCTCTATACGCTGTGAGCAGTGATGAGCCTGGGTTACGCCTGGGTCAGAGGGTTTCACTGCGCTCGAGAAACATTATACCACAATATTTAAACATTCAGTGTTTGCACACCAGTGTCCTCGCTGACCCGTGTCTCAAACATGCACAATTAAACCTGACATTTAAACTCCAATAAAATATGAATTTAAGTAAAAAAAAAAAATTTAAATGTTGTCTCAATTGGCAATAAAATTAAATAAGGGTTGCACTATATTTTAGGTGACACTTCCTTTTGCTTACATTGCACTTACCTGGAAAATACATATATTACACACAACTAACCCTCAACCAAACCCTAATCCGACCCTAACTCTAGAGTAAGCACATGTGGTTAATTAATATTACTCAGCACTTAAATATATAATTACACTGTAACAATGACACTTTAAAATAAAGTGTAACCCTTTATCTCCGTGTTACAGTGTAATTATAGTAATTTAATATTTAATAGTAAATTATATAATTTAAGTACTGAGAACACTCTAAAAAAATTCCTGGGTTTTTTCAACCCAAATTTGGGTCAAATATGGACAAACCCAAATGTTGGGTTAAAAATGTAATTTTAAATTTTAACCCAACATCAACTTTCACTTTCAGCTGTCAATGTTTTAATGACACTTTTAACCCAACATTTGGGTTTGTCCATATTTGACCCAAAATTGGGTTGAAACAATATGAGTGTAATAACAATGAATTATGTACTCACTATAGAGTAATGATTAGGGTTTATTTGCATGTAATTAATTATGCATAATTTGCTATTTTTACTAAATTAAGTACATGTAACGTAGCAAGAGACATTGTAGAAAAGTGTAACAGAAGTAAGTTGTTAAAATTATTAGCTGGAAATAAATGAAAGCTAATGTAACTAAAAATATAAAATAAATTAAACTGAAATAGCAATATTTTTATTAAAATAAAAAATCTAAAAAAAATACAAAAGCAGTTAATGAAAAACTAACATGAAAACTTAAATATAATAAAAGCTAAAACACAAAATATTATATATATTATATATTTACAATATAAATATATATTTATAATTTCACAACACTTGTCTTGTCTTGACAAACACTATGTCTTCAGAATATATATATATATATATATATATATATATAATTATATTTTGTAAGTATAATTATAATTATAATTATACTTTGTAATTATATATATATATATATATATATACATACATACATATATTTCTACTAAGAAACAACTGCTGTTTCTTAGTAATTATTTATATATAACCTATTAGCTATAAGCTATTTCTGACTGAAAATATTTTCTGCACCAATTTTTTTCCAAGTTTTAAATAAAATAAACATTATTGTAGTAAATTTCACAAGAAAATGCGGTAACACTATAGTTTATGGTCCAATTCTCACAATCAAAGCTTTTTATTGTCATGCATATTGGATATTGGCTGTTTATTACCTATAAAGCGCATATTAATGCCTTATTCTGCACGATCATAAACTCAACTACTATACTAACTATTAATAAGCAGTAATTAGGAGTTTATTGAGGCAATATTAGTTAATATTTAGTAAATAATAGATATATATGTCAAGAAAATGCGGTAACACTTTAGTTTAGGGTCCAATTCAAAGTTTTTTATTATCATGCATATTGGATATTGGCTGTTTATTACTTATAAAGCACATATTAATATTAATGCCTTATTCTGCACGATTAATAAGTTAATAGTTAGTAAATAGTGAGAATTGGACCCTAATCTAAAGTGTGACCAGAAAATGTCTGCATTTCAGTCTCTCTACTTCAGTTTCCGGCTGAAATTATTTGTGCAATTCGTACAATTAATATTATTAGTGCAATATTAGTGCTCTAATAATTATTAGTGAAATATTTGTGCAATGCCACAGTGAAAATTGTTTCAAATATATATTTTTTCAGTGTACAGTGTTTGAATTCATCATGTTATGTACATATCTTTTTCAAGCACTTGAGTGAGTTACAGTTACGCAAAGCAATTCAGCTTCAGCTCAAGTGAACCAATCCCCAACAATATCGACTGAAAATATCATTTTCTAGATTTTTCTTCTTCAAAAGTGCATTGATTGATAATATCTTGAAGCGCTATTTTATGTTTTACAATTATGATTATGACTTTCTTCTCCGTTTTCATTGACAGAATCAAAAACACTTTGCCTGTAATATTATAATATTATAATACCAAGCTGATACGGTTGTTGAATATTATTCAATAGGTGTGCCAGTGTTTAAACAGGTTTCATTTCTCATTAACTATAACAGAAAGGGTCTCAATGAAGAGGCAGGGCCTTAACAAATCAACATTAAAACACATCGTATCAGCTAAGCATCAATGAGCAATTGTGTTCAACTAAACAACAAGTGTGTGTTTGTAAAATACACTGATATACAGCTGTTATCTTCTGTTTCTGCAGGAGGAAATGAAGCCTGAGTCACTTAACCTTTGACCTCTGTCAAATAAATGTTCTTCTGAAATGGTCATCTCATGTGACCCTCCGTCTTGCATGTGTGTGTGTGTGTGTGTGAGTGTATTTGCATGTCAAGTCTTTCGGTGAATCATGCATTTGATTGAGTGTAGTCTAGAACTGTTTGGTTACTTCGGAAAAACAAATATTCTCAGCGGGTCGTCCTCTCTGGATTTCCACGGAGCGTGATGACCTTTACTCAAACCAAATAATGGAGAGGAAAGAGCCGTGTGTGTGAGTGTGTTTTAGTAAAAAAAAAAAAAAAAAAAAAAAATGAAGCGCTCATGGGATGTAAAAGATACAGACTGGTGGGCCGGAAAAACACGTGAAAGTATAATGATGGAAACCAGTCAATTCAAGTTAATTCAGCTTCCAGTTATAATCAGGATACAAACGTCATCGGTAACACTTTAATATAAGCTTCATAAGTTATCATATATGTTCACTCTTTATATATATGTAGCATAGGGTTCTTTACTCAACAACTCTAAAGGATATTTATTGCTAAAAAAGGTTCTATAATGAAAAAGAAAGAACACTTTTGGCAAAAAGGTTCTTTATAGGCTATTCGTTCATATATTACATTATTCTGCACCATTTTGTAGTGTAAATAAAGTTATTGTTTATTAAACCGTTGTAACTTCATATCCTATTTTAATCATGCTGATTTTGGAGGATAAAAACTGAAATGGCACTCTTCGTCTGATATTGACTGATTACATTTTTTAACCCCCATATCTTGAATTTTATGATCATTCACATGCATTGCATTATAGGGGTTCCAAATACGAAGCGCTTTAGAGCAGAAAAAAGGTACAAAAGCTGTTACTGGGGCTGTACCTTTTCAAAAGGTAAACTTTTGTCCATTTTAGGAGTTAATATGTACATTTTAAGTGTTGATATGTACATTTTAGGTTCTAATTTGTTTATTTTAGGTGCTAAGTACATTTTAGGTGTTAATAAGTACATTTTAGGTGCTAATATGTATGTTTTAGGTGCTAATTAGTACATTTGAGGTGCTATTATGTATGTTTTAGTAGTTAATATGTACATTTTAGGTGTTAATATATACATTTTAGGTGCTAATAAGTACATTTTAGGTGCTAATATGTGCATTTTAGGTGCTAATAAGTACATTTGAGGTGCTATTATGTATGTTTTAGGTGTTAATATTTACATTTTAGGTGCTAATAAGTACATTTTAGGTGCTATGTACATTTTAGGTGCTAATATGCACATTTTAGGTGCTAATATGTACCACTAAGGTACCAATATGCAGCCTTTGGGTACAAAAGTGTACCTTTTGAAAAGGTACAGCCTCAGTGACAGCTTTTGTACCTTTTTTTGAGAGTGTAGGCCTATAGAAACCTTTTCTTCTAAGAGTGTAAGTATGAATACTTACTAGCATACAAGTATGAATAGTTCTAGCATTCATTAATATTAATTTAATTTTTAAAAAGTGAACAACTCCTTTAACGTATTACAGTTCTTCATGTGTATTGCGAGCTCAAAACTTTTGCTTAGTTGGGGACGCTTAATTTTCAACAATATTTTTGATCTCCAGCACTGACACCATTACATGAGAACTGAGCTGGACGATGACATCACTGTATAGATAAATGAACTAAATTAATAACTTTTTTTAAAACGGAAATGAACCGTCACTGAATTTACTTAATCTGGACTATGATTAAACAAACTTTATTGCATTATTTTCCTGTTATCTCTGTAAAGCTGCTTTGAAACAAACAAAAACTCTATATACTGTAAATAAAGTGGACTTGACTTGACTGCTGAAAACCAGTCTAAGATGTTTAGCTGGTCTTGATGGTTTCAGAGACACCTGTTTAAAGACCAGCAAGCCACAGGGTCATATAACCAAACAATATTATGCTTGTAATCTGAATAAACCAGTGAAACATCATATTTTGACGCAACACCGTATTGCAAAACACACAGAATCATGGTGCCACTCGTATTTTGTAACGGACACACATAAAAGAAACGTGCAAGACCTTTCTTATCAATCTCTGCATTTCTAATCGCTGACTTTAACACGCATGCGTGTGTGAGGAATAAAAACAAAGCGCACGTGACCAGAGGAAAGCAAACACTGGTTTGCTATAGAGACGGAGCTCATGATGAAACCTCCTCCTCCTCCTCCTCATCATCATCAACCTGAGCAAACAAACAAACCAGCGGCAGACAGAGTGACACGGCTCATGCACACACACGCACAGCACACACACCCAATCACTTCATGCAGCTTGCTTGCTCTTACGCATCAGCAAAAAATGGGTATAAAACATTTATTTTTATGCATAAACAGCATAAATGCACAAGAAATGTAATATTATTATTCATGAACACGCAACATTTTGCATGTCATGCCTACTTGTATACACGTCTGCTCCAAATGCAGAAAATCTGCACATACATTTTCGAGTTTAAATACTGTAGATAAATAATGTAAAGGAATAATATGCTGGTGTGTGTTAGATGTAGTGTCTCGAGCCAGTTTCTCATGTGCAAACTCTCGTTTCAACACTGAAATTTTAATTTCATGAAACCAAAAAAGGGTAGCAGCACTAAACTATTAGGCATCAAACACAACCTGACCACACACACACACACACACACACACACACAGTCAGGTGTATACTTCTATTCATAAGTTTGGTGGTTACGATATTTTTTATGCTTTTGAAACATGTCTGTTGTTCTCACTAAATTCTGCATTTACGTATATACAGTAAAAACTGTAATATTGTGAAATATTGTAACAATATAAAACAGCTGTGCTGTCATATAGCTATTCTATGTGAATATACAGTAAAGTGTAATTTATTCCTGTGATCGAAGCATCATTACTCCAGTCTTCAGTGTCACATGATCCTTCAGAAATCATAATGACGATTTGATGGAAAATGTAATAATTTTTTTTTTTTAACTTTGATTGATAGAAAGCTTATTTGAAAAAGAATTTTTTGTAACATTATAAATCTCACCTTTGTGTATTAACTGACCCCATACTTAGCAATAGGACGTGTGTGTATACCCTATACTATTATTGTTATACTATATTAGGGCTGTCAAATGATTAATCATGATTAATCGCATCCAAAATAAAAGTTTTTGTTTACATAATATATGTGGGTGCACTGTGTATAATTATTTTGTATGTATATAAATACACACATATGCATGTATATATTTAAGAGAAAAAAATATTATTTATATATAAAATATTTATATTTATATGTAATATAAATCTATATACAGTATATACATGGAAATATTTCTTAAATATATACAAGCATGTGTGTGTATTTATATATATTAAATAATTATACACAGTGCACCCACATATATCATGTAAACAAAAACTTTTATTTTGGATGTGATTACAGCCCTACTATATATACCATTATATTTACACTGTATATAATATACACTATTAAATGTGCTCTAGTAAGTTTTACTGTACAGCAGAAGACGAGTCTTTCATGGTTTCATCTAGTTCTGCTTACAGTATTTCTGGATCTGATTTAAATTAGAGGTAATAGTTATAAAACAACAGATTTATGAGCAACACTGCCCTCCTGTGTTTAACTGAATATGAGCGTCATCAATGGATGATTAGATAGATAGATAGATAGATAGATAGATAGATAGATAGATAGATAGATAGATAGATAGATAGATAGATAGATAGATAGATAGATAGATAGATAGATAGATAGATAGATAGATAGATAGATAGATAGATAGATAGAGGTTTGGAACAACATCAGGCTGAATAATAACAGAATAGCATCTAAAAATTTCAAATTATAAAATATTTCATTAAAATTTTTCCTATGGCAGCTCATCAAGAAGCTCATTTATACAGGAATCTTCATGAACAGAAATACGACATATAATAATAATTTCCACCAGTAACAACATTCCTATCGAGAGGAAGAGGACCTGAGGTATGAAGAGAACACACACAAGGAGATCTGATGACCAGAAGCTCCAGCGTGACGCGCTCATGAACAATCTCGGGCTCAGAGGAACATCATGACACTCGTGACCCCGGAGAGGAGGTTTCCAAGGGCAGTGATCTGACCCTGATGGCCTGCAGGACCGGCTGTACCGGGTCATTTACTCTCTATGGCAAGATTAGTGCCGTCATGAAGTGTTGAACCCTCTGAATAATTTTATATACATTTATATCCATTACATACATTTTTTGTGTCAAAATATCCTCAGAGGATCCTAAAACGTTCAACCTTTCCTAAACATTTCTCATGCAATTTCAACCGACCCTCTCTGATTTAATCCCCCTTCTAAAGACCTCTGGGTAAAACTTTACTTGAAGGGGTGTGTGTGCATAAGACTGACTTGACACCTTCATAACCATGACATGACACGTGTCATCATGAATATGAAGGAGGTTTTATGCATCACTCTAAAAAAATGCTGGGTTGTTTCAACCCAAATTTGGGTCAAATATGGACAAACCCAAATGTTGGGTTAAATATGTAATTTAAAAAGTTCAACTTTCACTTTCAACTGTGCATTTTTTAATTAGGCCTACATTTTTAACCCAACATTTGGGTTTGTCCATATTTGACCCAAATTTGGGTTGAAACAACCCAGCATTTTTTAGAGTGATGTTTATGACAACTGTCATTAAATGTCATTTGCTCAATTATGACATCTTTAATGCAAATATGACATTGTTTGAGATATCTTCGTTATGACAACTTGACATGAACCAATACATCATAACCCGTCAGTGTCTTCTTCATGACAAATTGACATTACTAAGACAACGTAAACACACAAACTTAAGAAAGCACTTAGCTTTATGGGTTAACATTACTCTGTCATGTGGTTGGTTTTGACATTGGCTGTCATGAAGCCATTATAACTGTGCCATGAATACTTTTCTACAGTGGTAGAAATTAAATTTGTCGTTGAAATGTCGTTAAATTTGTCATACCCTAACTTGCTCAATTTTCTACCGATTTTCAAACGGTTTGGTTTGTTATAAACGTCAGAGATGTAGCTATGACACATACTTATGAATAATAAGTGTATAAATAAATAAACATCCAGATAATTATAGCCACATTAATAACGTTTGTAAGAAACCAAACCGTCAAGATTTCAACGAGATAAGAGTATTTGACAAGATGGCCGCCGGTGATGACGATAGAAACTCCGCCGTAGCACATCTACATTTTGAGATTGTCATTGGTTCTCTCTTTGTTGGATTTCTTTATTGCTTATTGTAATAAGAAAAAGTTCAATAAAAAAGCCTTTATATACATATCAGCCCCAGCAAACGACTCGTTTTTAAAAGTGGGGAACTATGACGTCAAGAGGATAAAACCCCACCCCCGCAGAAGAAGATGAACGCCTACTTCAACACGGCCGGTTTAGCCCCGCCCACCGATTCGCGCATTACACACATAGAGAAATAACATAGATGCCTACCTTGTGATGACAAACCGGACCAACCGAGCGATATTGTGCAGTTCCTGGTTGTGGAAGAAGACAGTCGCTGCATAATCTTCCTCTGGATTCCAATAGGAAACTTTTTTTTAATGACGTTCCAGCAGATGAGGTAAAACATTGTCCGTCTGTTCGCTTCATTTCACTGGGGATTGTTGTGTAAACAAGACTGGATTTGCAGTGCCGAACATGTATGGGCGAATCATTCCGGTTGCCATTTTACAACATTGTACGTTTTCACAACTGTTTCCTCCACTTAAACCGACGAGGTAAGTTGGAAAACTCCTTATAATATCCAAAACTGTTATCAACTCACAGCAGTGGGCGTTTACTTCCAAGTCTTCAGTGCGAAACGCCCATAAAATCCGTGCGTTTCTGAACTAGGCTCAAAACTAGGGTAGAAAATAGCTTATTAGTTATTCATTTGGATGTTTTTGAAAGCAAAAATCAAGCGAACGTCATAAGTTCACCTCAGAAAACAGTATAATAAAATTTAAAAAGCCAGTTCATGACCCCTTTGAGAGAAAGGATATGACGTCACATGACGCGCGCCTTTTGGGTGTGTAAAAATAAAAGTCTTTGTAATTACGTATTTTCACAGACTTATACTTCAACAGTTTTACATCAAATTGCGAAATGTATTTTTTAAATTGACAAACATCAAATGTGTAATTTAATATTTGGTCGACCGGAAGGGGAGGGACTTTTATATAGCGAATCAAGACAAAACAATCGTTTTGGAAGAAGCATCGATAATGCATATTTTGTTAATTTTGAATAGAAAACTGTATAGGTTAGGCTACTATAGCCTACTTACCATATAAATACTGTACATAAAAAGAAATATGCTGTTTGTTATTTCGTACGTTTTGTAAATGACTTGTTCAAATGCTGTTTGCTTGTTTATCATATTTAACCTGCTGAAAGTGATTATGGCATTTCATTAAATAAGAGTACTAGTCAAATTGCTTGGAATAATTACTTCTGATTGTATTGTTCTCTTCTTTGTAATTGGCTATGGATGAATTAATTAATATATAATTAATATCACACTTCTCTGCGAAATCAGTAAACAGTAAAAGCTTAATTTACTTTGGTTTCCATGTTAATTTGGTAACGCAATATGATATTGTGTCCACGAGGTGTCGCTGTTAGATCATATTAATGAAACTACAATGCAGAATTCAACTTTATTGTTGGGAATACAATACACTTTACATAAAAACCTTGAAAAAAACAAAAACAACAACAACGTGGAGGTCAATAGAAAAAAGTTCTGTATATCATTGCTTGTCATTTCTGTGATATTACCTGTTTATGTAATTCCGTCATGGGGGGAAATAAACTGAGTTTGTCTTATATACATTAGTTGATTTGTGGTTAATATTCTCTGAGCTGTTAAAAATGGCACATCAGTACAAAGTTTCTGAACAACAAAATATTACTTTCAGGTTAAATACTGCTCTTCCATTAGTTCCAGATATGATATAAAAAATAAGAACAACAACATAATAACAACGAGAACAAAAGTGCAAAAGGCATAGTACTCTCCAGGTCAAAACTCTTCAAATGAAAATATTTCTACAGCACGATAAACGATCTACAGTACGCTAACATCAAATCGTTAAATTCTGGCACATCCTGAACATCACTGAAAGCAACTAATTTCTAGTTAAAGCGTATATATTTAGCGAAGGCATTCAACAAAACATCAATCATGTACTGTATTATGCAAACTAAGCGCCATATGAGATTTTTCATATGTACATTACATACATTCATTTTTCCCCATTAGTTCATATTTTATGAACGGACATTGACAAATAACAATGACGAGCGAATATGGTTGTACTTTATTTTACAGTCCTGTTGTGCATACTTATTACAGTAATTATAATAACTGGGTATGAATCTATCCCTAAACCTTAAATAAGCAGTATTTTCTTATGTAAGTTCACGTAAACTACTGGTGTTTAGGTTAGGTTTATAGGTTCAAGGTTAGTAGTTATTACCCAATTATTGTAATTACTGTAATAAGTACATAGTATGATGGTTAACTGGACTGTAAAATAAAGTGCAACCGAGAATATGATTATGGAGCGTGTCTGTGTGTGTGTTTCTAGTGTATAGAGCCTAATGTGGATGAGTAATTCTTTTGACTATATTAATCGAACTTTCCATCCATGTTAAAACATTTTATTAAGTCACATGATCTAATTGTGAGATAAAAAGTAATTACCTTTTTTATTTTTTATTCTGTGGCGGAAACAAGCTTCCATAATTCATTGTGTCATAATAAAATATTTTAATATGGATGTAAAATTTGATGAGGTTAGTCTTTTTCCCCTTAACATTGCACTTTATAACTTGCAGATGCATGTTTATACCTCACAATTCAGAGAAAAGATGTAAGAATTGCGAGATATTGTCAGAATTTCAAGTAATAAACTTTTAAAAAGTCAGAATTGTGTTTATATCTTGCAATTTTGACTTTATATCTCATAATTCTGACTTTATATCTCATAATTCTGACTTTATATCGTAATTCTGACTTTATATCTCATAATTCTGATAAATAAAGTCAGAATTGTGAGATGTAAACTTCTTGAGATAAAAAGTCGCAATTATCTTTAAAAATGTTTTATTCTGTGCCGTAGACAAGCTTCTTTATCTCACGATTCGGACTATTTTCTCACAATAGCGAGTTTACATCTCGCAATTCTGACTTTATAACACGCAATTGGGAGATATGAAGTCAGAATTGCATGATATAGAGTCGCAATTTCATCTTATAAGGTCCGAATTGTGAGATATGAACTCTCAAATGCGTGTTATAAAGTCAGAATTGCAAGATATTTTTAAAAAGGCATAACTGTGAGGTAAAAAGTCGTGATTACCTTTTTTATTTTTTATTCTGTGGCGGAAACAAGCTTCCATAATAAAGAGAAAAGTTCCACATGTTCATGACCTTGATGAGCCTTAGAGGAATGTGAGATGGTTTGGTCACAAAAAAGAGAAAGTCTGGCCATAATTTCCCTAATATAATTTTACTACTTTCCACACATATTTAAAGGAGTAGTTCACTTTTGAAAAAACTTTTGCTGATAATTTACTCGCCCCCATGTCATCCAAGATGTCCATGTCTTTCTTTCTTCAGTCGAAAAGAAATTAAGGTTTTTGATGAAAACATTCCAGGATTTTCTCCATATAATGGACTTCAATGGGGTCCAAACGGTTCAAGGTCCAAAAGACAGTTTCAGTGCAAACTACAAACTGTTCAAAGGGCTTTAAACGACTCCAGACGATGAATAAGGGTCTTATCAAGCGAAACGATCGCTCATTTAATAAATAAATAACAAAATTTAAGTTTTATAAGCATGAATGCTCGCCTTGCTCTGTTCTCTGATGCGCGTTTGTGACTCTCCTGTTCGAACTCGTTCATCAAAATGAACAAATCTTTTTTTGAGTCAATTCGTTCATTTCGTTTGTCTAATCAACCAAATGACTTCCCCGTTCTTCCCATCCTTCCCCGTATTTATCAATGTAAATATGCCGACTCGCTTCTCTGTTTGCGAGCTGAGAAGAGCATGAAGGTCCAAAGAAAAAACACAGCGTTTGAAAATGAAAGTCTCGGGAGACACCGAATATCTGACAGCCTCCAATTTATGCGGGAGAAGAGGATGAAAGAGTGGAAACACACAGACAATGAGACGGGTTTATGAGCGACAGCATCCGACTCCCTTCATCTCCTTGTTAACAAACTCCTGCAGCTGAAACTTGGGCTCGTTCGGCTCCTTCATCTCCCTGTGCTTCAGATCCCTGAGGGAAACAGCACAATCCTCAGGAAAACTCAACGCCTGAGGTTTATCAGCACACATTTAAGCACAAGATTCAGTGACGGAATTAGGAAAACCTGGTAATGACGCACCGTGTGATTACTGTAATCTGATGTACTTTAGCATCTGTGATCCAACAGCATGTTTTTCTCCATTATCAAAGGAGTAATTCACTTTTTTGAAGAAAAAAAAACTTTTGCTGATGATTTACTCGCCCCCATGTCATCCAAGATGTCCATGTCTTTCTTTCTTCAGTGGAAAAGAAATTAAGGTTTTTGATGAAAACATTCCAGGATTTTCTCCATATAATGGACTTCAATGGGGTCCAAACGGTTCAAGGTCCAAATGAGAGTTTCAGTGCAAACTACAAACTGTTCAAAGGGCTTTAAACGATTCCAGACGATGAATAAGGGTCTTATCAAGCGAAACAATCGCTCATTTAATAAATAAATGACAAAGTTTAAGTTTTATAAGCTCAAATGCTCGCCTTGCTCTGTTCGTGACTCTCCTCTTCGAACTCGTTCATCAAAATGAACAAATCTTTTTTTTCGAGTCATTTCATTCGTTGAATGACCGATCATTTCCCTTATTCATCGTCTGGAATCATTTAAAGCCCTTTGAACAGTTTGTAGTTTGCACTTAAACTGTCTTTCGGACCTTGAACCGTTTGGACCCCATTGAAGTCCATTATATGGAGAAAATCCTGGAATGTTTTCATCAAAAACCTTAATTTCTTTTCCACTGAAGAAAGAAAGACATGGACATCTTGGATGACATGGGGGCGAGTAAATTATCAGCAAAAGTGGACTACTCGTTTAATCAGCTTTTACCACGGCTACATCATTAATTGCATTTGTGAATAACACACTCTTCATTTACAGTAAAACAAGTGTTTGCCCTCAAACTGAATAGTGTAATTGGTGTTTAGATGATATTCTGGCCTTGATTACTGAAATACTGACACACTTTTGCATAAAATCTTGTAAATGTAAAGATAAATCCCCGTAAGCAGAACGTTTATCTCCATCACTGATGACTTCATCTGGCCTTCACCTCCCGACGCTTTCTCAACACACATTAACACCACTAAGTTTGTGATTTTGTTCATTTTTACACTCATTTACACAGAGTAGAGGCTGAAACTGCATTTACATGTGCGAGTTACTCTACACAACGCATATTTAGAGAGAAAGACAAAACGCGTCTTCCTTTTGCAGAATATACAGACATGATGCATATTGTAAGTCCCTGCAGTATGTTTACACTAAAGGTCATTAGTTTGGAATAATTATGTTTTTTTCCTGTTCACCAAAGCTTTAATTATTTGATAAAAAATGCATTAAAACAGTGAAATAATATTATAATGTAAATCATCTGTTTTCTATGTGAATATACAGTAAAGTGTAATTTATATCCTGTGATCAAAGCATCATTACTCCAGTCTTCAGTGTCACATGACCCTTCAGAAATCACTCTAATATGAGGATCTGATGATCAACAAACATTTATGATTATCATTAATATTGAAAACATTATCAATGTTGTTTTCAAGATTCCTTGATGAATAGAAAGATCAGAACAGCATTTATTTGACACTTTTACAGTCAAATTTGTAATAAATTGCTCAAAATTGAGTGCAAAACATAATAAATGTCTTTACTTTCACTTTTGATTAACTTATTGCAAATTTGATTAATAAAACGTTTTGATTTCTTTAGAAAAAAACACCAAACCAAACTTAAAATTTGTAATTTAACGAGTCAAAAGCCACATATGATTCCTATATATTTATTGTATAATATACTAATAATGTACACTACTGTTTAGGTTTGGGTTCATTGAGATGTTCATTGTATGTTTTAAAAAAAAATCATTTTATGCTCAGAAAGGGTGCATTTATTTCCTTAAAAATACAGTGAAAATTGTGAAATATTATTACAATTTACAATAACTGTTTTCTATGTGAATATACGGTAAAGTGTAATTTATATCCTGTAATCAAAGCATCATTACTCCTGTCTTCAGTGTCACATGACCCTTCAGAAATCACTCTAATATGAGGATCTGATGATCAACAAACATTTATGATTATTATCAGTGGACCTCTTAAATATATTGTAAATGTAAATGCATATTTAGCATGACTTAAATTGGATTACGGCTGGTTTAATGAATAAGATGCAAGTTTTTGTGCATGCAAATGTATTTAATGAATGTGTTTTCACCAACTAGCACAAAGTCTTGTAGTTACGTTTAAAAATTGTCCTGAATTTGGAAAGGCTTCGCCTGCCATTTGTGTGTGTGTGTGCATTTATTTAGATATTGTGGCAAATCTGCTGCCAATAAGAGTGTGATATTCTCGGCTCTATTTATCATGCACAGATTTAGCGAGTGACTTACTTTGCCACAGCGGTGAAGGACAACTCCACATTCAGACCTGACTTAGCACTGGTCTCCATGAAGGGAACGCCATACTCCTGTGGAGAGAGAGACAACATTTGTCTTATTACAATATGCATGCACAAATGATCCATAAACCTAATGCATATCACATTTACAAACAGTGAGTGCTTCAGAAGTCCTTTAAAAGGTCCCTATTATGCCGATTTAAAGGTTTGCATGCCTCTCAAAGACAAATAAAGACGCTCAATTAGGCAAGAGATAATTGCACGATCTACTCTGCAGCGTAAGGGGAAAAACAAACAGGTAATGCATGAAACGTTTGAGTGAAACCTGCATAATGTGATGCCGGTTTGATATATTTTAAGATTTTACACCAATAATTCATGTTTTTTTATGTCTACATGACTGTGCAAGTGTGTTTGTGTGCTGATATAACACACCTTGGCCAGTTTCTCACCCTCCTCTCGCTTCACAACCCTTTCATGAGTGGCATCAGCCTGAGAAATCAATCAACAAACAATGCATTATGTATCAGCTTTGATTTCTAATCACTGTTTTCTATATAACTTATTTACGAACTGATGTTCTACATCCAGGTCATAAGGTTTCAGATCAGGACACCGTGAAGGATCTGTAGTATTTCAGGATATACTTTACTCACCTTATTCCCCAGAAGCATGATCACTACGTTCTGCTGAGCGAACTCATTAATCTCGGTGAGCCAGGCCTGCCGAAAGAGAACAGCAAATGTACTGTAGATTTACAGTAAATAATCTCAGATGAAAGACTTAAATGGTTCTATATCTTGTTTAGGGTCTTGAATCCCCGAGCAAGAAAGACAAAAGCAATGTTTTCCAACATCGCAAGAAAGAGCAGGTCATTATTTCAAGTGTTTAAATTTTGTGTTTAAAATGTTAATTTACCATAATAATTGGGGTCAATAATAATAAAAACTAGGGCTGGGTATTGACTCAAATTTCACAATTCGATTCAATTTCGATTCACAAGCTTGCAATTCAATTCGATTCAATGTTGATTATTTTGGATATCAGTTCCAATAAATGGCAAATTTTCTCAAGGAAATCAAATCTCTTAACTAATGCTGTAAACTATGGGAGTCCAGTTGTAGCTTCATTAGCCTAATATGAAGGTAATAATGAACTGTTTTGTAGCTACAAACACTTAAATTACACTTTTATTGATTTTTATAATAAGAAGATTATATGAAATAGAAACATTTAAATGGTGGCTGTCATAAAAACTTGCCAGATTTATTCAAATATGAAGGTAATAATGAATGAATCACTTAAATTACACTTTTATTGATTTTTATAATAAGAAGATTATATGAAATAGAAACATTTAAATGGTGGCTGTCATAAAAAAACTTGCCAGATTTATTCAAATATGCATTAAATATTGAAGAACATTAAGATTATAATGCATATGTAATATGGTGTATATATTTAGCAAAATGCTCCTCTCTAGAGTTATTTTTTCTAGCTGACTAACGAGTTTATGTGGGTTTTCTGAGGTAAATATGACGATGACATTGATTACAAGCTGTTTAACTGACGTCTTTCCACGGTTGAAACGCTGATTGAGTGAATCAATGTGTCATGATACGGATTAGGATAAGTTGTCCTCGATCTTTAACACACTTTCAGATGCTCATTCATGTTTATTTGGCGCTGTAACGGGTGTTATTAATCCGGAAGTGAGATCAGCGCTGCTGCTTCTCTAGAGCTGCGTCAGAGCGATCTCACGCCACAGCGCCAAAACGCTATTTATGTTTTTGAATTTCTAAAGAAAACGGACGTAATTTGATAATTGAGACTTTATTTCATATCAATAGTAACGAAGGACAAAGATTACAGCGATTTTTTGGATGCGCGCAGCCGCGAGACAATGATCCATTCATTCAAATGAAACAGGATGACTAATCGATTCTTGATATTTAAGAATCGATATCAGTTAGTAAAAATGAGAACCGATTCATATCGAGAAATCGATATTTATTACCCAGCCCTAATAATAACCATAATTATTGGGGTCGAATTGATCACCTTTCTTAAATACGAGTCCTTCAGACCAGCTCTCAGAGACGCTTCCGGACTACAACACCAGATTAAAGAGTTTGGCTGGAGTTTTAATCATGTTGGGACCGCAGACAGTCTCTCTCTCTCAGACTGTGGACATAGGTCTCTCTCTCTCTCTCTCCACATCTTTGAAACTCACTCTGCCTCATTTGCATTTTAAAAGCGTAACTGTTATTTAGCATAGCCTTGTGCTATATCAGTGTGTTTATTTCCTCCGGGCCTTACACAAGCGGAAGAGAGTCGTTTGATCCTCTGCTGTGTGTGTTTCATGTTCTGCTCAGGCTTTATAACGTAATGAACAGCAGTCCACAGATACACTTGAGTTTCTTACATATATGTAATTACGGATAAAAGGATGTCTCATGTTTGATTTGTGTTATTGTGTCTAAAAGGGACATGGACATTTCGAGTACGGTACGCTAGTGTCCGAATGTCATTTCGCAGAAACATTGCAGTGGTTTTGTTTTCATAGTTAAAGCACATTATTATGTTCTGATTACATTACGCACCACAATGTATGTCTCTTTAGATAAAAGCTTCACCAAATACATACATGTAAATGTGTTTTTAAGGTTTGTGGATCATTTTTAAAATGTTATACCGTGATGGAAACCAAAATGAAGGGCTTGTAATGAACTATAAGGCATGATGTGATACGAAAACATCATGAAACCAGAGTAAATATCTTTTTTGGTAACACTTTACAATATGCATTAATTCATGCTTAACTAATGCACAGATAATAATGAGTTAATGTATAACTCATGAAGAACTAAACCATTAATGATTGCATCAGCAACTATTAGATTGAATTGCTATTAATTCAAAGTGCCATTGTGTATTGATTTCTTAATAAACATTCCAGGATTTTCTCCATATAATGGACTTCAATGGGGTCCAAACGGTTCAAAGTCCAAATGAGAGTTTCAGTGCAGCTTCAAAGGGCTTTAAAGGACACCAGATGATGAATAAGGGTCTTATCAAGTGAAACGAGCGGTCATTTAATATATAAATAACAAAGTTTAAGTTTTATAAGCTCAAATGCTCGCCTTGCTCTGTTCTGTGATGCACGTTCGTGACTCTCCTGTTCGAACTCGTTCATCAAAATGAACAAATCTTTTTTTGTGTGTCATTTGGTTCATTCAATGAACGAAACAAACGAATTGAATCGGAAAAAGATTCGTTCATTTTGATGAACGAGTTTGAACAGGAGAGTCACGAACGTGCGTCACAGAACAGAGCAAAGCGAGCATTTGAGCTTATAAAACTTAAACTTTGTTATTTATTTATTAAATGATCGCTCGTTTTGGTTGATAAGACCCTTATTCATCGTCTGGAATCGTTTAAAGCCCTTTGAACAGTTTGTAGTTTGCACTGAAACTGTCTTTTGGACCTTGAACCGTTTGGACCCCATTGAAGTCCATTATATGGAGAAAATCCTGGAATGTTTTCATCAAAAACCTTAATTTCTTTTAGACTGAAGATAGAAAGACATGGACATCTTGGATGACATGGGGGCGAGTAAATTATCAGCAAAAGTTTTTTTTTTTAAAAGTGAACTACTCCTTTAAGTTTTTAACCCAACATTTGGGTTTGTCCATAATTGATCCAAATTTGGATTGAAACAACCCAGTATTTTTTAGAGTGTATTAGAAAATGATGCTCAAACCCTCAAATTATTTCCTATGCAATGCATGATTTCAAAGTGCAGCATTTTTACCTTGAATCCAATGTAAATCACTTTGGATAAAAGAATGCATAAATAAAAGCATAATGCAACCTTGACGACCACTATTGAATGTTTTGTCTTTTCTTTGATACTGGATAAATAGAGACATCACAGACTATAAAATGATGCTCACTGACTTTAAAACGACTGAACTGAGTGGTTGTGCGGCGTGACAGACGCACGTAATGGAGGCAAGAGTGATAAATTACACTTATTTACAATAAAACAGGGCAGGAATATAAATGGAGGGAAAAGAGGATGTGGCAACGTGATGAAAGGATGGATAATGTGAAGTCAATCAAAGTAAATGGAGATAAACACAACTGAGAAGAAGAAACAATTAAATAGAATTAATTTAATGTTTAAAGATGTTACAGCAGGAGCGATGAACAAGTGAAATGAATAAGATAAGCCGAGGAAGAAGAGAGGTGCACACCAGACTCAGAGGAAGATATATTCATCTAATTCAGCAACACAGACGGTATAAGTAATGAGAGCAGTTTGTCACGCTGACTAGAAGAAGTTTAACTACAGTTAAAATACACTAAAGTTATAAGAGGGGAATATCACAATACATCAGGCTTAAAAACAACGAGGGTTTTTGAAGGAGTTCATCTCTATTGGGGCGACAGCATAATTAAAACATCATTTTACACTAATTAAAACAATTTAGCTACACTATAAAACATATCCAGTTAAATTATTGTTAAAAAAACAGCTATAAGAAGCAAAAAAAAAAATAAGATCCATCAATTACGCAGCCAGAACGACTCATATGGAGAAACTAATTAAAACTTTCTATGAAAATCAGCATGAAGAAATTACGTGTTAAAAATGTGTGTATGTGAGATCAATCAATCAAACCATATCAAATCTCAATCATAATCTATGTTATTATATAGGCTATTAGAAATAGAGAAGTATATATACACTCTAAAAAAGGCTGGGTTTCAACCCAACTTTGGGTCAAATATGGACAAACTCAAATGTTGGGTTAAAAAATATAGTTGAAAGTGAAAGTTGAAGTTGGGTTAAAATTCATTAAACCAACATTTTTAACCCAACATTTGGGTTTGTCCATATTTGACCCAAATTTGGGCTGAAACAACCCAGCATTTTTTTAGAGTTTAATGTATACAAAATTGTACTACAGATTTATTAATGCACTAAACACTCAAAGCTTGTTTTACACACTACAGTTTAACGTTTTTCAAAACGATTTTGCTTTTGAAACCTATTTTGTAACATCATAAATCTCTTTACTGTCACTTTTGATCAATTTATTGTGTTCTTGCTCAATAAAAGTATTCATTTCTTTAAAAATATTTAAATATCTTACTGTTCCTAAATGTTTGAATGCATATAATTATGATGTTGATTCACTTTTTGGTAACTTCTATGCCATATAAATTTTACTCACAAAAAAAGTAAATCTGTTAAAATCAAAATAAAAATTTTCCAACTTTTTAAATTTTTATAAATGCATATTAATATCTCAAAATATATGCACTCTAAAAAATGCTGGGTTGTTTTAACCCAACTTTGGGTCAAATACGGACAAGCCCAGCCGTTGGGTTAAATTTTTACATTACATTTTTAACCCAACATTTCAGGTTTGTCCATATTTGACCCAAAATTGGGTTAAAACAACCCAGCATTTTTTAGAGTGCGACTATTAAAATAAATTGTTTGTAATATTTTGTATCTTATTTTCATTTAATTTAAATAATGTTTCATTTAATTATACCTACCAAGGCTGCATTTATTTGATTATTGAGTAATGTTGTGAAATATTATTACAACTTAAAGTAATCGCTTTCTATTTTAATATATTTCAAAATGTAAATTATTCCTCTGATCAAATCTGAATTTTCAGCAGCTCAAGATACACTCATACGCTCTAAAGAAATGCTGGGTCATTTCAACCCAAATTTGGGTCAAATATGGATGGACAAACCCTATGTTGGGTTAAAAATGTAATTAAAACATTTACAGTTGAAAGTGAAAGTTAAAATTTTAAATTACATTTTTAACCCAACATTTGGGTTTGTCCATATTTTACCCAAATTTGGGTTGAAACGAGTCTATTATTATTATTTTCAATGTTGAAAACGGTTCATATTTCTGTTGAAACTGTATTTTAAAAAAATCTGAAAATTTTAATTAATAGAATTTAAATTAATTTAACAGAAATCTTTTGTAGCATTAGTTAAAATGTCTGGAGAGAGAAACAATTACTGACCCCAAATTTTTAAACATCATTGCTATGCAATTTACTTATCGTATGATATTCACATGATCCACCCACAGTCAACATCCTCAACACAATCCAATCAAAACTCCCGCCAGTCCCGTCAGGGTTAATTACCCGAGCTGATTACACTCTTCAGACTGACCCACAGTTGGAGGTTAATTAAGCAGCAAGAGGATCCAGAACAGAGAAAACCAATGCCGAGTCCCTGGATCGCATCCATATTAATGCGGCCCTCACAAGCCTGAAAAGAGCTGGAGAGATGCATTGATTTTCTATTTTAAAACAACGTTTTTCCATAAAAAGGAAAAGTACAACAAACGACACAATTTTGTTCTGCCCTTGAGGGCTGGAGGGAGAGAGATGTGCTGATGTTTCCTATGGAGAGCCGGCGGTCTCACTGAAGACCCGGAACGGACTCTCAACATCCAGAGCAATCTTCAGAACATTCAATCTGGAGAAGATGCGACACGACAGGACTAAGCAATATCCACATAATCCATCTTTACACTGATTTGATTGTTCAGTTTCAGAAAGATGAGGCAAAAATCGGTTATATCTCATTCAAAGATCTGGAATTGTTGACGTACTGACTGCAAAAAAAGGGACATTTTCCCAATGATGTTGAAAATCTAATGCATAATATAACACTAACAGATAGAAAAGGTCATAACACTGAGCATACATGGTGAGACAATCAACTTCATCTCATTTAAAGTGCCACTATTATGTTTTATTTCCCCCTGGATGTGTGTAATGGCTGTTGGTGAATGTAAACGATCTGCAAATAAAATAATAAATGTTATTTTAAAATAAACGAGTCGTCAGTAATTCAGTCTCACTCCAAGCTGAACGGTAGGTTTGTAACTAATTTGCATAATGCCAGTGTCTGGTGTTGATTGGCTGAGCAGTGTGTCTCTTAGCTCCGCCCTCAAACACTCTAGTGTATCTGAGACTGGAAGAGATTCACATATGATAATTTTGACCAATCACAGTAGAGCAGCTCTCAGAGGGGCGGGGCTTAGAGAGACTGAATCCTTTATCGACCCGTTTCAGACACTGAGAGAAAAGATCTGATGCTGTAATGTGTATTATGAGAAATTTAAAGTGTTTTTTGACCTTGGATGCACGTAAACCTGTCGCAGGAGACTCTAAATCAGCATTAGGAAACTTTAAAACTTTAAAATAGCATAAGGGTGCTTAACCCTCTGATGGTCTTCAAAAAAAGTGACAATTTTGGTCTTCGGGGTCTATTGGACCCCAGACAATAAGATTTAATTTTGTAACAGAATATATATATATATTAACAAATATAATTTTACTCTGTTTATTAATGTTTTTACTCAACATTTGTGTAGTTTTTGGAGGATTTATGATTTTTTTATTTATTTCTATAAATAAATAAATAAATATTTATTTAAATAGGATTTTTACAAAAAAACAACAACAAACAAACAGCATTTTATGTTAAATAAACTTTATAAAAGACCCAGATTTCTAACTTTCATTCCTGGGGATACCATGGATAATTTTACAAAGTTGAATGGAAGATTTTTGCCCATTTTTTTGAAAATACAGGTAAAAAAAATTTTGTAATAAGTCACTTTAACCACTAGATGGCTATAGAGCTCCACTAGGCCTATATACTACTTGAATTACTGAAATATATAGTTTCTAAAGTTGGATTCAGTTGGATTCATATCTAAATATTATAAAATCACAATTATAACAAAAATAAAATACTTTTGTCAAAGTTTAGCATTTGTTTTTGTACTGAAAAAACAACAGCTGTATCTTTTTTATAGCCTTACAAATGTATTCCTGTGTGTGTGTCTGCACATTTTTAATGTGTCTTAGTGTTACCAATTTATTTTTGCGATGGTTCTGCATTTTAGAGTATTTTAATTTACAAATGATAAGAGAACAGTTTTTATAGTCTGTATTCCTGTATAATGTAGTCCTCTATAAGTGTGTGTTTGTGTGTGTGTGTGTGTGTGCCCGTGTGTGAGCATGATAATTTTGGATTGTGGAAGTTTTTTGCATTTTTGGAAATGTGCCTCTTGATTTCGGTCATTTCTGTCTGTGTTCTGCGTTATTTCTGATTTTGATTAATTTTGTCTATTTTGAGTCCAATGATAAATAAATTAGGGCTGTCAAAACGATTAATCGCATCCAAAAAATAAAATGTTGTGTTTACATAATATATGTGGGTGTACTGTGTATAATTATTTTGTATATATATAAAAACACACATGCATGTATATTTAAGAAAAAAAATATTTATATATAAAATACTTATTTATATATAATATAAATTATATATAAATATACAGAATATACATGAAAATATTTCTTAAATATATACAAGCATGTGTGTGTATTTATATATCTAAAATAATTATACACAGTGCACCCACATATATTATGTAAACACAAACTTTTATTTTGTATGCGATTAATCGCAATTAATCGTTTTGACAGCCCTAAAATAAATAAATAAATATTTATTTATTTATTTATAGATATTTAAAAAATATCATAAATCCTCCAAAAAGTGCACAAATGTTGAGTAAAAACATTAATAAATAGTAAAAAAATATTTGTAAAAAACAAAAAAACAAAACTATTGTTCTGTTACAAAATTAAATATTATTTTTTGACCACGAGTGTGTGTATTTTTGTCAGGCCTACATAAAAACAGATAACGTTCCATTTTAAATTTTTTTTTTGCAGATCTAGAAAGTGTTGAGAGCCGTAGGAAGTTTGGAAAAAGATAACATGTTTTTAAAAAATTCAAGTAAAAGTAATTTGGGCTCCAGTAGACCCCGAAGACCATCATATAATACACTACAACAAGTGATTTTTTTATTATAGATAAATCACTACACATTAAAATAGTTCAATCCATATCCTTTTGTTTTTTACCCATTTGTGTGTTTATACTCTGTGAATGTGTAACCAGTTCATCTAAACTCAAATGACTAATGAATCAAGAAAGCGCAGACAAAACAGTGGAGATGAACACGACGCGTTTAATTGAGTGTGTAGGCGTCAGGAGAGCCGAGAGAAATCATTTCATCCGTCAACACTTCAAACACTCGTGTCATCCACTACTGACATCATTTAAAGGAAGCTTGCCGACAGCGATGGAGCCGACACACACACACACACACACACTTGTCCTGCCGTCTGACCGTGACGGTGAAGTTATCTATGATCCTGAATCACTGGCAACTCTCGTCGACATTTGCATTTTAAATCACACAACTAAAACTAAACAAAGATCATTCCATTGAGAGAGAATTGTTTGTTCTTTTCTATATCTGGAACATCATGCTGTTAACAGGCTCTCGGGAAGAGAACAGAGAAGGTGTGTGTGTGTGTGTGTGTGTGTGTGTGAGCATACGATTAGACAATAGAAACTGATTCTAACTAGAGCTCCTCCAAACCTCACTGATCACAACGGAATTAAGAAAAGATGCATCTTTTTCATATGATGTGAACCCATCATGACGATATTGTTCTGCTGCTCGAGTCTAGAGCGATTAGTCACATGACATCTACGGGTCAGGTGATTGGCTCAGATTGCTTCCATGAGCAAAAATGTTATATTGTTATACGTTACTTTTTAATAGCACCACAAAGTCACTAAGTTCATCTGAAAAATTCAGACCTGGCAATATCATATCAAGATAAACTGCATGAAAAAACAAAAAACCGATTAACTGGTATCCCTTTCCAAGAAGTTTACAGACATTTCCTTCAATGCAATGCGATGCATAATTCAAAACACAAATAAAACACCTGTTAAAGGACTAGTTCACTTTTAAAAAACTTTTGCTGATAATTTACTCGCCCCCATGTCATCCAAGATGTCCATGTCTTTCTTTCTTCAGTCGAAAAGAAATTAAGGTTTTTGATGAAAACATTCCAGGATTTTCTCCATATAATGGACTTCAATGGGGACCAAACGGTTCAAGGTCCAAAAGACAGTTTCAGTGCAAACTACAAACTGTTCAAAGGGCTTTAAACGATTCCAGACGATGTATAAGGGTCTGATCTAGGTCCCTTCGAGTCATGACTCGAAAAAAAGATTTGTTCATTTTGATGAACGAGTTCGAACAGGAGAGTCACGAACGCTCATCAGAACCGAGCAAGGCGAACATTTGAGCTTATAAAACTTAAACTTTTTAATTTATTTTTTAAATGAGCGCTCGTTTCGCTTGATAAGACCCTTATTCATCGTCTGGAATCGTTTAAAGTCCTTTGAACAGTTTGTAGTTTGCACTGAAACTCTCTTTTGGACCTTGAACCGTTTGGACCCAATTGAAGTCCATTATATGGAGAAAATCCTGGAATGTTTTCATCAAAAACCTTAATTTCTTTTCGACTGAAGAAAGAAAGACATGGACATCTTGGATGACATGGGGGCGAGTAAAATATCAGCAAAAGTTTTTTTTTAAAAAAAGTGAACTACTACTAGAAAATTCCTGTAAAGTTATTGCCGTTTCTCAAGCTGTTCTTCTTAGTTATATTCAAAATAAGAAAACCTTGTGTGACCGAATCATTGGGATGTCAGATACTTGTGCATTTGGATGTGATAAGGTCTTATAAATATTTCAACACAACTTTCCACTGCTGTGTGCCAGTCAAAGCGTGTGTGTTCTTAAGGTGGACACACACTTCAGAAAGTGTGTCTCTTTCCTCCAGAGTCTCCTGAACTGCTGAGAAGTGCTGACACTGCTCACAGGAACGAAAAGAGTGAAAGTTTGTATCATTTCACGAGTGTTGAATCATAAGGTCTGTGCTGCTGGATCTACTGTTCTCACTGTGTGTTACTAACGAGTGAAAGCGAGTGAGCGAGCAAATAATTCAATGAAAGAATAAATGCATTAATAAATAAAAAGTATGCATAAATAAATTAGTTCTCTCCTCACCTCTCCAGCTTGTTGCTTTTTAATCCTCTAGGCTCTTAATTTTTTTATATATAACTATTTTTTTTATGTAGGACTTCCCTGTATGTTGCATTTGGGTCATCATAACAATTAAATACGGCACATAAAACAGATGCAAATCAGGCAGTGCTTCCCCAGTGAGAGAGAGACTGAAGATCTCTTCGGCATGGAGACCTGCGACTGGATTATTATTATCGCCAGTTAATCTCCTGCAACACCACAGGAAGACGGAAACGTAAGAATAACTTTAATGAATTTGAATTAAATTGAATTTAACAGAATTAAATAAATTAATTATGAATTTTAAATAAATAAATAAATAAATAGTAAAAAATAATGTTTACAAAATGCCACAGAAAGACGATTTAATTAAACAGAAAATAATATGAATTTTAATTGTATTGAAATAAATAAATGAATAATGGATTTGAATTGAAATTAATGGATGGATGGATGGATGGATGGATGGATGGATGGATGGATGGAATCTTGAATGAATAAATGAAATCTTGAATGGATGGATGGATGGATGGAGGACTTAATGAATGAAAGGAAGGATGGATGGAAGGATGGAATGAAAGAATGAAATCTTCAATGGATGAAATCTAGAATGAATGAATGAGATCTTGAATGAATGGATGATGAATGAATGAGTGGATGGATGGATGATGGATGAACGAATGAACGAATGAATGAACGAATGAATGAATGAATGAATGAATGAATGAATGAATGAACGAATGATTGCTTTAGACAGGGATCATTCAGAATTTCAAATCAAAACTCTATGGGATTCTGTAGGAATGCATCAGTGCCCTCAAAACTGAACAGCGCGATACACTCTTCTGAAATGAATAAACACACACCGCGGGCAGTCTCGCCGTCTGAGTTCAGCCGGTGCTGAGGAACTGTTATCGAGCTTCTCCAGCTTCTGTCTCAGATCTCAGAGCTGTTGACCGAGAGACATTCACAACACCAGAGCCGAGAGAGAGAGAGAGAGAGAGAGAGAGAGAGAGAGAGAGAGAGAGAGAGAGAGAGAGAGAGAGAGAGAGAGAGAGAGAGAGAAAGAGAGCTGGAGGGAGGGATGAATAACAATCCAGCGGTATGTGACTGACTGCAACAAGCACTCCAACACATTTACACAACCCTCAGGCTGACAGCAGACACATGCTCACAACGTCAAATATACTTCTACATATTCAACATGTGTAGAAACTGGGGAAAAAAATCCCATAACCCTTGTGCCGTTCACTAAATTAATTATGACATATACAGGAGCTCGTGCAAAAGGTATAATTGTGATGATTATGTCTTACAGCTTATGAAAACCACTCTTTTTAGGTGCATGTAACTTCAGGGCTAGGGGATAATAAAAATCTCTATATCCATTTATATTAGCGGTGCAGATTTCTCAGTGAGTCGCTCTGCAGGTTTGAGTGAGTCATTGAACGACTAATTTAACAGATTTCAGGAACGAACCAAGCATCTGCCTGCATGAGTCAGTCATTGAATCATTCACTCAATTGATTCATTCAAAACACTGATTCATACTGGAAAGAACTTAAAGACAGTCTTCATGACTGATTCACTGAATGAGTCGTTCAGGGGATTCATTCAGGAATAAATCGAGTGATTGCCTTTATGAGTCAGTCATTGAATCATTCACTCAATTGATTCATTCAAAACACTGATTCATACAGGAAATAACTTAAAGACCGTCTTCATGGCTGATTCACTGAATGACTCGTTCAGGGGATTCATTCAGGAACAAATCCAATGATTGACTTTATGAGTCAGTCATTGAATCATTCACTCAAAAAGAACTTAAAGACCGTCTTCATGACTGATTCACTGAATGAATCGTTCAGCAGATTCATTCAGGGACAAATCAAGTGATTGCCTTTATGGGTCAGTCATTGAATCATTCACTCAATTGGTTCATTCAAAACACTGATTCATACTGGAAAGAACTTAAAGACCGTCTTCATGACTGATTTGCATATTCATATTAAATGAGGCAAGGGTGTCGAGTTACATTCAAGCTATTTTAAGGCATGAAGAATGTTTTTTCAAGGAAAAAACATTAAAATATGTCACTTTGGTGAACAAAGATAAGTAAAATTACAAGTATTGCCAACAACTCTTTTATTTGTGTATGCAAATCACCACTTTTCATCAATTTTAGCCTGATCTAAACTAATGTCCTCTCTTGTTTGACCTATGCCACAACAATGTTCATCGTCTCACCAAACAATTATCTGTGAATTAGTGAAAGTGGATAAAAAACTTTAATGAGACTCCGGTGAGATTTAGCCCGGCTCTTGATTGACCATGTGTCTGATTCATTAAAGACCCACTTAAGATGCTGATGCAACCATGAGAAATTCATTTCTCCTCCCCTAATCCAATGTAATCCTATTTAGCCCTGAATGTGTCAATTATCTGAGCGAGTAACGAACACGGCAACTCTGCATTACAGACAGCGCGAGGAAACCGAGGCAGATTCAGAGAGACACATGCTTTCACAATAAAGAGAAAACTTAATGCTTGAAACATGGCCGCTTGATGTTTAATATCATGGGAATTATAAAGCTTATTGTACAGGCTATGCTAATTTATTTTTTAAAATAAATTAATACTTTTATTCAATAAGGACGCATTAAGTTGATCAAACGTGACGGTAATAATTAAATAAATATTTCGCATACTAATCCTGAAACATAAAATATTGGTTTCCACAAAAATAACCGTTCCTTGATCATCAGATCCTCATATTAGAGTGATTTCTGAAGGGTCATGTGACACTGAAGACTGGAGTAATGATGCTTTGATCACAGGAATAAATTACACTTTACTGTATATTCACATAGAAAACTGATGATTTACATTACAATAATATTTCACAATATTACACTACCGTATTTTGATTCAATTAATGCATCCTTCTTGAGCAAATTTTTACCGACTCAACTTTTAGTGTACAAGAGTCAGGTTTATGCTTATAATAAATCTTTCATTGCTTTATTTATAGCCAAAGACACTATTTTTTATAATTTTCTCAAAAGTTGTATAGCCCCCAAAATATTGTGTTGTATGATTATAGGCAAAATAATGATGTGTACAGATAAATCATGTATAACAAACACTGATAATTTAGCTCATAATTTACTCACCCCCATGTCATCCATGTCCATGTCTTTCTTTCTTCAGTCGAAAAGAAATTAAGGTTTTTGATGAAAATATTCCAGGATTTTCTCCATATAATGGACTTCAATGGGGTCCAAACGGTTCAAGGTCCAAAAGACAGTTTCAGTGCAAACTACAAACTGTTCAAAGGGCTTTAAACGATTCCAGACGATGAATAAGGGTCTTATCAAGCGAAACGATCGCTCATTTAATAAATAAATAACAAAGTTTAAGTTTTATAAGCTCAAATGCTCGCCTTGATCTGTTCTGTGATGCGCGTTCGTGACTCTCCTCATCAAAATGAACGAATCTTTTTTCGAGTCATTTGGTTTATTCAACAAATGAAATGAATGAATTGACTCGGAAAACAGATTTGTTCATTTTGATGAACGAGTTCGAACAGGAGAGTCACGAACACGCGTCACAGAACAGAGCAAGGCGATCATTTGAGCTTATAAAACTTAAACTTTGTCATTAATTTTTTTAATGAGCGATCGTTTCACTAGATAAGACCCTTATTCATCGTCTGGAATCGTTTAAAGTCCTTTGAACAGTTTGTAGTTTGCACTGAAACTCTCATTTGGACCTTGAACCGTTTGGACCCCATTGAAGTCCATTATATGGAGAAAAATCCTGGAATGTTTTCAAAGAAAGACATGGACATCTTGGAAAAGACGCAAAAGTTCATTTATTTCAGTAATTCAACTTAAAAGCTGAATCTAATATATTATACACTCATCACATGTAGAGTGAGATATTTCAAGCCTTTATTTGTTATAATTTTGGTTATGAAAACCCCAAATTCAAAATTAGAATATTGTGAAAAGGTTTTCATATCTGTAATCCATAATCACAATTATAACGAATAAAGGCTTGAAATATCTCACTTTGCATTTAATGAGTCTATATAATATATTAGTTTCACCTTTTAAGTTGAATTACTGCAATAAATGAACTTTTGCACCATATTTCGTGAGTTTAATCACAAGTTTTATTTATTTTATTTCTTTGGAGTGTGACATGAAGGCTTGGGCTGTCCGTATCTCAAGTTTTGTTCCTGGTTTGTCACGGTGATTAGCATCGATTTACACCAATTAACCTGAGCAGCAGAGTTGAGGCTTGAGTGCTTCTTTGCAAATGAACAGGTGCACACACACACACAGCTTAGGTCTGAGGAACTGCACATGTGCACGCGTGACTGAAGTTGATGGTGTTTCTGCATGTGCATGTAAAAGAGAAGACAGAAATGAGAAATAAACGTGTGTGGGAGTGTGAGGGGGTTGTGTGTTTACACGTTCACATATTAATAAGGATCTTTAAAAGCCTGGGGTGATATCTGTCCCCCTGCGCCTCGACTAATGGTTATAAATGGTGCAATATTTCAGGATTTATTAATAAGTGGGCCTGCAGCTGCAAACCTGTAGGACAGATGGCCTCAATACCTTTGATGCTCGACTCATTAAACTCACATCTCATTTGCAAATCATTCGAGCAAAACTTTCTGTCCCCCTTCTCTTATAATCACTGCACAGAGTCCATGTGTTTAGATCCGTGTGTATTAAACACACACACAGCATATAAGGACACTTTGAAGTGTGGTTATTAATGCCTGCTGCTTTCTTTCATATCTGGCAGGGTTTAAGTGAATTATGCCAGATATGCATGGATGAATCATTCACTGTAAGATCAATAACATGCATTTTTGAGCATAGATTAAGAAAATAGATTTACATAAAGTTGCATACATACTTTATCGCATACATACAGTACGATTCCATAAAGTGATATACACTGTAAAAAAATGTTGGTTTAACTTAAAAAAAATAAGTAACATGGTTGCCTTTAAATTTTAAGTTCATTGCAATGGAAAAATTGAGTTAATACAATGAAGGAGATTGATTTAATCATCAGAAACTCAAAATATTATGTTATCTGAACCACATTAATTATTTCAGTTGATTTGAAAAATAAAAAAATGTTGTGATTACAAATCATGAACTTATTTTTTTACAGTGTATAAAGCAAAATCTCAACTGCTTGATTGTTAATATTGACGCAAAATGTAATAGTATTGCCCAGCTCTAAATATAACTATATATATATATATATATATATATACAGTACACTCATGTAAAGCTATATCTCATCTGCTTGTTCGTTTATATCATCACAAATACTATGCTGTAATCTGATATGATTTGAGATATTATTGAGATTTTATAAACATTAATATCATGATTTTCTGTAAAGCTGCTTTGAAACACTGTGATTTGGGAAAAGTGCAATACAAACACATTGTAACAATAAACAACATTTACAACCGGTTTTATTTCTGAAATCTGACTTAATTTATGTCATATTAAAAATATGACATATTTAATTATGATATAATTCAGGATATTTAATGATAAAATAAATTTAAATAAATAAATTATACACCTTTTTCTCATCTGTGTGTATATACGGTACTTATTTATATGATAAGTTAATGTTACAGGGGTCATATGTAAGTATTTTCATGTATTAATCACTTATTGGCAGTGTGTGTTTGTAGGGATGCGATATTGATAAAAAAAAAAATATATATATATATATATATTATCTAGGATTTTATCGCTAATGATAATTAGACAATATTTTGTTTATTATTTTAATGTGTTGTTTTTTTACAATATTTTTTGTTTGTATGTTTAAATAGATTTTTGCCTTTTATGGGCATTTTTTCCATTATAAATCTTTTTTTTTTAACTAAATAAATGTATGCATAATTTTTTGGGGTCAAATTGTTACATTTAATCAGTAAATTAAATTAGAATATGAATAATAAATAAAAATGCTAAATAAAAATAATTGTAAAATAAATAAATAAATAAATGCTAAATAAATAAAAAATACAAATTTGCTGTTTTACAGTAACCGTGACAGAAGCAATGCTAATCTGCAATGATTGAGCGAGGTCAACCACAATGACACACTCTAAAAAAATGCTGGGTTGTTTTAACCCAACTTTGGGTCAAATATGGACTAACCCAGCCGTTGGGTTAAATTTTGACATTACATTTTTAACCCAACATTTCGGATTTGTCCATATTTGACCCAAAATTGGGTTAAAACAACCCAGCATTTTTTAGCGTGCACACTCTAAAAAAATGCTGGCTTGTTTTAACCCAATTTTGGGTCAAATATGGACAAACCCAGCCATTGGGTTACATTTTAAATTAAATTTTAACCCAATGCTTGAGTTTGTCCATATTTGACCCAAAATTGGTTTAAAACAACCCCGCATTTTTAAGGGTGCACATGAAATACAGAACGAAAGCAGAACGAGCTGTTAATGTCATTCAATGATACGCCATTGATATAAACTATAATCTCACAGAGTCAGATCTATATAGTCTCAAACATACGTTATAATCAAACTATAATAACAGTGTAATCTGTCGACATGATGCCGGGGAATCTCAGATATCGTGCAAACATTTCCACATCGCTATTCTGAACGGCCGTTCTCTCGCCACTTTATTTTGTTATCGAGAGAAAAACGCGCAAGCATATTTACATATACTGTACATGTTCATCAACAGGATATCTGCAAAGCTATTTCCAATTTCTGTTTACTTCAAAGCAAAGAACAAAAAATAACGTTTCCGTGAGACTGAATCGCGTTACGTTACGTGAAATAAGTTTCTGCTGCAGTTCACTTTACAGCCACCGGTGTCGCTAACAACAACATTTCCTGAATTCTAGTTAAAGTGCGAAACAACGACAGGGAAACTGCTCTTTCAGATGAATAAAAAGATGCACGCACTCTCGAGTCAATCAAAAGAAGACTTTTACACGTTCGCAATTACAAAGTCACATGAGTCTTACCTGTATGTTGTCGAACGAAGCTTTATTTGTCACGTCGTAGAGCAGCAGGAGAGCTGAAAGAGAGACACCAATGAATGAAAAACAACATCAACTCACACATTTCATGTCCTTTTGCACTCTCGTTCTTTACTGGAAGATGAAGGAGTGTGAAAGCATGACCCCACGAGTGTGTGATGTCAAGCCGACCAACGCTTTCAGTGTGTGTGTGTGTGTGTATTTATGGATTCGGTGCTTTATTTAGGGTTCAGAGGAGATGAGTCTGTGAAGGGCAAACATTAAAGGATAATTATCATCTGTGGAGGAGGAAACAGCACAGACGGAGACACACACACACACACACACACACACGCTATTATTCAGAATGGAGAAGGTCTGAATGGGAATTTATCAGCTCTTAACAGCAACAGAGTTTCCCTGAAAGCCGCTTTTAATTCTTTGTTTTTTAAAGCCGAGTCGAGTGACGGGAGACGAGAGCGATTGGAAATGACAGCAGTGTGTCGGGGTCCTGGACGGTCGTGTGTGTCTGAACCCAACGACACACACATTCAGCTGTGCGGACGGAAATATCTATCCACGCGCATCTCTGAAGCCAGGTGCTCTCCATTTATAATGCCTGAACAAATATATGATTGAATAGAAACACAAACCGCTGTAACCTGGACAGCTCGTGGGTGTAATATTGAGTTTTCGAGAGAGACTGTGAACTACAGGTTGATGTAATTCAGACCGAAGGTTGGTCTCTTTTTAAAGACGACACATGCAGATTATTGCAGAAGTGAAATCAGCCTCAAAAAAATCAAACGTTACACACAGGTGAAACTGGAAAAATGTCAATATCGAGCAAAACTTCATTAATTCAACTTAAAATGTGAAACTAATAGACTCATTACATGCAAAGTGAGATATTTCAAGACTTTATTTGGTATAATTTTGATGATTATGGCTTAAAACTTATTGTGAAAAGGTTTTAAGCCATAATTATCAAAAATATAACGTATAAAGGCTTGAAATATCTCACTTTGCATATAATGAGTCTATATATTAGTTTCACCTTTTAAGTTGAATTATATTAGCACCTAAAATGTACATATTAGCACCTAAATGGACATATTACCTCATGAAATGGACATATTAGTACCTAAAATGTACATATTACCACCTAAAACGGACATATTACCACTTAAAATGGACATATTAGCACATGAAATGGACATATTAGCACCTAAAATGTACATATTAGCGCCTAAATGGACATATTACCTCATGAAATGGACATATTAGTACCTAAAATGTACATATTACCACCTAAAACGGACATATTACCACTTAAAATGGACATATTACCACTTAAAATGGACAAATAAGCTCATGAAATGGACATATTAGCATCTAAAATGTACATATTAGCGCCTAAAATGTACATATTAGTTCCTAAAATGTACCTATTACCACCTAAAATGTACATATTAGCACCTAAAATGGACATATTACCACTTAAAATGGACATATTAGCTCACGAAATGGACATATTAGCATCTAAAATGTCCATTTTAGTGCCTAAAATGTCCATATTAGTATCTAAAATGTACAGATCACCACCTAAAATGTACATATTAACACCTAAAATGTATATATTAGTACCTAAAATGTACATATTAGTACCTAAAATGGACATATTACCTCATGAAATGGACATATTACCACCTAAAATGGACATATTACCTCATGAAATGGACATATTACCACCTAAAATGGACATATTACCTCATGAAATGGACATATTAGCACCTGTATTAACACTTAAAATGTATATATTAACACCTAAAATGTACATATTAGCACCTGAAATGGACAAAAGTTTACCTTTTGAAAAGGTACAGCCCCAGTGACAGCTTTTGTACCTATTTTCTGAGTGTACTGCAAGGCAAATGAACTTTTTTTTTAGATTTTACAACAAAATATGGACCCTAAAGTTAATATAAATCAAAGCCATTGGTGCAACCTACAATTTAAGTTGAATTTTTCACAGATTGCATGATAAAAACCATTTAAAATGCAGAAATTGAATGAGTAAAAATCTAAAATCCTCACTTTTGAAAAAGCCATAATTTTGTATGTATGAATCTTGAATGTTTTATTGTGTCACTAAATATACTTCATGTCTCCCTGTACTGATGTCTGTTCAGTAAATGTCAGTAATAAAAAGCTGGAAGAAAAGAACAGAAATGCTTCTTCAAATGCATATTGGCCTGAATAAACAACTAAACTGGAGCAGGGGAAACAAAGACGCTTCACAAAGTGTCTTTTCAGAGCCGAGTTCGGCTGACATGTGAGTGGCACTACAATAATGACTGCAATTAACAATCATTATGTCAAAACCATTTCTCAACCCCATTATTATCTTGCTCTCAAACCCCTGTCCACAAAAAATATCATTTATTACTGACCCATGGGAGAGAAAGCAGAAGAGTGTGCCGTAACACACAAAACCACAGCACTTTTAACTCTGAAAGCCTTTTAATCACTGATATTAGCTTTGCTTTTGGAAAATCAATTTAGGTAAATAAGACAGCGTTGAGACAGCTCACGTTTAAACGAATTATGATTGACTAATTATGAATGGGTTTCAAGAGCATCTGTCATTTTCCCTTCACATTGTGTTAGTTTGTTAGTTTTATATGATTAACATTATACTGTAGATCTGGTGATAGTGCAGGTATAAGAGAGATCATTATCTCGCTAAAAACGTTTCTAGGTCACATTTCACCCTAAAGCCAAAATAAATCATGTTTTAGATCGAGAAAATGAAGCCTATTTTTAGGACCACCCACCCAATTATCATTACCCTTAATTTTAATGAGCATTTTATTCCCATTATCCTCCATGGGAATGTTAGCAACTAAAAGAAGATGTGATTCTACATCCTTTAATCACTAAATAACTTAAAGTCCCCCTGTAGTCAATCATTTTATCCCTTAAATCTCATATTTGATTGCCAAAACGAAAAAAAAATGTCTTCATGCCTTAAAATATCTTGAATGTAATTCGACACCATTGCCTCATTTAGTATGCACCTTGCTATGAATATTCAAATGAGCCCCGCCTCCACTCATGACACTATTTTCTTCTAGATCTGCTGTACAATCTATGTTAGATTGTTATCACGCTTTGAAACAATTGTTATTGTAAAAAATAAAGCTGAATTGACTATCAAAGCAGTAATGAGGCAAGATTCATAGTTAATAATGCAAATTAGACCCTTATTCCCATTATCCTTCATGGGAAATCCTGTTTTTCTGCTGGTGTTAATGTTAGCGACTAAAAGACGATGTGATTCTACATCCTTTAATCACTGAATAACTGAATAACAATCATTTTATCCCTTAAATCTCATATTTGATCGCCAAAATGAAAATAAAATGTCTTCATGCCTTAAAATATCTTGAATGTAACTCGACACCGATGCCTCATTTAGTATGTGCGGTACTATGAATATGCAAATGAGCCCCGCCTCCACTCATGACACTATTTTCTTCTAGATCTGCTGTACAATCTATGTTGGATTGTTATCACGCTTTGAAACAATTGTTATTGTAAAAAATAAAGCTGAATTGACCATTAAAGCAGTAATGAGGCAAGTCATAGGTAATAATGCAAATTAGACCCTTATCTATAGCGTATTACTTAGCATACCATACCGTTATAATAAAAGAGGTTGCATTTCAGAAGCGCATGCTAATTGTAATGTATTTAAATGCATTCATCTCCTGTGAAGGTGTGCTTTCCTCTGATCTGCAGTGTTGTGTTGCAGTGCCACGTCTCTCGGTGAGCTGGACGACACACAGGCACAGATGGGAGAGGCAGTGTGTGGGCGTCACGAGTACAGTAGTCTCTTCTACACACTGATTCACTCCGACTAATAAAACGCAGGACGATACGAGAGCCACCATCCCCAACGTCTGAGGACTTCTGATGTGATTATGGGTTTGCATGTGACAAGCTCTTCAGGGGAAATGTTGGCTGCATTTATTTAAACATCAATCAAACGTCAAAGAGCATGCTGAGTGTGTGTGTGTATCAGAACCTCGTTTAAAAAGGTCATATTATGATCCAATCAGTCTGGTTTGAAAGTAAGAACGTGGGCTGGTGTGGGTGGGTCGCACATGCTCTCGGAAAGCGCTTTTGCTGAAAAATTAACAATGCACTAAAACGGCCACTCTGCCCAAAGGAACATGCGTTTTGATATGACTGTTTGTCATTTGGATCTGCTTTAGATGCTCGATACTTCAGCACTGAGTGCCTTTTTCTATTCCAGGTTGGTTTAAATGGCTGAAACACACACACACACACACACACGAATGCAAGCTTACATCACTGAAATTCAGTACACTGTTAGACCTCACCAGGTTTTTTACAGTAAAATACTGGCAACACTGTTGCCAGTAATTTACTGTAAAAATGCACTAAAACTCAAGTTAACTAAAAATACAACTTAGTAGTTTTAGTGCATTTTTACAGTAAATTACTGGCAACAGTGTTGTAAAAATGCACTAAAACTAATAAGTTGTATTTTTAGTTAACTTGAGTTTTAGTGCATTTTTACAGTAAATTACTGGCAACAGTGTTGTAAAAATGCACTAAAACTAATAAGTTGTTTTTTTTAATTAACTTGAGTTTTAGTATATTTTTACAGTAAATTACTGGCAACAGTGTTGTAAAAATGCACTAAAACTAATAAGTTGTATTTTTTAGTTAACTAGAGTTTTAGTGCATTTTTACAGTAAATTACTGGCAACAGTGTTGTAAAAATGCACTGAAACTAATAAGTTGTTTTTTTTAGTTAACTTGAGTTTTAGTGCATTTTTACAGTAAATTACTGGCAACAGTGTTGTAGAAATGCACTAAAACTAATAAGTTGTATTTTTTAGTTAAATTGAGTTTTAGTGCATTTTTACAGTAAATTACTGGGAACAGTGTTGCCAGTATTTTACTGTAAAAAATCTGGTAAGGTCTAACAGTGTAGTGCATCTCTGCTAAGATATGTTTGGAGCAACACTGTAAAAAAATATACCTGTAAAAAAAACTGTAAACTACTGGCAGCTGTGGTTGCCAGCATCATACAGTAACTATACGGTGTGTTACTGTTTTTGTGTTCACTGTAAAAAATAATCCTGTAAAAAAACAGTAAACTACTGGCAGCTGTGGTTGCCAGCTTGATACCGTAAAAATATGGTGAATTACTGTTTTTAAAATTAACAGCTAAATACTGTTTTGTCAGCTACAACTTTATGCTGTTAAATTATAGTATATAACAGTAATTAACAGTATATAGCTGTAGCTGACAAAACGGTATTTAGCTGTTAATTTCAAAAACAGTAACAGACCGTATTTTTACGGTATGATGTCAACCACAGCTGCCAGTAGTTTACCGTTTTTTTACAGGATTATTTTTTATGGTGTAGAGCATATGGCTGTTAAATTAAAGTTTTATACTGTAACTGGCAATACGGTATTTGGCTGTTAATTTCAAAAACAGTAACATACTGTATTTTTACAGTATGATGCTGACATCCACAGCTGCCAGTAGATTACCGTTTTTTTACAGGATTATTTTTTACAGTGAATATATTATAATAATGCACGTCTTTACAGGATAAAGTGTTACTACAGGAGTTGCATTTTCCCTATATTCTCCATTGTTGCGGCTCCTCTCTTCCCAGTCTGTCAGTAACGCTCCGTTTACTTCCTGTCTCTATGAAGCCCCTCCTTCTGAAAAGCACACTGTGCTCTGATTGGTCGGCTGGAGCAGTGTGTTGTGATTGGTCGAGCGCTTCGAGTGTGTTTGGGAAATCTCCCGCCCCTAATTACCATAAACGCCAGTTTAATGGTGTCGAGTTACATTCAAGATATTTTAAGGCATGGAGAATTTTTGGTCATTTTGGTGATCAAAGATTAATTTTCAGGGATAAAATTATTGACTGCAGGGGGACTTTAATAATACCGTATCATTTCGAGTCGGATTCTGAAAAATATGGATGATCACGCCAATTGATTGGAATGAACTTGAGCAGATCTTTTGACAGTGGTGATTTCACACTGATTGATTTCATAATTTTGAAATAATTTTCATATTTTTCATCCATTTTCGGAGGGCCAAACAAAGTGGATTTGCTTTCACATTTCAGTAAAGTGCAACTCACCATGTGCGTCTCGGTAGTAGGCGTGTGTCACACTCCTGAACCGCTCCTGTCCCGCCGTGTCCCAAATCTGCAGAGCAAGAGGAGACACACACTTAACATGCTTCATTCACACACACACACACACAGATCTGAGTCGAGAATCAGAGCAGCGCTTGAATTGTGTGTGTTAATGACGCGAGGCAGAACACAAGCATGAGGATTTACGGCTGAGGTCAAGACCTATTACACAGTCCTTGTCCTGATAAGAGCAGCCTGTCACACACACACTCAGAAAAAAGGTACAAAAGGTGTCACTGGGGCAGTACCTTTTCAAAAGGTAAACTTTTGTACCCAAAGGCTGCATATTGGTACCTTAGTTGTACATTTAAGCACCTAAAATGTACATATTAGCACTTAAAATATACATATTAGCACTTAAAATATACATATTAGGACCTAAAATTAACATATTAGCACCTAAAATGTACATATTAAAAACTAAAATGTATTTTTAGCACCTGAAATTTACATATTAACACCTAAATGTACATATTAGCACCTACAATGTTCATATTAGCACCTAAAATGTACATATTAGCACCTAAAATGGACAAAAGTCATGATATAGAAATTTAAATCAGATTTAAAAGGTACAGTCCCAGTGACAGCTTTTGTACCTTTTTTTTCCGAGAGTGCAGCGACCCGTCGGAAGGGTCGTGTTTCACACTGATGAAGCTGATGTGCAACACACGAATCCTGATGAGCAGGACAGCCTGACATTAATAAGCCTGGGAGATAACGCACAAACACACACACACACACACACACACACGCAACTAAATTAATAAAAATTCTGTCATTATGTACGTATTTCCATGTCTTTTCAAATCTGTATGAGTTTCTCTCTTCAAAGGAAAATGACTCACAGACGTGCGACGGATTTATGTTTTGCAGAATTATTTTATTTTTCGATACACTCTTAGAAAAAAGGGTTCTATACATGTCACATTGGGTTCTTTACTCAACTCCAAATGACATTTTATACTAAAAAAGGTTTCTATAATGACAAGAAAGAACCCTTTTGGCACAAAGGTTCTTTATAGGCTACTAATTATTCATATATTACATTATTCTGCAATATTTTGTAGCTGTAATTAAATTATTGTTTATTAAACTATTGTAATCATGCCGATTTTTGGAGGAGAAAATTTGAAATGGCACTCTTCATATTGATTAAATGATATAATATATACATTTTCTAACCCCATATCTTGAATTTTGATATAGAACATTTTAGGGGTTCCAAATACGTAGCGCTTTAGAACCTTTTAAGGTTCTATATAGAACCTTTTCTGCTCATAAACTCATAGAACCAATGAGTAACACAATCTAGTATTAACTAACAAGAAACTCTGATTAACGAACTAGTAAGTAATAACACACAGGTGAAAGTGGTACTTCGATATTAACTAATTATTACACAATAACTATTGTTTTTTAAGGTTTCCAAGAGCACTGTAAAAAAAATATTGTTGGTTTAACTTAAAAAAGTAAGTACACTGAAAAAAATAAATGCTTTATCTAATCAATAAAATTGTGGCAACATATTACAAGCAATATTATTAATTAAATTGTACAAATTAGAATTAATTAGAATATTAATTTGATTAACTATTACTCAATTCTAATTTGTTCAATTTAATAAATAATATTGCTTGTAATCTGTTGCCACAATTTTATTGATTAGATAAAGCATAGTCATTTTTACAGTGTAACCTGGTTGCCTTAAAAAAAATTAAGTTGATTGAACTGGAAAAAGTGAGTTGATACAAGGAAGGAGATTGATTTAATCATCAGAAACTCAAAATAATAAGTTAGCTCAACTAAATAAATTATTTAAGTTGATTTGACAAAAGAAAAAATGTTGTGATAACAAATCTTGAAAAAACAATTTTTTACAGTGCTGAAAATGTTCATAATTCATTGTGTAATTCCCATAGAAGTATGAACAACCACTTTAATCTGTGCAATAATGAATTAATCAGAGTTTATTCTTAGTTAATAGTTACAAGATTGGGTAACACTTTACAATAAGATTCATTAGTTAACATTAGTAAATGCATTAACTAAAATGAACAAACGCTGAGCAATGCATTAGTTACAGTGTTTATTAATCTTTGTTAATGTTAGTTAATGCAAATCCAGCTGTTCATTGTGCGTTTATGTTAGTTCACAGTCCATTAACTAATGTTAACTAATGAATCTTATTGTAAAGTGTTACCAAAGATGGTTAATAAACTTTTTCAGTAGTTCTCTGGGAAGCGTCAAAACTCTATATTACTAAAACTGTAAACTACTGTATCTCTGATCTGAATGTGGTAATTCAGCGTCTGTCTGCTTTAATCAAACACACAGTGGAGTGAGTGTGTGTCTCGTCCTGCTGCTAATGGAGCGTTAATGATTAACGACAGCCTCGTTAAACTCTCGTTACGGCTGATCCTCGAGATGCACATTCAGTGTTTACTTACTCAATATTAGCCAGAGGAAGCAAAGCAACATCCGAACGCATCGCCCTACAGATGTGATCATTAAACCATCAAACTACTCAAGGGTTTGACGTGCGCGTATAAATGCCCACAGATCGTGTCAGATCTAAAAGCTTGATTATAGTCAAAAATAAGACAAATAAATCTTTGTTTGCGGGTTTAAAGGTCAGTTTAGACTAGTAAAGCCGTCATCTTGAGATCATTAGAGAGTCGCATGAGAGAAAGGATGCTCACCTGTAGTTTAACCCTCACCCCGTCAATGTTCAGCACCTTATTCTGCAAAGAGAGAGAGAGAGGAAAGGTCAATCAAGGGTTTGAACCCGTTTTTGTCCCGTTACACAGCTCATGCCGGCTAATTAGACGATAATCAGTCTTTACGGTAACACTTTATGTTGATGCATGCTCTACTGTGGCCAACTACAGTTAGAAAACGCTTATAGCATCGAGGATTTCAAGTTTCATATCATTTAAAAGCCACAACAATCAGCATTTTTTGACATTTATTTGAACAACGACAGAGAAATTTACACTCTTCACACATAACTTTGAGCACATTGTTTTTTCAGGGGTTTACTGCGAGTGTGTGTAGGTGTGTGAACGGACACTCATAATCAACCCTAACGACCTGCTGTGTTCACACGCTGACAGGTGCTTATTAATATTCATCACAAGCAAATGCACAAAAAAACGCAAAAGCTGCTGAGTGCAGCTGTCACTCAAACTCTCACAAAGCAACTTCTCATGAATATTCATCAGTAAAACTCGAGAGCCGAGCAAATGTCTGACGTGTATTTCCAATGTGCGATGAAAACGATTAATATCGACAGTTACTGTATGGAGGTGAGCGCCTGACGTACTTGTTGCGGTGTCGTGTGCAAAACAGTGTAATTGACCTTTAGCGGATCTTAAATGATTGATGAAATGACGTGCGTTGCATGCGGCACACTGGGTGTCTATCATCATCACATCTATATTTATTACATCTTACTTAAAGCATAAGCAGGGCTCCATGATAAGCTTGGTCTAATTGATTCATTTAAAATTACAAACCAAAAAAAGTGATATTTTGCATAGATTTTGCAATCATGTGCTTATGAATGTAAGCTGTCTTGGAGTTGCATTACAGCTGTATCATTTCTTAGTATTGTTGCATTTTTTTTAAATTTAAATTAAATCCTAAAAAAATAAATTAAAATTAGATTAGGTTAGAGGTTAGGATAAATTAGTTTAGATTAGATTACATTAGATTAAATTACATTAGATTAGCCTAGTCCAGGTTCGGATAGATTAGATTAGATTAGGTTATGGATTAGATTAGATTAGTCTAGGTTCGGATAGATTAGATTAGGTTAGGTTATGGATTAGATTAGATTAGATTAGCCTAGTCTAGGTTCGGATAGATTAGATTAGGTTAGGTTATGGATTAGATTAGATTAGATTAGCCTAGTCTAGGTTCGGATAGATTAGATTAGGTTAGGTTATGGATTAGATTAGATTAGATTAGATTAGATTAGATTAGCCTAGTCTAGGTTCGGATAGATTAAATTAGGTTAGGTTATGGATTAGATTAGATTAGATTAGATTAGCCTTGTCCAGGCTTGGATAGATTAGATTAGATAAGGTTATTGATTAGTTTAGATTAGATTAGATTACATTACATTTGATTAGCCTAGTTTATTCTTAGATGGATTAGATTACATTACATTAGATTACATTACATTAGCCTAGTCCAGGTTTAGATAGATTAGGTTATGGATTAGATTAGATTAGATTAGGTTATGGATTAGATTAGATTAGGTTATGGATTAGATTAGCCTAGTCTAGGTTCGGATAGATTAGATTAGATTAGGTTAGGTTATGGATTAGATTAGATTAGATTAGCCTAGTTTAGGTTCGGATAAATTAGATTAGGTTATGGATTAGATTAGGTTAGGTTATGGATTAGATTAGATTAGCCAAGTCCAGGCTTGGAGAGATTAGATTAGATTAGGTTATTGATTAGTTTAGATTAGATTACATTTGATTAGCCTAGTCCATGCTTAGATAGATTAGATTACATTACATTAGATTACATTAGATTAGCCTAGTCCAGGCTTAGATAGATTGGATTAGATTAGATTAGCCTAGTCCAAGTTCGGATAGATTAGGTTAGGTTATGGATTAGATTAGATTAGATTAGCCTAGTCCAGGCTTGGATAGATTAGATTAGATTAGGTTAGGTTATGGATTAGATTAGATTAGATTAGATTAGTCCAGGGTAGGTTAGGTTAGGTTATAGGTTAGATTATAGGTTAGGTTATAGGTTAGATTATTTTAGGTTAGTTTGCACCTTTGACTAATTAAGCATTTCCCTTAGAGAGGTAATTGTGTGTATGAAGGTAAATATTGACTGTATTTCACAAGCAAAGGCAGAAAGAGCGAGTTACAAACACAGACTGATAATTAACTCTTGTTGCATTGGCAGGTTAATGCACTGACACACATTAAAGTGTTTTCAGGCAGAAGAACACACACTAAAACACACATAAACACACGCATGTTAAATCCGACCAACAGCGCTGAACTAATGGGGAACAAGTCAACAATGGATTGATGGGCATGCAAAGAATCTTTTATTTGGACTCTCTGTTTTTTTCCCTTTACTAACCTGTGCAGAAACAGCGGATGAGATCAGACTGACCTCGACATTAAAACTGGATGCTTGAAAGACGGATCTGTCATCTGTGAAACAACAGACCCTGACAGATGAACGAGAGTCCTTGACTAAAACACAAGAGGAACGTTCCTCCACATACACTGAGAACATGGCCAAATCTGCTGAGGGTTTGAATAGGCAGTAAAAAAAAAATATTGTTGGTTTAACTTAAAAAAGTAAGTAACCTGGTTGTCTTAAAATGTTAAGTTGATTGAACTGGGAAAAGTGAGTTAATACAATGAAGGAGATTAATTTAATCATCAGAAACTCAAAATAATAAGTTATCCCAACTAAATAAATTATTATTATAAAGTTGATTTGACAAAAGAAAATATGTTGCGATAACAAATCTTGAAAATATTTTTTTACTGCACACTGACATGTTTTAAAGCTGTTGTTGGCCTTCAACATCTTAAAATGCACAGAGATCAGAGAAATCTACATTTTCTCTCACTGAAAAAAAGACTGTTGGATTAACATAAAAAAAAACATGTACATCAGTTGCACATAATAAAGTTAGGTTTGTGCAACATGATTTATGTATATTAAAATGCATAAATCATGTTGCACAAACCTAACTTTATTATGTGCAACTGATGTACATGTTTTTTTTATGTTAATCCAACAGGTCTTTTTTTTCAGTGCTGGGAAGCGCCCTAACTAGCTCACATTCAGGTCCTCAGTGACAATAAACCCAACCATATGCATATTAATGAAACTAGTTAATAGTGAGCATTAGACCCTAAACAAAACCTTTCTTTAAATCACACTCTGGTTTGGGGCTGAACCCCTCGATCGCCCCTGGATCAGAGATTCAGAGCTCAGAACGAGAGAGAGAGGCTCAGAGAGCTGATTGGCTGATCCCGTCTGATGGTGTTGATGAATTGGTCTGGGGATTGAGGCAGAACACAGAGGTGTACACACACGTTTAAATCAATACCTACCCTAACTCACGCAAGCACACCTTCAGAAGCGGACACTGCTCTCAGATCAGCACAAGCTGCGTCGAAAGCTTGGGGAAACTGCAGTTCGCATTTGTTTTTAATCATTGTTGTTATTTAATTAGTATTATTATTGTGAATACATTTACACACTATCAAGTCTTCCCCTTTTCTCAAAAAAATAAATAAATAAAATAACGCTTAATTTTAACATTTATTTTCTCTTAGTTCAAGCCAATGCAAAGCATGCTGGGAACTAACAAGCACCGCCCAGTTTCAGTTAATGCGACACAAATTAATCATGTAATCCAGCACAAATGGATTAAGTCAACTTAATGGTTACTGATTCATTTAATTTACTTAACATAAATGGTTTGTGTTTAGGATTTTGTACTGTTAAGTTGAGACATAATTATGTTGACCTTACTAGAAAGTAAAAAAAACACACAATTATTATAAGTATACTCATAATAATTGTGTTTTTTTGACTTTCTAGTAAGGTCAACATAATTGTCTCAACTTAACAGAACAAAATCCTAAACACAAACCATTTATGTTAAGTAAATTAAATGGATGTTGTGATTACTATAGTAATCACAACATTTTTCTTTTGTCAAATCAACTTAAATAATTTATTTAGTTCAGATAACATATGATTAACTCACTTTTTCCAGTTCAATGAACTTAAAATTTTAAGGCGACCCAGGTTACTTACTTTTTTAAACTAAACCAACAATATTTTTTTTACAGTGTAGTTATCACAACATTTTTTCTTTTGTCAAATCAACTTAAATAGTTTATTTAGTTCAGATAACATATAATTTTGAGTTTCTGATGATTAAATCATTCTCCTTCATTGTATTAACTCACTTTTTCCAGTTCAATGAACTTAAAATTTTATGGCAACCAGCTTACTTGCTTTTTTAAGTTAAACCATCAGCATTACACTCTTTTTTCTTTGTTTTTTACCCTCCTAAAGCTGAGCTTTTGATGCTTTTCATTTGTGTCCATCAGTGAAGAAAGTAAACACAAAGGCTCATGATTTATGAATCACTTTCTCAGACGCGATCATTTACTGAAAGCTACTCACAATATATACACATTCATGACTGCTCTCATGCCTAACACAGGGCTTTATAATCACTGAGCTCCTGAAGATGAGGTTATTAGGGGGTTCACATTTTTTATTTCTCATATATGTGCATTTTATGACGTTTGAAGGCCAAAAAAAGGATAAGAAAAGCATGTCAGCAGGCAGTAGATTATTAGTCAATCTCTTCTCCATCACTCTTTCTGTTTCTCTCAGTCTGCTCATCTTGCCCTGTCTCTTCCCCTCTTAAAAGCTGAGCTTTTTTGATTTACTGAAGGCTACACATTTACTGAAGCTCCCTAAAAAGGGCCTGGTGACGCCTCTGATCTCTCGCTCAGGATGAAGGACTTCAGGGAGTCGCTCCGAACAGCGCTATCTCGGCAATCGAGGGGTTGCTGTGTTTAATGAGCGTGTTAGAACATGAAGCGTAAAGCTTTCGGCATTTTCAAAAGATGCCAACTTGCTGAAAGTTTCACCGTTGGTTTGCTTTCAAAGCCGCTCATAAAAGAGCTTTTCATTGCACAAACTTCCAAGGCTGTCAAAAGCGGATCACCTTGGTCACACTCTGACCGGTTTTCACAGTCTGCTGTGCCGGAGAATCTTGCTGAAATGCTTTCTTTTGTGAGTTAAAATGAAACGTTCGGCGTTCGGCTCGTTCGCTTCACGGGTCAATGGTTCTTAGTGTTACACAGAAAACTCAAAATATCCAAAGAGTGGAGCGCTTTTATATGAGGGACACGAGTGAGGGGTCTCTCGAAACTGACCCCTTTTAAAGGACTTGCATAATATGAAACGGACATAAAAGGGTCATTTTCAGGATGGGAAATTAAAGGGATAGTTAACTGGAAAATAAATAGCTCCATAAATAATGGCATTAATAACTGCATTAATAGCTGCATTAATAAATGCATTAATAACAGCATTAATAATGGCATTAATAGATTTAATAGCTGAATTAATAACTGCATTAAAAACAGCATTAGTAACTGCATTAATAACTGCATTAATAGCAGCATTAATAGCTGCATTAATAACTGCATTAGTAACTGCATTGATAACTGCATTAATAACTGCATTGATAGCTACATTAATAACTGCATTAATAACTGCATTAATAACTGCATTAATAACTGCATTAACAACTGCATTAATAGCTGCATTAATAGCTGCATTAATAACTGCATTAATAACTGCATTAATAACTGCATTAACAACTGCATTAATAGCTGCATTAATAAGTGCATTAATAGCTGCATTAATAAATGCATTAATAGCTGCATCAATAGCTGCATTAATAACTGAATTAATGAATGCATTAATTACTGCATTAATAGCTGCATTAATAACTGAAATAATGACTGCATTAATAAATGCATTAATAACTGCATTAATAACTGCATTAATAACTGCATTAATAACTGCATTAATAGCTGCATTAATAGATGCATTAATAGCTGCATTAATAACTGCATTAATAAATGCATTAATAGCAGAAATAATAACTGCATTAGTAACTGCATTGACAGCTACATTAATAGCTGCATGAATAGCTCCATTAATAACTGCATTAACAACTGCATTAATAGCTGCATTAATAAATACATTAATAGCTGCATTAATAACTGCATCAATAAATGCATTAATAGCTGCATTAATAACTGCATTAATAGCTGCATTAATAACTGCATTAATAACTGAATTAATAGCTGCATTAATAATTGAATTAATGACTGCATTAATAAATGCATTAATAACTGCATTAATAGATGCATTAATAACTGCATTAATAACTGAATTAATGACTGCATTAATAAATGCATTAATAACTGCATTAATAACTGCATTAATAACTGAATTAATAGCTGCATTAATAGCTGCATTCTTTTCGACCCAGCGCTGTATGGCCTAAATGTCCCAAATTGCATTGTTTTTAACCCAGAATTTTCACAATGTTTAAAGAAAACTCATTATTATCATCATGAAGGGTTGTCATAAATTATCCGGCATTTGCAATCCATCTTACAACATGACAAACTCAACGAGACGGGAATTGATTTATCAGAGCAGCATTGATTGGATGTTGAAAAACTACCAATGCTTCTTGCAGAACTGTAAATAAAATACGCTGTGCAATACAAAATAATCATTTGTCTTTGCTGACTGATTAGCACAAACTGGCTTGACAAATGACTAGCATCAATGGAACAGATTTCAATCACATCAGACCTCCTCAATATATAGCACCCGCGTCACTATATCTTTACCCAACTCATAAGTCTCTGTCTGCTTCAGAGCGCACGGGGTTTACGGACGAGACGGCAGCTTTATCTTTGGCTTTGACAGTGTGTCGCTTTTGCACACAGTCTGTCTGACGGATGACACATGTGATAGGATTATTTCAATCTGCATAAGGAGATCCAGAAATCTCACAGCATATGCGTCAGTAAAGCTTGCAGATATGCAGATATTGGCGCACATATGCTTAAACAGATGCACAGACCTTCGACACCGCACACACACACACACACACGCGACTGGTTAAACGCCACAAGCGCTTGAGCTGTGCATCCTTTAGCACACATTAAACATCCATCAGACTCTTGCTGATGAACTCCATTAATTCCAATTAATTCCATTTATAATACTTATGTTTCTTACATAAAAAAACATAATTTAGTTCATAATTTAGTTATATAATTTAAACAACTCATAATTTAAAAAACTCATAATTTAGTTTTCCTCAATGAACTTTGTATATATTTAAGACATATTTTCATATATATACTGTATATAGATGTATATATGTGTGTAACTCAGTGAATTGCATCTCAAGAGTGATTTGTGCAAAGTGGAATCTGATTGGACGGGTTGTTTTATGCAACCAGACACAGGAGGAAAAAATAGACTCAGTTTTTCTGGCAGATCAGAAAGCACAATATCCGTACAGCAAGTGCCCTCGCGAGTACAAGCCGGGATTCAGGACTCAATCCTGAAATGCATTTGAGTGCAGTGAACACTATTCAGATGCAAACAAGCCAAACACTGCATGTATCCCTCAGCTCCAGCTCTGCTGAATATATCCAGCTGGAGATCAGGCTTGCTGGGATCATGCTCAGATTTAAATGAAGTAAAAGGGCAGGACTATCAGTCATTCGTGACGGCCGAGGATGCTGGGAGAAAACACTCAAACTGCTCACGTCCACATCAGAAGTGACCGCTTCACTCAACTCACAGCTGATGATTTCCTGAACAAATAAGACGCTTTCATTCCCTTTTACACCGCGGTTCATACGTTCATTCAAAAACACTGACTCATTCAGGAATGAAACGAGAAATGTCTTTATAGGGGAGTGGTTGAATCATTCACTGAAGCGATTCATTTAAAAACACTGATTCATTCAAGAAAGAAATGAGTAATATCATTATAGGGGAGTGGTTGAATCATTCACTCAAGCGATTCACTCAAAAACACTGATTCATTCAAATAAGAAACAAGTAATGTCATTATAGGGGAGTCGTTGAATCATTCACTGAAGCGATTCATTTAAAAACACTGATTCATTCAGGAATGAAACGAGAAATGTCTTTATAGGGGAGTTGTTGAATCATTAACTGAAGCGATTCATTCAAAAACACTGATTCATTCAGGAAAGAAACGAGTAATGTCTTTATAGGGGAGTGGTTGAATCATTCACTCAAGTGATTCATTCAAAAACACTGATTCACTCAGATAAGAAACTGGAAATGTCTTTATAGGGGAGTTGTTGAATCATTCACTCAAGCGATTCATTCAAAAACACTGATTCATTCAGATAAGAAACTGGAAATGTCTTTATAGGGGAGTTGTTGAATCATTCACTGAAGCGATTCATTCAAAAACACTGATTCACTCAGATAAGAAACTGGAAATGTCTTTATAGGGGAGTTGTTGAATCATTCACTGAAGCGATTCATTCAAAAACACTGATTCATTCAGGTAAGAAACTACAAATGTCATTATAGGGGAGTTGTTGAATCATTCACTCAAGCGATTCATTCAAAAACACTGATAGATTCAGGAATGAATAGAGTAATGTCTTCATGGGGAGTCACTGAATCATTCACTCAATATGCAAATGAGCCCCGCCTCCACTCACTCCCTCAGCTCAGAGATCCTCTGGCTGACGATCACACGTCGATCTGATTGGTTACAAGGTCGTTTGTAATTATTAATAAAATAAGTACTTTTTTAATGTTTAAAAGAAGTCTCGTGAAACTTTATTTCGATACTTCACTTTAAACATTCTACTAACTATAAGTAAAGTTATGTCAACTAACTCTCAAAGTATTAGTAGAATAAGTTGACATGTAGTTGCTTATAGTCAGAATTTCTATTCAAAATAAAGTGCGCGTTCGTGACTCTCCTGTTCGAACTCGTTCATAAAAATGAACGAATCTTTTACCGAATCAATTCGTTCATTTTGTTTGTCGAATGAACCAAATGACACGAAAAAAGATTCGCTCATTTTGATGAACGAGTTCAAACAGGAGAGTCACAAAGAACAAAGCAAGGCGAGCATTTGAGCTTATAAAACTTAAACTTTGTTATTTATTTATTAAATGAGCGCTCGTTTCGCTTGATAAGACCCTTATTCATCGTCTGGAATCGTTTAAAGCCCTTTGAACAGTTTGTAGTTTGCACTGAAACTGTCTTTTGGATCTTGAACTGTTTGGACCCCATTGAAGTCCATTATATGGAGAAAATCCTGGAATGTTTTCATCAAAAACCTTAATTTCTTTTCCACTGAAGAAAGAAAGACATGGACATCTTGGATGACATGGGGGTGAGTAAATTATCAGCAAAGTGAACTACTCCTTTAAGTGGACACTAATACACTAATACGGAGGGTTGACAGGGTTGTAACGTTATAGTTAGTAGAATATCGAAATGAAATGTTCTTATACTCATCAAGGCTGCATTTAATTGACCAAAGAAATACAGTAAAAACAGTAGTGAAATTAAACAGGAGAGACCGTAATCATTCCAACCTTTTGACAGGTAGTTTATATGCATTAATGCATGTATATTTGATATTGTCTACTCACCCGGAAGTCAATGCCAACTGTTGAGATGAAGCTCCCAGCCAGAAACGCTCCATCCTTAAAGCGAACCAACAGACATGTTTTCCCCACGCCGGAGTCACCGACCAGCATTACCTGGAGAACACATGCAATATATCCCATCATCCCTCTCAAGAGACAAACATCCTCTCATCCTTCCATCAGTGTCAATCAAACCACGTCTGTGTCCCCGCAGCTCTTTCACGGCTGTACAGATTAAAGACGGGAATACCGTAGTGGGAAGGAGAGGTTTGCTCGCGGAGAGATGAGACTAGATCAAAACTACACTTTCACAGGCTATCTCCCAAAACCAATGGATTTTGCTTTGTTAAAACTATAAAACATTCAATTTTGACTTTCCTGAACTTCACTATTCCCTTCAGACCGGATCAAAGTTAAAGCTCACTTCAAATTTGAAAGTATATTTCTTTAAAGAAAACTACTTGCACATAATATGACATTGATTAAATAAAAGGTCACTTAAAGAGAATGTTTAAGTATTTTAAATCAAATTTCGTCATGCTTTAAAGAAATACAAACCTCGATGTGCTGACTAAAGCACATGTAAAGTACTTGAATAACTAGTGTGTTATTTGATATTACATTCAAAGTTAACGTGTTTTAAATGTACTAAATGGCAACATCATTACAAATGTGTAAAATATTCGCATACATAAGTTTTAAAGTTTCCGTGTGTCGGAACACTTTAACCACATTTCAAAGACAATAGAATTAATTATGAAATTAATGTACATGTAAAGATTTACTTAAAGGAGTAGTTCACTTTTAAAAAAACACTTTTGCTGATAATTTACTCGCCCCCATGTCATCAAAGATGTCCATGTCTTTCTTTCTTCAGTCGAAAAGAAATTAAGGTTTTTGATGAAAACATTCCAGGATTTTCTCCATATAATGGACTTCAATGGGAACCAAACGGTTCAAGGTCCAAAAGAGAGTTTCAGTGCAAACTACAAACTGTTCAAAGGACTTTAAACGACTCCAGACGATGAATAAGGGTCTTATCAAGCGAAACGATCGCTCATTTAATAAATAAATAACAAAGTTTAAGTTTTATAAGCTCAAATGCTCGCCTTGCTCTGTTCTGTGATGCGCGTTCGTGACTCTCCTGTTCGAACTCGTTCATCAAAATGAACAAATCTTTTTCCGAGTCAATTCATTAGTTTAGTTCGTTGAATGTATTAAATGACTCGGAAAAAGATTTGTTCATTTTGATGAACGAGTTCGAAAAGGAGAGTCACGAATGTGCAACACAGAACAGAGCAAGGCGAGCATTTGAGCTTATAAAACTTAAACTTTGTTATTTATTTATTAAATGAGCGATTGTTTCGCTTGATAAGACCCTTATTCATCGTCTGGAGTCGTTTAAAGCCCTTTGAACAGTTTGTAGTTTACACTGAAACTGTCTTTTGGACCTTGAACCGTTTGGTCCCCATTGAAGTCCATTATATGGAGAAAATCCTGGAATGTTTTCATCAAAAACCTTAATTTCTTTTCAACTGAAGAAAGAAAGACATGGACATCTTGGATGACATGGGGGCGAGTAAATTATCAGCAAAAGTTTTTTTAAAAAGTGAACTATTGCTTTAAGTTCCACTTGAGCGAGTCAAAAAAGCACTCTTAAGTTCAACTCACTGCATTTTATATCAATTTAAACTTTAATACATGTTCATCAGTCCACACTTAAGTGTATTATTTCCATAATAAGTAATATTTAATTGACTTTATTTCTTTTGAAGGTTCATCAAAGGATGACGCTTCTTAAATGATCATTTTTCACGAACAGCATTGGTTTATTTCATAGACTGTAAAAACAGGTTTAGTAATATTTACATTAATGGTAAATGATATGCAGGAGTTTGGGTTCTTCACTCATGACTGATGATGTTCCAGATTGCATTTGATGAATAAGCAAGACTATATATAGGATTGATCATCAGGGAATGATTGCATAAATGCATTATTCACCAGATCACAACTGTCTCCTATACGCACACCGAAGTCACTTCAACATTTAAGCCTAAATATGTAAAGAAGAAAAGTGTAGAAAGCCGAAGCGGTCCGTGTGAACGCTCGCCGCAGTCCAGCTGGATAACTCAGTTTCTGCGCTCTGCTTATCTGTATTGACACAGCTGTTCAATTAGAGCTCCACTCAGTCAAACAGAGCAACATCCTCATCCGTGCGGGACAGCTGGATAGCGTTTCATTGTTTTTAATTGCCGTGGCATAAATAAACTCATCGCATAAATCTCCACACAATCATTTTATAACACAGTAGCCATGTTCATGCAGGCAAAATATTTACACTCACATATGCATGCACATGGCAAGCCATTTTAACACTTACTAATTGGCTTATATATTTATGGAAAAAAAATATTGAACAAAGAAATCTAAAAATGAAAAAAAAAACTTTTTTGGTTTGTTCATGGCTCATATAGTCTGATTTAGTGAATATGGAGGGGAAAAAACACTCAATTTTATTCAGAGAGTCAATTTCTATGGACAAAAAGTGCTGAAATTCTGAAGCTTGTAATGTAAATCAATGAGATCTTTCCAACAGTAAAGCAGATACTGACATAAAATGCATACAAAAATCTGTATCAGCCAATATGTCTAAGTAAGATATTTAAATGCTTAGTTTATGATCAAAGCTCTGTAGTTTTATAACATAACACAATGCAATACAATGTTTGAGAGATGAACAAATAAAGCCTGATGATCATATTCGACACCCATGATTTTTATAATAAATGATGCATTATGTCAACATGAATCTTCAAGCAGCTTCAGTCCAGTAAAGAGTTATTACTGGTAATATAAAGGTTATTCATAGGTTTACTTCAACAAAATTTAGGATTAAATGGAAATGAGGATTAGGAAAAATTAGAATATGGTGCAAAAGTTAATTTTTTTCAGTAATTCAACTTAAAAAGCTGAAACTAATATATTATATAGACTCATTGCATGCAAAGTGAGATATTTCAAGCCTTTATTTGTTATAATTGTGATGATTATGGCTTACAGATATGAAAACCTTTTCACAATATTCTAATTTTGAATTTAGCATTTTCATATCTGTAATCCATAATTATCACAATTATAACAAATAAAGGCTTGAAATATCTCACTTTGCAGGTAATGATCTATACGCCTTATTCACGGCAGCGCCATCTTTGATTTTTAATGAGAATGAAAGCGAGGCTGTGAGGGATAGTCAGTCATGCATCTCTTCAATGGGCTGTACTGTTATTTAATGGGTTTTTGGATTGTTCTGCTCATGAAACACTGGAAAAATATCTTTCCAAGAAATGTCAGTTGACAAGAAACTCCCGACAATGTAAGCTGTGGAAAATTATAAGTAATCTAGTCGCTTTACTCAGCTTTTTACAGCGGATGCCATTGGAAACATGGCAAGTCTATCCCTCACAGCCTCACTTTCATAACTGTCATGGCGCTGCTCTGAATAAGGTTTCACCTTTTAAGTTGAATTATTGAAATAAATGAACTTTTGCACGAAATTTTTCACATTTCACCTGTAATAGAATTGGAACGACTAGTGAAATTCAAATATAGACCATTTCACAAGATGTAAACAACACTGGTTCAGAACCACTTCCTGTTTCAGTTTTTTAACACAATATAAACATTGGGATAAAGTACAACCAACAGAACATCTACAACTGAATCAAAAAGTTAAACAAACATCTTTAAGATATTTTCTTTACATTTGAAATTAAGAAACCATTTACAAACTGAAACAGGAAATGCTTCTGGACCAGTGTTGTTTACGTCTCTTAAAATGATCTATAGGCAAGGCATTGAAATTATTTACTAGTAAATATAAAAAATTATATAAAAATGTTACTAGCAACCTAATTTAAAAAAATAATAAATAGTATAAATGTGTAAGTGGCTTGCCATACTGCATGGTGTTCGCGTTGTGGAAACGAGCTCGTCTTGTACCTTGAAGGCGATGTCGTAGAACTCTCCACTGTTGCTGAGAGAAGGTCTGCTGGGATAAACCACTCCGTTAGACTGGGTCAGGACTTTCTTCCCCTTCTCTTTATCGCTGATGGGAGATGAGCTCGGAGAATTTGAACTCCCCTTTCCTTTCACCGCTTTTTTCCTCGACATTATTATGATAATAAATATCCCCCGAGTGAACGTACGACGAGTAATTTCTAAAAGCGCGCTCTGTGCAGCGACTAGGTCACTTTTCCCGATGTGCAGCCTATGTCTCAGCAAGCGTCAATGAACTTTTCAGGAATAAGAAGCGTGCGCATGGCTTCGGGTTTGCGTCAAATAATGAGTGCGCGCGCCGCGCAGTGCACCCGCTCCAAAAATGTGCAAAAGAAAACACGTCTCAGCCTCCTCAATGCACTTGTGCTGCTGATGCTCCGTCTGTGTGAAGGGGGAAATTCACCTCACTCCTTTGAGCAGAGTAGTAGTGCACGCGCGTTGACAACAGTCAGTGAAGAGCGAGCGCGCGCGCGAGCACTCAGTCTCTCCACCTGCGTGAATACAAAACCCTCTTAAAGGCGCAGTCTTATTTTGAACGTACATCAGGATTAGTTTTAGGAGGAGGGATTGACAAAGAATGAACTCGAAGATATCAGCATATATATATATATTGGGGCTGTGGAAAAATTAATTGCGATTAATCGCATCCAAAATAAAAGTCTGTGTTTACATAATATATTTGTGTGTGCTGTAATTATAATTATATATAATTATATATGATATATAAAATATATAAATTATATATAATTATTTATTATATATAAATATATTATATATATATATATATATATATATATATATATATATATATATATATTATTTTATAAATTATATAAATTATATATAATTATTTTGTATATATAAATACACACACATGCATGTATATATTAAAGAAAATGTGTTATTCATATATAAAATATTTATATAATATAGATTATGTATTTATATACATATACAGAATTTAAGTGCAAATAATTCTTAAATTTAAACATGCATGCATAGGTATTTATATATACAAAATAATTATATACAGCACACACAATTATATTATGTAAACAGACTTTTATTTTGGATGCGATTAATCGCAATTTTGCACAGCCCTAATATATATATATATATATATATATATATATATATATATATATATATATATATATTAATAAGCAACTTATTATTGGCCACTAAAAATTACAGCATTTTACAAGCCTTAGATTAATATGGAAGCTCGTTTGTTGATTTGTTCTTTATTGTGTCATTGTTATAAATAACATCATAATAACATCAGAGAATCCTATAATATAAGTGCAAACTTTGTACCGGACAACAGAGATATAGAAATTATTGAAGCCTCTCATTAAGAAACCAGAACTAGATCCAAACGAATAAGCACTGACCCATTTCAAATCATCCATTTATGTCTAAAATACTAGAAGCAAGTCATATGATGATATCTATGAAAAACAAAAATGTATTCTGGATTCAGGCCCTATCATAGCACAGATCTGCACTCGTTACAATTACAAATGACTTGCTGCATCTCAATACTACAGTAGTTTTACTTGATCTTAGTGCTGCGTTCGACACTATAGATCATAAAATACTCTTAGATCGACTACAAAATTGCACTGGTATTCAGGGACAGGCATTAAGGTGGTTTAGATCGTACGTATCAGACCGTATTTTGACTATTTAAACATGGAAAAATCCGAGATAATGTCAGTAAAGTATGGAGTGACACAAGGCTCTGTGTTCGGCCCTCTGCTATTCTCAACACTGGCACTCGGTGACATATGGGATTAGTTTAGTCTGATAATATATATCAGCTATCTTTAATGATCCAACTTGACAGTGTGTGTTCATATATAAAATATTGGATGGCCTGTAATTTTCTTCTATTAAATTCAGATATGACTGAGGTATTATTGGACCAAAAGAGCTGGGTGTTATATTAGACAACGTTCTTCAAAAATCATAATTCATATGTTATGTTATATGTTTATGTCCAGAGGTCTTACTAGGTCAAGAAAACATGATCATATAACAACAATTTTATCATCTCTATCCAAGTTCCCTATTAACGTCCGTATACTGATCAATAAGGGGGACCTACAAATATTTTCTGGCCTAAAAATAAAGGGAAGTTGTCTCATTTTTCAGAATAAAGCTCTAGGTCATTTCATTAGTACAGTATGCTACTATTAATGTGAGAGTAACCAGAAAAATAACAAGATATTTATGATGCAACATCTTGGCTGGAATTTGCTGTAAATTGGACCCGACTTTATGCCGACAGTCAAAAGTCTGTGACTCATGTGTGGAAAATATAACTCACAGAGCCTTACATAATCTTCATATATAGCCACTAGTGACTCACATGACTATAAAAACCCTTGATTGTAATAAGTAATATCCCTAAAAAAACGATCTGCTTCTGTCTTAAAGTTGACTTAAAGTCTATCCCACAAAGGGCATTTTCAGCCACACCTGTCACTCGGATCAGTTGCTATAGTTACTGTACGTTGTAATTGATTTCTTCCTAACATATCAAACTTCACCCACAGGTACTGCCACCTCTGTCACTTCCCAGTGTAATTACTGGTCCTGAGCCCTTCACTGCTAATAAAGCACCCGTCCGGTGCATTTAACGGCTCAGCCCACTGGGATAATGAGCAGAAACACACGCTGATTAGTTTAGAGCTCTGTCTGTCTCCATCGCTGGATCATTATCACTGTCTGCGCTTTACACCCATCCAGAAAGATGCTGTACCTGCTTCTGGAGGAGTGTGTGATATTACAGTATATACTGAGACTGTCAGACTCCAGGATCATTATCACTGTCTGCGCTTTACTTATTCTGGAAGATTTGATGATCCAGAGAAGATGCTGTACCTGCTTCAGGAGGAGTGTGTTATATTATATTACAGTGTACATATTTAAAGAGCGGTTGTTCTTCCATATAGTATCCATTTCCTGATCTAGATCTAGAAAGGATGCAGCGCTCTTCAGGACAGTTTTGTTATGTCATGTGTTATGTCATGTTAAGTCATGTTATATGTTATCTCATGTTATGGTATATGTTATGTCATGTTATATGTTAAAGTCCTATTGTTTTTACATGTTTTATTCATATCTGCTGGAAATGGGCACTTTAAAGCCGTCTCTTGAAATGCATTACTAGTTCGATAAATAAATCAATAAATAAAACTTTTGACCGTTTTTCAGTAACAGAAAAATGAAAGGAGTACTACACTGAAATTAGGACTGTACATTTTGTTAATTTAGTGTAATTTATTTGAAAGTACAATATAATATAGTCTATCATAATTAAAATTCATAATATAGTATAAATTATTAATGCAATAAAATATCCACACATTTAATCCTGATCCGTATATTCTGTAAGAAATTATAAAAAACTGACTTTTCTCAACAAATATTGACATTATTTTTTTATATTCTTTTGTTTACCAATTTAATTTGATTGACAGCTCTTCTTTTAAAAGTGCTGCTCTTTTCTCAGCACGAGATAATGTCTGTCAGCACACTTTCATTTATGTTTCCACGTATATTGTCTATTTTCAGTCAGTGCACACTTCTATTTTTACACTCCTCTTTTTAAGCTTGTTTTATCCACTACCTCAAAGCAACACTGCATCACACAAAGTGTATGTATATTCGGTGTGTACTGTACTTTGAATCCTTTACACATTTCATAAGCTCTTCCTGAGTTCTCAGCTGGTTTGCATTATTTTATTCAATGTTCAACAGTACCATCGCATGTGCAATGTGAATGTAGCAAATCATATTAATGTCAGTCTCTAATGCGAAGTAATCCTTATATATGCTGGAGAAACCAAAATGCAAATCATTACCATGTTCATACATATTTAATGAGTATACAGCTGGAGGCTGTTAACAAGATGGCTGTAACGAGAGCATCTAAATGCATGGACGGAAATCACAATGGACATTTACAAATTAGAGAACACAACAGCATTTTTAAATCATAAACTGGAATAATTTGCTTTGTGCTGGGAAAAATGGACCAATATGCAACATCTCAAAGACTTGATTTTATTAAAGACTACCCCCTAATATGTACATAGTTCTTCTTTTTTAGTCAAAAAAACGAACGAAAAATTTATTTTACATTTCTGATGAGTAGATGTACGGCAAACACGACTGTATTGAGTATGTATGGGCATATTTTTGTATGTTGTGTGCGTATGTTTTTGATATGAAGATATTTGATATAGTATCTTCATCAGTGCATCTGATTGAAGAGAAATATTTACCTGAGAAAACGTAAAAATATTAGGGTTGTCAAACAATTAATCGCATTAATCGCATCACAAAATAAAAGTTTGTGTTTACGTAATATATGTGTGTGTAGTGTGTATAATTATTTTGTATATATAAACACACACACATGCATGTATATATTTTAAGAAAAATCTGAAAGTATATACTTTATATATATTTATACATAATTAATATTATGTAATATAAATATTTGATATATTAAGAACACATTTTTCTTAAATAAATACATGCATGTGTGTGTATTTATATATACAAAATAATTATACACACTACGCCCATATATATTACGTAAACACAAACTTTTATTTTGAATGCGATTAATCGCGATTAATCGTTTGACAGCCCTAAAAAATAAACAGTTCATCTTTGGCACAGTTGGCTCTCTAAAAAAATGCTGGGTTGTTTTAACCCAATTTTGGGTCAAATATGGAGAAACCCAGCCGTTGGGTTACATTTTTTAATTCCATTTTTAACCCAACGTTTGGGTTGGTCCGCATATTTGACCCAAAATTGGGTTAAAACAACCCAGCATTTTTTACTTCAGTGTGACACACAAACAAAGCCGTCCTAGATGTCGTGTGTGTGAAGGCGGTTTACTCGGAGTCCGGTAGAGGCCAGTTCCTGGACTGGAAGTAGTTCCTGAGGCCGTCCAGGCTGACGGGAGGGAAGTAAGGTCCGATACGCTTCCTGATCCACCATTTCCCCTGAGCGGCGCTGGTACTGCCGGGACGAGTGAATTTATAGCGAAAATGCTCTCCTCGAACCCACCTGAAATACAAAATGCCTCAACTTGTGTATTTGGAAATGCATGTTTTAGTCCATTAAAGTCAGAATCGACAGACTCAAGAGAACAAACACTCCATCAGAGACTATAACTCGCTTCATAAAATGAGGAATCCTGTTCTTTCCTTTGTTGAGACTCAGACAATATATATTTTTACACAGGCTTATTTTAATAGCTAATGTCATTTTTTTTAGTCCTGCCTTCTAACGTGTTGTGTTTTTATTGTAAACTGTATTTCTTATGTTTATTTTTTAATTATGTTTTACTGTAGCACTTTGAGATTTGGTGTCAAATGTAAAGTGCTTTACAAATAAAATATATTATTATTATTATTATTATTATTTATAATAATAATGACAAAATAAAAACCATTATTACTATTATGCTATATTTAAAAGCTGCAGTCCGTCACTTTTTTGGGTTAAAAATGATCCAAAATACACATTTGAGAAAATACATAACCAGTCAGTGTTCTCTCTGCTTGCCGTAGCTCGGTTCAAAACGGTAAGCTTGTAATAATGTTTTTAACTCCAGCGGTACTGGTGGATTTCCACGGGAGATTCGAGCATGTCTTTGAGTCATTACGTCATATCTGTACACACATCTGTACACGTAGCCCTCAAACCGTATTCACTTTAAAGGCCTTAAATCTGTAATTGTGGACAAATGTGGGCACAGAGGACTCAGGTGTGATCCTAATTTTTATTTATTATAAATGTTATATCACTGTCTTCGATAAAGTTTTGTCTATCCATTTATGGTGTTTTTATTTTATTTTGGGGGTATTTTTGAATTTATTTACTTCAAAAAGTACCATATTTTCTATTGAAATTATGCTTACTTTTATGTTTTATTTGTATTTATTTTTTTAAACTACATTAAAATATCATTCCAATAAGTTCTTAGAGCTAAAACCTAAAGATGAAACCTGTGGTGTCTTATTTTACAATGCTCTAAATTACTGAGTTTTTCCCATTCATTTCTATGGGTGCCCATTTTTGACCCAAATACAAGATTAAGGAGATTAGTTTTTCACCCACTTAACATTGTAGAATTGAGTCAAAAAAAAAATGTGTGTGTTAAGGAGGCAAACTTAGGAAAAGTAGCCAAGTCTTGTCCCGCTCAGATCAAGGGAAGTATTTAAAAAAAAAATAAATCAAAACTATTTTGCCCACATTTGTCCAGAATACGGTTTTAGGGATAAAGAAGAGTCTCGGCTAGAAGGCGAGGATGCTGGAGGTGGAGATTTATTAATTTATTAGAGCCTTTTCTCACAGCACTTGACATAATTAAACGTATTAAATTGATGGCGGATCGAGAAAGGTTCAAATGACTATCGCAGTGACATTGCAGATTTCGAACAGAGGTGGCGACAAAGAGGGAAAACTGCGGACTGTAGCTTTAATAACTATCTTCATATTATTATTATTATTTTATATGTCCAGTGCATTCACCAAGCGGCGTATCTGATGCTTAGTGAACTTGTACTTCTTGAATTGAGCTTTACCGGGGTTTCTCTCTGTCCTGGAATGGATTGTGCGCCATTAAAGAAAGAATCGTGGAGTCGTTTGCCAAGAGTCGACCCGCGATGTGAATCACCCACTCGCTCTGCTCGTACGTCTGGAGGAGAGAAACCAGAGCCGTCAATCAAACACCCGTCACTGGAGACGTATAAACGGCCATGCAGCAGTTCAAAGGTCAGACGTAAAGGTCGCTTTGGATAAAAGGCGTCTGATAAATGACTAAATGAAATGTAAAAATGCCAGAAATAAAGACACGTTCGCTTAACGATCACTGCAAGGAAAAACGCCTGTTTGTAATGCCCACTTAAAAACAGCGACTCGGAAGATTGATGACCTCATTTGTCTGTGCAGCTCAATTCTTATTGGTGTGTGTGTGTCTGTGAGTGAGTGTGTGTTACATAAGAATAATAAATATCTTAATGCTTTCTATTGACCAGTGCAATTAAATTAAAATAGTAAAATTCATCTTCCGCTGAAGAAATTATTAAAAGAAAGTGACAGCAGTGATTTCATATCGTTTTGATTCAAACTGACAAACATTCATAAAATAAAACATACAATAAAATAGCAATTTTTTTGGGTTTGGAAACTTGACAAACATGAATTCACTCTTTATATGCATTCATGTTGGTTTCATACAGTACAAACTTTTTTGAAAACGGTGTTAAATTTGGTGTACCAAGTAAAAAGTACAAATCTACACATATGTGCACATATCCTAATCATTCTTTTCAAAAAAGTTTTTAAATACATGTATTTTTTACAGATATCATGATTTATTCATTCATAAATAGTCTTATATTTTTAGGGAGTCGCACCACATGACATTTTACACCCCGAACTAACATTTATAAATCATCAGAAAGAAAGTCTGAATGAATTTTAGAGCAGAAACTACATGTATAGTATGTAGAGTATATACTATATATATATATATATATATATATATATTAGGGCTGTCAAAATGATTAATCGCGATTAATCGCATCCAAAATAAAAGTTTGTGTTTACATAATATATGTGGGGGCACTGTGTATAATTATTATTATATATATATAAATACACACACATGCATGTATATTTAAGAAAAAAATTTAGGTATATTCTGTATATAGATTTATATATAATTTATATTATATATAAATATAAATATTTTATACATAAATAATATTTTTTTCTTAAATATACATGCATGTGTGTGTATTTATATATATATAATAATAATTATACACAGTGCCCCCACATATATTATGTAAACACAAACTTTTATTTTGGATGCGATTAATCGCGATTAATCGTTTTGACAGCCCTACTATATATATATATATATATATATATATATATATATATATATATATATATATATATATATATATATATATATATATATATATATAAACTGCATTTTTAATGTAGTTTTGACATTAATTTCCAGATGCAGTGTATGTATTTTCCGAGTGCGTTTATTAATCATCCAAAACCTCCAAAACAACTTATATAATGTAAATAATATCAAGCACGTAGTTCACACATTTTGATTGCCACAATAACCTCTGTGTGTTTATGTTTTGTTTTTATGTTATTAAACATTTATTTTTTATGTTTATAGCATTTAAAAGGGTTTAAAGAAACATAATACTCAGTAATATTTTCAATATGACTGACAATATCAGATTCTGTTATTTTCGTGTTTAATAATATGAAGCTGTATTTTATTCAAATTTATATTATCTGTATTTTACATGGGAGTTCTTCTCTAGTGTTTCTGAACTCCTGAAACGCCTCCATAGTCTTGAGTTTCATCCGGGAACGAACACGTCACAATATTCCTCATTATAATAATTCATGCGTAGAATAAAGGGGCGTGGCCTGGTTGAGTTAATTAGTAGTGTGTTAAACTGGCGGTTGTGGTAAGTGGCGGGACATTATCAATCACAACACACTGCTCCAGCCGACCAATCAGAGCACAGTGTGCTTTTCAGGAGGAGGGGCTTCATAGAGACAGGAAGTGAACAGAGCGTTACTGACAGACTGGGAAGAGAGGAGCCGCAACAATGGAGAATATGAGGAAAATAATCAACATTCAAGCGGGAAAACAACATCAAGATCAATTGAATACAAGAACTGAACCTGTAAAGCAGCGAACCACATGAGCCAGTCCAGTCGGTAGTGATACGGTGAGATGAGGCACGGTCTTCTATCCACAGCTCCAGGTTTGCACAGGAACTCGTACTCTTCCCAGATCACGTCCTCTCCGGTGTGGTTGACGCTCATCGTTCCCTGAAACACCACCTCCGTTCGCTCCTTCGTGATGCTGAGAGAGAGAGAGAGAGAGAGAGAGAGTTACTGACACAGATTCAGTTCAATCAGAGATCTATACTTCAACAAACTCACTAACTACAAAACTACAGCCATGACTGAAGTAGAGCAGATAAAGATCATACTAGGAGAGGGACAGACCTCAGCACTGGCTGCCAGATACGTGTGTGTGTGTGTGTGTGTGTTTATATATATATATATATATATATTAGGGCTGTCAAATGATTAATCGCGATTAATCGCATCCAAAATAAAAGTTTGTGTTTACATAATATATGTGGGTGCACTGCGTATAATTATTTTGTATACAGTATATAAATATACACACATGCATATATATTTGAGAAAAAAAATATTATTTGTATATAAAATATTTATATTTATATATAATATAAATTATATATAAATCTATATACAGTATATACATGAAAATATTTCTTAAATATATACAAGCATGTGTGTGTATTTAGATATACAAAATAATTATACACAGAGCACCCACATATATTATGTAAACACAAACTTTTATTTTGGATACGATTAATCGCGATTAATCGTTTGACAGCCCTAATATATATATATATATATATATATATATATATATTAAAAAAAACTGTGGTATAAACTGTTCACAGATATTCTAATTTGTTACACTGTTAATTTGCACAATTAATTTAATTTGTACATTTAAATTTAACTTAAGTTATAATGTTATGTTTATTATTTTGATGTCTTAATAATTATTCTATAATTTCCAAGCTTTGGCAATACTGTAATATGTACAGTCATGCCAATAAATCAATCCTGAATTGAATTGAGGGTTAGAAGTGCAGCGGCTCTGCCATCTGCTGGTTACTGATGAGGTTTATATTAAAGGAGTAGTTCACTTTTCAAAAATCTTTTGCTGATAATTTACTCACCCCCATGTCATCCAAGATGTCCATGTCTTTCTTTCTTCAGTCGAAAAGAAATTAAGGTTTTTGAGGAAAACATTCCAGGATTTTCTCCATATAATGGACTTCAATGGGGTCCAAACGGTTCAAGGTCCAAAAGACAGTTTCAGTGCAAACTACAAACTGTTCAAAGGGCTTTAAACGATTCTAGACGATGAATAAGGGTCTTATCAAGCGAAACGATCGCTCATTTAATAAATAAATAACAAAGTTTAAGTTTTATGAGCTCAAATGCTCGCCTTGCTCTGTTCTGTGACTCTCCTGTTCGAACTCTTTCATCAAAACGAACGAATCTTTTTTCGAGTCATTCCATTCATTGAATTAACCAAATGACTCTGAAAAAGATTAGTTCATTTTGATGAACGAGTTCGAACTGGAGAGTCACTCAACCCGCTAAGCCTGTGAGAAACAACCATCTCCGCTATTTTGAATTTGAACTGCAGTACCGGTTTCAACCACTAGCTGTCGATATTACAGACTGAGGCAGACACGGATGCGGTACCTGCCGAAGGCTCCGTACGTGTTGACGATCCTGAGCGGGTCAAACGAGGTGTTCATCACCTGTCTGGAGCTCAGCAGGTTCATCACCACCGGGACACTCAGATACGCTATCAGGAGACCCACAGACACGTTCAGCACACGTCTGATCAACACACCTGAGACGAGAGAGAGAGTTCAATTGATCAAAAGTGACAGTAAAGACATTTATAATGAAGATAAATGATGTTTGTTTGAACTTTCTATTCATCAAAGAATCCTGAAAAATAAAACGCATCACAGTTTCAACACTGATATTAATCATAAATGTTTGTTGATCATCAGATCCTCATATTAGAGTGATTTCTGAAGGGTCATGTGACACTGAAGACTGGAGTAATGATGCTTTGATCACAGGAATAAATTACACTTTACTGTATATTCACATAGAAAACCGATGATTTAAATTATAATAATATTTCTAAAAAAAAAAATTATTTTTTTAAATACAATAAAATAGAATAAATTGAATAAATTTATAATTTATAAATTTTTTTTATTTATAATTCAATATATCTTTTATTTATAATAGAATAAATAAAATAAATTGTAAGTTTTATAACGTTTTCTTATTAGTCTGTTTTTTTTTTTTATTTTTTTTACAATTTTGCTAATCCGGTTTGATTCTAGTATTTATTGCATTCGTCTTGATAGTACAGCACTTTGGTACAACATGTGCTGTTTTTAATTGTGCTTAAACTTTATTGCTTATTAGTGGAGCAACAAGCTTATATTAAACTCAATAGAAACAAAAAAGATGATTCAGAGAAGATCCCAAAAAACTACAGGCGGTTGACGGCATATTTATTATTATTTTTTAAAAAAAACTGGTTATACTTTATTTTAAGGAGACGTATTTTAAGGAGACGTAAAATAAGTACTGAGTAATAATAATTAACTACATGTACTTACTATAAAGTTAGGGTTAGTAGTAATTATGCATAATTTCACCTTAACCTTAAGGTGACCTTAAAATAAAGTGATACCAAAAAACTTTGCCAAACACTGTGAAGTAGGGCTGTCAAACGATTAATCGCGATTAATCGCATCCAAAATAAAAGTTTGTGTTTACATAATATATGTGGGTGCATTTTATATATGTAAAATTTTTATATATGTATTTTATATATGTAAATACACAAACATGCTTGTATATATTTAAGAAATATTTTCAGGTATAAACTGTATATATTATATATAAATATTATATATATATAAATAATATGTTTTTTTCTTAAATATACATGCATGTGTGAGTATATATATATACAAAATAATTACACACAGTGCACCCACATATATTATGTAAACACAAACTTTTATTTTGGATGCGATTAATCACGATTAATCGTTTGACAAGTCTTTGTATGTGTGCGAGTAAAATCCGACCTCTGCTGGCCGGCAGCCCGTGTCCCGCAGTTTCTTCGCTCTGAATCTTCAGTAAAGTCTTTCTGGCTCCTCCAGAACGGCGGAAGAGAAAAGCCAAAGCAGCGTCATCGAAACAGGCCAGACTGGGAACTATAGTCAGCCAGTTCAGGAAACTCAGATTCCCACTTATGATCAGAACAACCTGTTATTAAAGAGACGTGGAAATATTACCGACACGATTCGATACATATCACGATACGGTATTATTGCGATACTCCAAGACATACACTACCAAAAGTTTTAGATCGGTAAGATTTTTGTGTTTTTAAAAGAAGTCTCTTCTGCTCACCAAGGCTGCAATTATTTGATAAAAAATACAAAAAAAAACAGTAATATTGTGAAATATTATTACAATTTAAAACAGCAGTTTTCTGTGTGAATTAGGGCTGTCAAAACGATTAATCGCATCCAAAATAAAAGTTTGTGTTTACATAATATATGTGGGTGCACTGTGTATAATTATTTTAGATATATAAACACACACACATGCTTGTATATATTTAAGAAATATTTTCATGTATATAGATTTATATATAATTTATATTATATATAAATATAAATATTTTATATATAAATATTTTTTTTTTCTTAAATATACATGCATGTGTGTTTATATATATATATCTAAAATAATTATACACAGTGCACCCACATATATTATGTAAACACAAACTTTTATTTTGGATGCGATTAACCGTTTTGACAGCCCTAATTTTTATATTTATATACCCCTGATGAACAAATGAAAACAGGCACTTTAGGTGGAGCTCCTCTAGTCAGTGAGCCAGTGATGCCACTAGATGGCGACAAAGTTGTGATGAACTCCCTTCTAGAGGAGCAAACTGCTCTGAAATCATGTGGGAAATATGAAATATGAAACCGGCCTGGAAGAGGATCTGCAGGACGCCGTTGACCAGACACATCCGGCGGCCCATGAAGGTGAAGAAGGGCACGACCAGCTCGATGAAGTGATTGCTGAGAGTCTCGAAGCGATGGATCCACCAGGGCGAATGATGCAGGTAATAGGACACGGGGTTCGGGACCGGCTGCGTCTGACAGAGAGAGAGAGAGAGAATCATTTCACCGGAGGAACTTTGGCTGCAGAAAAGTCTTGCAACGTCATGCAATACATCATGAAAAATAATAACACATAGAGCCCGACCGATAAAGGATTTTGAAGGCCGATACCGATACAAATATTTTTGGGTTTTAAAATCCGATATTCCGATATATCGGCCGATATTTGTTTTATTTATTAAATATTGTTGGATTTCACGCACGTGTAAAAGAAAAGCTAAGTTTTCTGCACAAGATACGTTTGATACTTTTTCTCTATGTCTAAATGTTCACTCCTCGCAAACATAACTTACATTTTACAATGCAGGGACTGTAACTAGAGATATGCCAGTTATAAATACAGTAATCATTACTTTATTGAGGCAGAAAAAGTTCATTGTGGTTTCCAAGCTCATTAATGTTAACGTTAGCGGTCTTCCACTGATGATAGTGGCGTTAGCTAGCTTTGTGGTTAGCTAGTCTATGATGAGTCATAATTTAGCAATGGATAACGTCATACTGCAAATTTTAAAACATACATTTTCAATATAACAGACCAAGGAGAGATGATTGAAGCGTGTTTCGGCCATTTTTATTTTATTTTTTAAATATTCATTTATCGGCCATTATAACTGCCGATACCGATATTATGGAAAATGCCTAATATCGGCCGATATATCGGTCTGGCTAAAACACAATATAATAAATAGACAATAAATATTTTCAGATGAATTATATATATATATATATATATATATATATATATATATATATATATATATATATATATATATATATTAGGGCTGTCTAAACGATTAATCGCGATTAATCGGATCCAAAATAAAAGTTTGTGTTTACATAATATATGTGGGGGCACTGTGTATAATTATATATATATATATATATATATATATATATATATATATATATATAAACACACATGCATGTATATTTAAGAAAAAAAATGTATATATAAAATATTTATATTTATATATAATATAAATTATATAGAAATCTATATACAGAATATACATGAAAATATTTCATAAATATATACAAGCATGAGTGTGTGTTTATATATCTAAAATAATTATACACAGTGCACCCACATATATTATGGAAACACAAACTTTTATTTTGGATGCGATTAATCGCGATTAATCGTTTGACAGCCCTAATTTTTTTTATATTTTTTCAATATATTTTTTATATATATTTTTTATAGAGATTATATTTTTTAGCAGAAGAGCATGAAGCTCGAGACACCAAGCTCACGGGTTCGATTCCCAGCGAACGCATGAACTGATAAAACGCCTTTCTTCAATGCAATGAAAGTTGCTCCGGATAAAAGCATCTAGCAAATGCATAAATGTATTCAGTATGTGATGAAAAAACTCACTGAGATCATATTCGAGCTGGACTTTGAAAAACGGGTTCCTGGAAAGGCTTTGTGATTGTGCTCCACTATGATTTACTTTGAAAAAAACACTGAAGTTTAGGCAATTTAAACATATTATATTAAACATATTACCATTCCACTTCCAAGATATCTGCTGGATCGTGCATAAACAAGGATTTGAGCTAATAAAACATAACTATGCAAGGTTTTATACCTGTTAAAGCTCCTACGAGAATAAAAAACCTGAGCCCAGCATAGCAAAAAAAATAATACTAATAATGAACTGGGGACTCCCTTATGGGATTAATACAATATAATTCGTCATCACTTCCTGTGAGCTTGCCAAACTGAAAAACAGAAGTGAGATGGGGAAAACTGGGCTGTAATATAGCATTCAGAAATTAAAAACTCGAGAGACCCGAGAAAAGAGCAACGAACTTATGAATCTATACGTCTGAAAGTGTCCAAAACACAGTAAAAACACGCTGAACTAGAGTTTACGTGACAAGTTATGATCGAAAAACCAGTTGTGTTTCTAATTGGGAACCAGCCTGGTTTCATACGGACATAAATCCTCCGGCTTATTACAATGTTCAGTTGTAGCCCTAAAACAGGAGCGCAAATTAGTTCCATGCACCGTTAACTCAGCCGTTAAATTCCTGTGTGTGTTTGAGACATTAGCATTTCTGGACTTTCCTTAAGCCGAAACGCCACCGCAAAACCTGTGCCGTGGGCCACACGAAAAACACATGAATGTGTCCCATTATACATATAAATACTCCATGCACAAAAAAATAACGTAAAAGTGTATAAAATCTCATTATGTAAAGTACAATGTTCTAAAAAGCATGATAAATACATCAAAACTAATCAAAAGCAAAACACAAAGACAATAACAAAGGACTTCACAGATACCAGTTCTTAAAATCCAGCTTTTAATGTTGTTTATGTGTCTATGTAGTGTTTTAATACGCTTAAACCGTGCGTAAATTCAAAAGTCGAGTATTTTCTGCTTAAAACTGCAGTGAACGACCTTGTGACCAATCAGATCAACGTGTGATCACCAACTAGTGGATCTCTGAGCTAAGTGAGTGATTGAGGCGGGGCTCATTTGCATATTCATAGCACCGCGAAAACTAAATGAGGCAAGGGTTTTTAAGACATGAAGACATTTTTTTTGAAGGACGACACGCCTTAAAATGTCATTTTGGTGATCAACTTTTTTTTTTAAATTGCCAACCACCGCCAGCGTTTTTTGATAATTTTTTTTTTTTTGTAATTTTTACACAAAATTCATTATTTACAATTTTAAATGTCAACATTCTGTTGCATAAATATATACGGAAGAGGATTAGGACCAAGCAAAAATAAAAAAATAAAACCATCTTGAGATTAAAGTCATTATAATGCAAGTTTAAACTCATTAAACATCAAAAATAAAGTCGTTGTGTTTCGAGAAAAAAACTCGTTAAATTTCAAGAAAAAAGTCGAAATACAATCTTGAGAATAAAGTCATTAAATATCAAAAATAAAGTCATTGTGTTTCGAGAAGAAACTCGTTAAATTTCGAGAAAAAAAATCGAAATACAATCTTGACAATAAACTCATTAAACATCGAAAATAAAGTCGTTGTGTTTCGAGAAAAAACTCGTTAAATTTCAAGAAAAAAGTCGAAATACAATCTTGAGAATAAACTCATTAAATATCAAAAATAAAGTCATTGTGTTTCGAGGAAAAAAAATCGAAATACAATCTTGACAATAAACTCATTAAACATCGAAAATAAAGTCATTGTGTTTCGAGAAAAAACTCGTTAAATTTCAAGAAAAAAGTCGAAATACAATCTTGAGAATAAACTCATTAAATATCGAAAATAAAGTCATTGTGTTTCGAGAAAAAAAATCGAAATACAATCTTGACAATAAACTCATTAAACATCGAAAATAAAGTCATTGTGTTTCGAGAAAAAACTCGTTAAATTTCGAAAAAAAAACGAAATACAATCTTGACAATAAACTCATTAAATATCAAAAATAAAGTCATTGTTTCGAGAAAAAACTCGTTAAATTTAAAAAAAAAAGTCGAAATACAATCTTGACAATAAACTCATTAAATATCAAAAATAAAGTCATTGTGTTTCGAGAAAAAAACTCGTTAAATTTCAAGAAAAAAGTCGAAATACAATCTTGACAATAAACTCATTAAATATCGAGAATAAAGTCGTATTTCAAGAAAAAAAAACTCGTTAAATTTTGAGAAAAAAGTCCAAATACAATCTTGAGAATAAACTCATTAAACATCGAAAATAAAGTCTTTGTGTTTCGAGAAAAAAACTCGTTTAATTTCGAGAAAAAAAGTCGAAATACAATCTAAGTCTAAAATATATAGCTTGACTAGTAGGGCTGGGTACTGACAAAAATTTCACAATTCGATTCGATTCAGATTCGATTCAATATTGATTATTTTGGATATCAGTTACAATAAATGGCAAATTTTCTCAAAAAGTTAAATCTCTTAACTAATGCTGTAAACTATATTTTCAAGAAATATTTATTTTCTACCATACTGTTTTTTGCGTACTATATAGTAGAGAAGTGTGTGATTTCAGACGCTGCCACCACAGGCACCAGTCACACACACACACATCGTCCTCCTGTCACACTGCACCCTTTCACACAGCTCAGACTCGGCGCAAAGCATGCTGGGACGTGTTAGCGGTGTGTGAGAGGGCCAGTGTTTTCATGTTTACTCGGGTCTAGTGTGGCTATTTGAGGCTAATGATGAGTGTGTCGCGCTGAAAGACGTTACACACACACACACCTCTGTTTGCTCTGTGGATGAAGCTCGTCTACATAAACACTCGAGGTGCAACTTCACATGTGTCCTAATGATCTCATCACAAACAGTTTCTGTTATATTAGTGGTAGAACAGACTATTTGGGGCTTTCGTTTACATTTTTGCACTTGGCTAACTAGTTAGCGCTGTTAGCTATAATTATAGATTTATTTAGTTTATGCAAATCGGTGTATAGTTTAATCTAGTCAAACACACCTGTGTTGAACTCTGGGTGAAGCTGTTCCACACACACACACCACACACTCTTTGACCTTTCTCTGTCTCCAGAGTCACGTTAGCGTTCTGCTAGTGTTTTTCGGTGTGTTTGGAGAAAAAGGGACCAAGCGAGAAAGTAATTCTCAAACCGTTGCAGTGACTCCTTCAATCTGGAACTGATACACGTTCTGTTTTCATTTTTCCATGGTGAGGGGATAGCAAATAGAGCGCCGAATCCTCTTCCAAAACCTCTGCCTTTGCCCTCAGCGTAATCAAACTCAAGACGCTAACGAAGCTTCACAGGGAAAACAAGAGGAGGATTCTTCAGAAAACGCGCGGCTCTTCCTAATCCTGTCTATTGTTACGACCACATCTGAAGGCGCTGACGTGGGTGGTTAGACTAGCGGTTAAAGATCTGGGCTGGAAACCAAAAAAAGGTTGCAGGTTCAAATCTCGCCTTGGGCAAAACTCTTAAAGTGACAGTAACCCTAAAATTAAATGTTTGTCATCATTTACTCAGATTTCTGCCAATAAAAGAATAGATTCTGAAAAGCTGAAACGAGTCATCAGCAATTACGGTTACAAAGCGATGTAATAATGTAACACATTTGCATAATGCCAGTGTCTGGTCTTGATTGGCTGAGCAGTGTCTCTTAGCTCCGCCCTCAAATCCACTTTGATGAGACTGATACGATAAAACCAAGCGGCAACCTTCCGGTCTCTCTCTTTGAAAACATCTCTGAAGTGGGTTAAACTGCAGTTCCTCCACTGGCCACTAGAGACTCAATCCCATAGACCCACATGTTAAAACGGCCAACTTTACAGCAGAATAAAACATGTTTACAGCCTGGTGCAAAAACTGGATTTGGCCAATATCGCTAATTTTGTCCTTCATGACGACTGTGAGAGGAGTGAATTCTTTTATAGCTCATCCGTTTTAAATTATATTAAGCCTTAAAGTTCGGCATAATTAAGCATATTCTGTATATTTTTTACAGTCTATAGGTAAAACCAACGCCATCGTTACATCACTGTGTATCAAGAGCTGAGATTCAGATATGATAATGAGCGTTTGGTTTCTGACCAATCACAGCAGATTGGGTTATCTGACCAATCAGAGCAGAGCATCTCTCAGAGAGGCAGAGTTTAGAGGGACTGAATCTTCGAACAAACCATTTCAGACACTGAGAGAAAAGAGCTGATTCTGTAATGTGTATTATCAGACAATTAAAGTGTTTTTTGACCTTGGATGCACGTAAACCTGTTGTAAACCATTCATCCGTATATCCATCCATCCATCCATCCATCCATCCATCCATCCATACTGTATGTCTATCCATCCATCCATCCATCCATCCATATGTCTATCCATCCATTCATCCATCCGTATATCCATCCATCCATCCATCCATCCATCCATATGTCTATCCATCCATCCATCCATCCATCCATCCATATGTCTATCCATCCATTCATCCGTCTATATATCTATCTATCTATCTATCTATCCATTCATCCATATATCTATCCATCCATCCATCCATCCATCCATATATCTATCTATCCATCCATCTATCATCCATCCATCCATCCATCCATCCATCTATCTATCCATTCATCCATCTATCATCCATCCATCCATCCATCCATCCATCCATCCATCCATCTATCTATCCATTCATCCATCTATCATCCATCCATCCATTCATCCATCCATCCATCCATCCATCCATCCATCCATCCATCCATCCATCCATCTATCATCCATCCATTCATCCATCCATATATCCACCAATATATCTATCCATACATTCATCCAATCCATCCATCTATTGTTCCATCCATCCATCCATCCATCCATCCATATATCCATTCATCCATCCATCCATCCATCCATCCGTCCATATGTCTATCCATCCATTCATCCATCCATATATCTATATATCCATCCATCCATCCGTCTATATATCTATCTATCTATCCATTCATCCATATATCTATCCATCCATCCATCCATCCATCCATATATCTATCTATCCACCCATCTATCATCCATCCATCCATTCATCCATCCATATATCCACCAATATATCTATCCATCCATCCATCTATCTATTGTTCCATCCATCCATCCATCCATCCATATATCTATCTATCCATCCATCCATCCATCCATATATCTATCTATCCATCCATCCATCCATATATCCATCCATCCATCCATCCATCCATATATCTATCTATCCATCCATTTATCCATATATCTATCCATCCATCCGTCTATCATCCATCCATCAATCCATCCATCTAAACATATAACCATATATCCATCCATCTATCTATCTATCTATCTATCTATCTATCTATCTATCTATCTATCTATCTATCTATCTATCTATCTATCTATCTATCTATCTATCTATCTATCTATCTATCTATCTATCTATCTATCTATCTATCTATCTATCTATCTATTTATCTATCCATCCATCCATCCATCCATCCATCCATCCATCCATCTATCCATCCATTCATCCTCTTCGAACAAACCATTTCAGACACTGAGAGAAAAGATCTGATTCTGTAATGTGTATTATGAGACAATTAAAGTGTTTTTTGACCTTGGATGCACGTAAACCTGTTGTAGGAGACTCTAAATCAACATTAGGAGCATTTTAAATATAAGGCACTCTAATAGTATTGGATGATAAAATATGATAACATGGCACTATAAAGGATGGCATTGGCAGTTTCGGTCGGCTGATTGCATGTGGCACTGGGAGGTAAAACCAGGAAAACCTCCTCCATTAAGTGCTTAGTTTAATCCACTTACAGACGGCAAGTCATTGATAAAAGCGAAATTCATCTGAGCATTAAAAACGACCCTTCAGGAATAATATCTTAATGAACCACACACTCTCTGACCGAGACTAACCTCTGCCGAGCGGGACTGTCACACACACACACACACTTCATTCGCATATATGAGCGTAGTGCATGAAATAAAGGTTTTATTGTAACGTTTAGACACACTCTTATTGTCCTCCCAGAACAATCCATTGCCTTTATAACACACACACACATACTCAGACTGACTTTAACCATCGCTCCACATCTCATGCTGTTATCTTCACACAAGCGTTGTCCAAAAATTAGACACCCAAGACCATCTTATGTAACGTCCCCTACGAAATCTGTTCAATCGTAATCAATCATAACTACACATAACTTGCATCCATCCATCCATCCATCCATCCATCCATCCATCCATCCATCCATCCATATATCTATCCATCCATTCAGCATGTATTACGGATAAAGCTTTATGATCTCCATATAAACAAACTAAACCTTCAAAAAGCAGAAGCAAAAGAGAGACCAGAGAAATGCGAGCGCACCTCATAATGATAGTCCATGCATGTGAGATCCGTCCAGCAGCGGTCGCCTCGAATCTTGATCAAACCCTGGAGACGTGCAGAGGAACACACACATCAACACACATCTACAAGATCATATTTCAAAAGTTCAAAACAGCAATCAACGGCGTTTAGCTCGTATGATATTTATATACTGTCAATGACTCTTTCTGTTCACATTTGCAACAATCCTTATGCATGACTTGACAATTACTTATACTGATAGAGAATAAACGATCTACAATAACTCTTTACATCCAAGCCTGATATATTAAAACATTGTATGGCTCATATTGTATGATATAGTGGAGGAACAAAAACTTGCTCAAACTGAGCAAAAAATATAAAATTTGCTGCAGATGCTGATAATTAAATGGACAAAAAGTAAATTTAATGTAAATCAATGAGATTTTATAACAGTATAGCAGCTAATGATATAAAATGCATATAAATATCAACATCTGCCAATAATAGTAGTAAGATGATATTTAAACACTTTACTGGGTTGTTTGAACCCAACTTTGGGTCAAATATGGACAAACCCAAATGTTGGGTTAAAAATTTACAGTTGAAAGTGAAAGTTGGGTTAATTTGAAATTACATGTTTAACCCAACATTTGGTTCTGTCCATATTTGACCCAAATTTCACTTTAACCCAACATTTGGGTTTGACCATATTTGACCCAAATTTAATTTATAACCCAACATTTGGGTTTGTCCATATTTGACCCAACCATTATTTTTTTGACCATATTTGACCCAAATTTCATTTTTAACCCAACATTTGGGTTTGTCCATATTTGACCCAAATTTCATTTTTAACCCAACATTTGGTTTTGACCATATTTGACCCAAATTTCATTTATAACCCAACATTTGTCCATATTTGACCCACATTTAATTTTTAACCCAACATTTGGTTGTCCATATTTGACCCAAATTTCATTTTTAACCCAACATTTGGGTTTGTCCATATTTGACCGAATTTTGGGTTGAAACAACCCAGCATTGCTTAGAGTGTAGTTTTATAATCAAAGCTCTGTAGTTTTAAAACATATAATGCAATGCAATACAATGATGATTGAGAGATGAAGAAATAAACCTGTTAATCATATTTAATACTCATGATTTTGCTAATAAATGATGTATGATAATCAAGTAGCCCTGCTTCAGTCCAGTTGAAATATTACTAATAATATTTATATAAAGTGTGCTGCATAATTACTAATAAGTTGTGTTTACTAAAATCAGTTTAGTAAGTGTATTCTTACACGAACTATCTGGATTAATGACTTTTATACATTTCAGAAAAAGTTGGGCAGGAGACACGAGAGTAAAATGCTGGGTTGTTTTAACCCAAAGTTGGGTCAAATATGGACAAACCCAAACATTGGGTTAAAAATGTGATTAAAACGTGTAATAATGGTTGGGTTTGTCCATATTTGACCCAAAGTTGGGTTAAAACAACCCAGCATATTTTTTTTTTAGAGTACAGAATTGTTCATTTTGGTCGACCTGTCCCTTTAAGAGCTACATGATGAATGCAATCCTCCTCTCCCCATCATGTGTATTAATACTGGCAGATTTAAACATGTTAACTGCGGACAGCTGTTTCTCTAAACCTGCGGTGATCGGGATCTCTCTGTACCAGTTCAACCAGCAAATCCAAACACATGTACCATTTAGTGCGGGATCCATGTGGGAACAGTCGGATCATTCTCAAGCGCTGAGAAACCACGGCATCAGGAACTCGCTCTGCTTATCAAGTGCATTCTTGCATTTATGTCATTAAGGATAATATAATAAGGAACCCTGGAATGAGTATTCGCTTCCTAAAATGCGGTTGCACTAATGTGAAAATGAGCGACTCCCACCCGCATCCCACGATCAGCTGGCCAATGCATGGAGCCAGCATTAAGAGCTCTGCTTTCATGACAGCCATTCACAGCGTACATGCTATTCACTTATTCGTCTAAATTACACGTGAATTAGATTAAAATGACTTTAACGTGGTTTATCATCGTTTATTCCCATTTATACGAGCCATTTTGGCTTTTAAACTGCTGTGTTTGCAGGATAATGATAACTGAGATTAAACGTGCAACAGTTAAACTGGTGTTCAGGCATTTACACTATTCATTTGAGCTTAGTGGCATACATATATATGCTTAAAAATTAAATGCAATATGACAAAAACGGACTATTTTGGTTTCTAAATGTCTCGTTTCATCATTGGTTCAGCTCAACACTGATATATACTTCTGTATCAGGGTTATTAGATACAAAACATGTGACTTGAATGTTAACCATAATGCACAAAGATGTATTTTATTTCAGCTAGTTGCCTAGGCAACATTTAGTTTAACGATGTACTAAAATAGCGTCCATACAAATTATATATATTTTTAAAATGTCAAAAAAAATCCAAGAAAATGACTAAAACTTTTAAAATTAAAACGATACAGGAAAATATTAAAATAAACACTCATTTAAAATATGAACTATAATAGTATCTGAATGATACTAAAATTACCGTTTTGATAAAAGAAGCGATTGCAACAGTAATACTGACATAAAATGCATATAACTATCAATATAAAATGCATATAAAAAATATCAATAATGCTTTGTTTTAATGATCAACGCTCTGTAGTTTTAAAACATATAATGCAATGCAATACAATGATGATTTAGATCAAAATGCATGCATTTTGTCTTTGTCAATCATTGCCGTTGAAGCAAAATAAAATTAGCAAAAATTAAAATCAAAATCGGTGAGCCACTGACAAAATGCATATCTAGTGAAGAATATGTTGCATGCAGCAACTTCAGTCCCTCATTAAACAACCCCAAAAATTCGACCCAAAACTGAATGTAAACGCAGGTAATTAGTGTCAGTCATGCATGAGACCAATGTTACCCGCAGGTGCACGTGACGGGAGTCTGACCAGAAACACACACTGAAACAGACGGTTCAGAGGAGCGCTCGCTTACAGTTTAAATCCAGAAGTCATTAACTTCTGTTCACTGCAAATCACTTGTGTAAAAGTTTAGCTGACAAGAGAGAGAGAGAGAGAGAGAGAGAGAGAGTTGCGCTTGCCCAAGCCTGACACAGCCGTGAGGAACGCCAGAACTCTCGCCAACCAGCCTCAAGAGGAAATGTCCAACACACACACACACACACACACACACAGGAGGCACATTTGGGTTGACTGAAGCAAAGTTCAATGTCTCTTCCAAAACTGTGTTTTATGTAATCCGTGCATGAAAAATAATAACCAAATGCAGTTAAAACATATTCTGGACCAAATCTACAACACTAAAAACGCTGGGTTGTTTTAACCCAATTTTGAGTAAGTTCATTTGAGAAAGTTCATATCTATAGCACGAATGTCATTTCTCGTGCCATTTATACGCCAAAAATAGTTTTGCGTGTATATGGTACGCGTTTTTGGCATGCATATATGATATGCACTTTATGGCGTATAATACGCACAAACTCCCCCCTAAACCTACCCCAGGGGTTTTCAGTGTGTAACATGCACGCAAAAAAAAAAAAATAAATAAATAAAAAAACATTTTTGGCGTAAAAACGCCACGAGAAATGACATTCGTGGTATAGATACGCACTTTCATGAGACTGTGTTGAACCAGTCACAACGCTTTCCTGAAACCACAGTCACATGGTCACATGGTCACACCGCTGGTTCAACAAGTATTTGGAGGAAAACGTGTAATGCTTCGTATTTACAAATGAATCGCCCACATGATATTAGATTCATCCAACATCGCCATAAACATATGTTCGACATTAAGTGCCTTTCATTTACAAACTCATTACTTACTATAATGGACTTACTATTATACTATGGACTTTTTTTGAAATCCATTCAATGGATGTCAATGGTGACCAAATCTGTTGGTTTCCCATCATTTATATCAAATTTATTCTGTTATGTCGTGAAAGAAAGTCCAACAGGTTTAGATGAGTAAATGATGACCATTTTCATTTGTGAAGGAACTATAACTTGAAGATGGTTGACATTTGGCTAATTGGGGATGCTGAGGGTCCATTATTAAATTAAATTAAATTAAATTAGATTAAATTAAAAATAATGAATTTAAATTACAAATATTTAATTAAATTTAAAGGCCAACTCTGGAGTAATAGCCGTGTTCCTGAAGTAAAAACTTGAATAATTCACACTTTAGCTGACTTTAAACGACTTCAGCATAAAATAAAATAAAATAAAACGGCTTCAGCGTCCAATAAAATAAAATAAAATAAACAAATAAAGAAACAATAAATAAATAAATAAAACGGCTTCAGCATCCAAAAAAAAATAAAAAATAAAATAAAATAAACAAATAAATAAACAAATAAGTAAATAAATAAAAATGGCTTCAGCATCCAATAAAATAAAATATTAAATAAATTAAATAAATAAATAAAATGGCTTCAGCATCCAAAAAAATAAAATATTAAATAAATTAAATAAATAAATAAAATGGCTTCAGCATCCAATAAAATAAAATATTAAATAAATTAAATAAATAAATAAAAATGGCTTCAGCATCCAATAAAATAAAATATTAAATAAATTAAATAAAATGGCTTCAGCATCCAAAAAAATAAAATAAAATAAACAAATAAATAAATTAAATAAAATGGCGTCAGCATCCAATAAAATAAAATAAACAAATAAATAAACAATAAATAAATATATAAATACAACGGCTTCAGCATCCAATAAAATTAAATAAAAATAAATAAATAAATAAAACAAAATGGCTTCAGCATCCAATAAAATAACATAAAAATAAAATAAATAAACAAATAAATAAAACGGCTTCAGCATCCAATAAATAAAATAAAATATTATATAAAATAAACAAAAAAATAAACAATAAATAAATAAAATGGCTTCAGCATCCAATAAAATAAAAAAAAATATTAACTAATTAATTAATAATTAAATAAAAATAAAACGGCTTCAGCATCCAATAAAAAAAATAAAATATAAAATAAAGCTATTTTATAGTATTTAGTTTTAAATCAATTTAATATCCAATTATTTTAAATGTAAAGGAGATTAATTCGAGTAATTAGAGATTAACTGACAGGCATGACATCTCTAACAATGTTCTCCTGATCTAGTCCAGATGATCTGCACTATTTTAGTTGATTTAGTCTGCATTAACAACCTTATTAAGGTAGATGTATAAAGTGCATTTTTAAGCAAAGGCTTCAGCCGACTCTTCAAGGCGAAGGCTTCTGAATGTGAACAGATGGAGGGGGAAACGCTTCACGTGTCCAACACGAGCGGTTTGACTCCTGCTGGAATGTGTGAACTTCAGTCTCTAAGTGAAAGATTCCCGACACACTCGAAGCGACTCATCAAAAATAACTCTCCGACAGATAATGCATGTGTGGAGTCGAGGGAACGGTGCGAACCGCAAGTCCAGTCCCAAAGTCTGAGGGATTCTTTGATGTGTGCTGAGAAACTTCCCTTGCTGACAGAAGCGAGGGAAAAGAGGAAAAGAAATGATGGTGAAGGACAGCTTGGCCACGGACTGGAGCAGAAAACAGTCATGAACCTCTGGCGTCCGCTTCAGCGCTTCTCGGAAGAGAGAGCAACTTGTGAAACGCTAAACAACACTTTGGGCGTTTTGGCGAGCGCAGCAAATTACTGTGAAGAGTTGGTGCTAATGAAGGTTTTACCACAACACTTCTGATTTAACAGCACTGTTAAAACACTGACAAACAAGCACTTGGCCGATTAAAGCCTGAGCTCGTGTGACTGAACTCCGCAGATGTTAGACAGTTAAGAAGGAGGATCCAGAGTGCAAATACATGCAAAAAAAATACTGGAATAATTACTGTTTTTGTGTTTTTGAAAGTCTCCGATGCTGCATTTATTTGATAAAAAATACAGTAAAATTGTGAAATGTTTTTATAATGTAAATCATCAGTTTTCTATGTGAATATACAGTAAAGTGTAATTTATTTCTGTGATCAAAGCATCATTATTCCAGTATTCAGTGTCACATGATCCTTCAGAAATCACTCTAATGATCAAGAAACATTTATGATTATTATCAGTGTTGAAAACAGTCGTGCTGATTCAGATATTTGTGTAAACAGAAACATGTGTGTGTGTGTTGGACATTTCCTCTTTCCTCTAGATGCATTTGGTTATTATTTTTCATGCACGGATTACATAAAACACAGTTTTGGAAGAGACATTGAACGTTGCTTTAATGAACCCAAATGTGCCTCCTGTGTGTGTGTGTGTGTGTGTGTGTGTGTGTGCGCATGCACGTACATTATTGTTCAGGATTCGTTGATGAATAGAAAGTTCAAAAGAACAGCATTTATTTAAAATAAATATCACATGATACATGTCTTTAGTGTCACACTTTTGATAAAGTTAATGCATCTTTTTTTCTGAATTTAAAAAAAATAATAATATTCAACACTGATAATAATCATAAATGTTTGTTGATCATCAGATCCTCATATTAGAGTGATTTCTGAAGGATCATGTGACACTGAAGACTGGAGTAATGATGCTGAAAAATCACAGAAATAAATTACACTTTACTGTATATTCACACAGAAAACAGATGATTTACATTGTAAAAATATTTCACTATTTTACTGCATTTTTGTTAAAATAAATGCAGCCTCGGTGAGCAGGATATATATATATATTTTTTTTTTTACTTTACAATATATATATATATATATATATATATATATATATATATCCTGCTCACCGACACCAAGCCTGCATTTATTTTATAATATTTTTATTATTATAATATTTTATAATAATATATGCATATTTATTTTATGCATTCATTTTATATATATATATATATATATATATATATTTTTTTTTTTTTTTACTTTACAATATATATATATATATATATATATATTAGGGCTGTGCAAAAATTAATTGCGATTAATCGCATCCAAAATAAAAGTCTGTGTTTACATAATATATTTGTGTGTGCTGTTTATAATTATTTTGTATATAGAAATACACACTCATGCATGTATATATTTAAGAAAATGTGTTATTCATATATAAAATATTTATATTTGTATAATATAGATTATGTATTTAAATATATATACAGAATTTAAGCGCAAATAATTCTTAAATAAATGCATGCATGCATAGGTATTTATATATACAAAATAATTATATACAGCACACACAAATATATTATGTAAACACAGACTTTTATTTTGGATGCAATTAATCGTAATTAATTTTTGCACAGCCCTAATATATATATATATAATCCACTTCATATTAATCAATAATGTCTTGGTAATTGCAAACCAAACTAATCCGTCACACACGTCACTAAACTAAAACTACACATCATCATCATCATCATCAGGACTCATGAGCCGAGTGATAATCATTAGTGTTTGAGTGTGATTGGGTTGTGTTCCTCCGGTGAGTCTGAGGGGATTTTACGGCCTCGGGGTTTTTACAGTTGTAAGCACTTACAGGCAATTATATTCTTGGCCTCGTTTAACCGAACGTGCAGCTCGCCTTCCCCATTCCTCCTCATTTACGGCGCTAATTGGAAAAACATTTTCATCTACATGGAAAAGCTCGGTCCTCTGGCAGACAATAGTTACGAGCCGGTCACAGAAGCCGTAAAAAACCCAGACAGAAGTCGTCTGACGGCGTGGTGCTTTCCCCATATATGCCCCCGAGACCCAGAAAACTCGTGGATTTAGTATTTTCTCGTGTCATTACATTGCTTAGAGCATAGGGGAATATATATATATATATATATATAATTTTTGAGTAGTAGAGGACCAGGACTCAAATTTTAAACAATAAAAAGACATGAATAGGAAAATGAATAGGCAAAACAATGTTTTTTTCTTTTTAATCAATCAATTTTTATGTTTTACGATTTTATATACCCAATATATACTGTAATTGTTGACAAATGTGGGCATAGAGGACTCAGGTGTGATCCTAATTTTTATTTATTATAAATGTTATATCACTGTCTTCGATAAAGTTTTGTCTATCCATTTATGGTGTTTTTTTTTTATTTTGGGGGTATTTTTGAATTTATTTACTTCCAAAAGTACCATATTTTCTATGTAAATTATGCTAATTTTACATTTTTTTTATTTTTATTTTTTTTAACTACATTAAAATATCATTCTCATAAGTTCTTAGAGCTAAAACCTAAAGATGAAACCTGTGGTGTCTTATTTTAGAGTGCTCTAAATGACAGTTTTTCCCATTCATTTCTATGGGTGCCCATTTTTGACCCAAATACAAGATTAAGGAGATTAGTTTTTCACACACTTAACATTGTAGAATTGAGTCAAAAAAATTTGTGTGTGTTCAGGAGGCAAACTTAGGAAAAGTAGCCAAGTCTTGTCCCGCTCAGATCAAGGGAAGTATTTTTTAAAAAATAAATCAAAACTATATTGCCCACATTTGTCCAGAATACGGTTTTAGGGTTAATGTGTTCTTGGGGCATCATGTAATGAATATAGAAGCACAATAGGGGGAGTAGTAATTGGCAATATCATCATAATATCTAATATTTCATAGGTATTGAAATATAATTTCTTTCCTTATTCACTTGTTGTGTCTCCTAAAATGCCCGATAAACATGACTTAAGTCCCGGTGTCCTACAGTGTACAAATCGATGTCTTGTTTCATAACAGAAAGTCATTTTTTATTTGATTTGAAACCACATAACCATTTTTCTGAAATGTTTATTTATGACAAACAGCTGAATGAGTCAGATTTAAATTATAATTATAAAATATAGGGCTGTGAAACGATTAATCATGATAAATTGCATCCAAAATAAAAGTTTAAGTTTACATAATATATGTGTATGTAGTGTGTATAATTATTTTATATATATAAATACACACTTATGCATGTATATATTTAAGAAAAATGTGTCATTAATATATCAAATATTTATAAATGTTGTATAAATATATATAAAGTACATACAAATGCAAATATTTCTTAAATATATACATGCATGTGTGTGTATTTATATATACAAAATAATTATACACACTACACACACATATATTATGTAAACTTAAACTTTTATTTTGGATGTGATTAATCATTTCACAGCCCTAATAAAATATTAGAATATTTCCATAAGCGTGTTAAATTTGATCACTAAATTAATGTCAGTACTTTTTGCAATTGTGAAACTTCCAAACTTTTGGTATCTCTGAAAAGCCTTCAATCTGCTCTTTCCTGGACATCCAGGATGTAAGATATGATAAATATGATGTCCAAACATTATAATGTCCCCTAAAGAGGACTGAGGTCTATTCCCGGGTGCCAGGAGGACATGACTGCACTAATATTACACAATATAACTCAAACAGCTCATTGAACTCACACAATTTTGAAAGTCAACTTAAAATAAAAAAGCATAAAAAATCTAAAAATATTAAATTCAGTGTCATATTAAATTCAAAATATCATGTGTAATATTGTTACCAAACTAAAGTAAATAGCAGTAACATTTTTTACAGTGTGGAGGTGTGTAGGAAAAGGCGTGCATGTGTGTGTGTGTGTGTGTGTGTGTGTGTGCACTGACCGCTCCCAGCATGATGCGGACGATGAGCCAGCGAAAGGTCCAGATGCTGATCCGTGAAGGCGGGCAGAGACGAGGCATCTGGGACAAACTCCACAGCGGACACAAGAAGATCCCGAGGAAACCGGTTTCCAGAAGCTGGCTTTCCCACCCTGAACACACACACAATAATGCTAAACAAGATGAACCTAATGAACCTTATTGTAAAGTGTTAGCGAATGATCAAACCATGTGTGTTTCTGCTGTTTTAAAGAGTTAAATGACTCTCACCTAAACTTCTCCTTAGAGAACCAATTCATGCTAAATACTCAGAGAATTTTTAAATTAAACTTAAAACATAAATAAATTAATAAAATAAATAAAACGACTTCAGAATACAATATAATAAAATAAAATGAAATATTAAATAAAATAAACAAATAAATAAACAATAAATTAATTAATTAAATAAAATGGCTTCAGCATCCAATAAAATAAAATAAAATATTAAATAAAATAAACAAATAAATAAACAATAAATTAATTAATTAAATAAAATGGCTTCAGCATCCAATAAAATAAAATGAAATAAAATATTAAATAAAATAAATAAATAAATAAATAAAACGGCTTCAGCATTCAATAAAATAAAATAAAGAGTTAAATTAATTAAATTAATTAAATAAAACTGCTTCAGCATCCAATAAAGTAAAATATTAAATAAAATAAACAAATAAATAAATAATAAATAAGTTAAAAAATGCCTTCAGCATCCAATACAATTAAATAAATAAAAAATTAAATTAAATAAATAAATAAATAAAACGTCTTCAGCATCCAATAAAATAAAATAAACAAATAAATAAATAAAAAAGCTTCAGTATCAAATAAAAATAAATAAATAAAATAAACAAATAAATAAACAATAAATAAGTTAAAAAATGGCTTCAGCATCAAATATAATTAAGTAAAAAATTAAATTAAATAAATAAATAAATAAAACGTCTTCAGCATCCAATAAAATAAAATAAACAAATAAATAAATAAAAAAGCTTCAGTATCAAATAAAAATAAATAAATAAAATAAACAAATAAATAAACAATAAATAAAAAATAAAAATATAGAATCCCTATAAAGAGAGGTTTCGTCTAAAAATAATTGAGATTCACAAATGCATCAACAGATTTTGGAGATGCTCACATGAATCTCTCCACAGAGAAGATGAGCGACAGAAGCGCTTCGGTCTCTCCGCACTATTTTTACACCCCCTAATCAGATTTCAAGGAACTTTTTTGGGGGTTTGGGAGTGAATAATTCATTACATCTGCAGCGCCGCTGATTGGATTTCGAGTCTTGGGATGAGAACAGAAGATTCTGCATATTTGAGATGTTCTCTTTAAACTTAATTCAGTTTACTCCTAACTGGACTCAACAGGAGTTATGAGACTTTTTTCTTTTTTTTTTCTTGCATGGCACTCCTATCCAAATAAAATTAAAAGTTTATCACTCACACTAAAGTTACTGTTCATAAAAATGTTACAAAATGAAACGATGAGCTGTAAACACCATACGATCTGACATTCTCTTAGCCAGTGATACCATACCTCAAAAAATGGCTGCAATACCTGGAAACTTGTTTCTGGCACAGAACAAACGTTTTTTAAAGATGTTTTTTATCTCACAATTGCAATCTCACAATTCTGTCTTTATTTCTCAGAATTGCACGATATAAAGTCAGAATTGCAGGAAATAAAGTCGCAATTGTGACATAAAAACAGAATCAAAAATAAAAAAAGGTAATTGTGACTTTATATCTCACAATTCTGACTTTATCTCTCAAAAATGCATGTTTATATCTCACAATTCTGACTTTAAAACACGTAATTGTGAGATATACAATATGAGAGATACATGCATTTTTGAGAAATAAAGTGAGAATTGTAAGATATAAAGTCGCAAATTTGTTATAACATCAGAATTGTGAGATATAAAGTCGCAATTGGACATTTTTCCTCAGAATTGTGAGTTTATATCATGCAATTCTGACTTTATATCTAACAAGTGCGTGTTAAGGAGTCATAACTGTGAGATATAGTCAGAATTGTGATATAAAGTCAGAATTGCGAGTTATAAACATGCACTTTTGAGAAATAAAGTCATAATTGTGAAATATAAAGTCAGAATTGTGAGATATGAAGTCAGAATTGTGAGATATGAACATGCATTTTTGAGAAATAAAGTGAGAATTGTAAGATATAAAGTCGCAATTGTGACATTTTTCTTCAGAATTGTGAGTTTATATCATGCAATTCTGACTTTATATCTAACAATTGCGTGTTATAAAGTCATAATTGTGAGATATAAAGTCAGAATTGTGATATAAAGTCAGAATTGTGAGACATAAACATGCATTTTTGAGAAATAAAGTCATAATTGTGTGGTATAAAGTCATATTTGTGACATTTTTGCTCAGAAATGCGAGTTTATATCTTGCAATTCTGACTTTATATCTCACAATTTTGACTTTATATCTCACAATTGCTTGTTTTAAAGTCAGAATTGCAAGATATAAAGTCGCAATTACCTTTTTTATTTTTAATTCTGTGGCGGAAACAAGCTTCCATAGCAAAATGATAACAATTAGCTTAGATTCAGATCAAAATTACGTTTCTATTTTACACAAACAGTTCCATTTCAATTAACTCACCAATATAGCATGTATCTATAAACATACATACACGTATGATCGATGATGCGTCAATTAATATCAATTGACCATATTGATGCAGTGTGACATCCCTGGTGTGACTACTATTAAAATGGATAAAGATTTATAATCATCTGAAGTGCATTACAGTGGCATCACACAGTTACATGCACTTGGATTGATCCCTAAAATCAGGAACGGCTTTCAATGACAAAACTGGAGTATAAAAACACAAGAAATATTCAAATATAAATCAAAAAACATGTTCTAGTCTTCCATTCAACAATGGATCTAAATGAAAACCCGACTGGCCAACTGAGCCCATTTGTGGCTTTCTTGTTTATCTGGGGGATTTGGATTTTGGTGGGATGGAAGAGTTGGAGTGTCCGCTCACAGATGTGGTTAGTGGGATGAGGTAAAACACTGGGGTAACAGTTCAGATGAAGCCTCAATCGGTCACACGTGTGCGGATCCCAAATATAAACTCTAAACACTGAAGGGAACTCTGGGAGAAGAGGCTCTGGTTTACTCCTGACTTCCAATCACTCATGAAAACTCACATCCAGAAATCAAAGAGTGTGTGTGAGGGATGTTTACTCACCAAAAGAGTACCTGGAGGGAAGGAGGAAAAGGGACATTTATGAGGTTAAAGTATGGGAGCCTATTTTCATCACATTTAAGACAAAAAAACACACTTTGATAAATCATAACTCATGAGTCATTATTATGAAATAAAAGTCTAAATTATGACAAAGTCTTTAGTTATGAGAGTAGATTTTTGGTCATGATTACTAATAGTTTTGGCTTTTTTTGAGTGAGTGAGTCAGTGAGTGAGTCAGTGAGTGAGTGACTCAATGAGTGAGTGAGTCAATCAGTGAGTGAGTCAGTGAGTCGGTGAGTCAGTCAGTGAGTGAGTGAGTCAGTGAGTGAGTCAGTGAGTCAGTCAGTCAGTCAATGAGTGAGTGAGTGAGTCAGTGAGTCAGTGAATGAGTGAGTGAGTCAGTGAGTGAGTGAGTCAATCAGTGAGTGAGTGAGTGAGTGAGTCAGTGATTGAGTCAGTGAGTCAGTCAGTGAGTGAGTGAGTCAATCAGTGAGTGAGTCGGTGAGTCAGTCAGTGAGTGAGTGAGTCAATCAGTGAGTGAGTCAGTGAGTCAGTCAGTGAGTCAGTGAGTGAGTCAGTCAGTCAGTGAATGAGTGAGTGAGTGAGTGAGTGAGTCAGTGAGTGAGTCAGTGAGTCAGTCAGTGAGTGAGTGAGTGAGTCAGTGAGTGAGTGAGTCAGTGAGTCAGTGAGTGAGTGAGTGAGTCAGTGAGTGAGTGAGTGAGTCAGTGAGTGAGTGAGTGAGTGAGTGAGTCAGTGAGTGAGTGAGTGAGTCAGTGAGTGAGTGAGTGAGTCAGTGAGTGAGTGAGTGAGTCAGTGAGTGAGTGAGTCAATCAGTGAGTGAGTGAGTGAGTGAGTGAGTGAGTGAGTGAGTGAGTCAGTGATTGAGTCAGTGAGTCAGTCAGTGAGTGAGTGAGTCAATCAGTGAGTGAGTGAGTGAGTCAGTGAGTCAGTCAGTGAGTGAGTGAGTCAATCAGTGAGTGAGTCAGTGAGTCAGTGAATGAGTGAGTGAGTGAGTGAGTGAGTCAGTGAGTCAGTGAGTGAGTCAGTGAGTCAGTCAGTGAGTGAGTGAGTGAGTCAGTGAGTGAGTGAGTCAGTGAGTGAGTGAGTGAGTCAGTGAGTGAGTGAGTGAGTCAGTGAGTGAGTGAGTGAGTGAGTGAGTGAGTGAGTGAGTGAGTACGTTCAGGTGTATGTGTGTGTGTGAGTGAGTGAGTGAGTGAGTGAGTGTGTGTGTGTGTGTGTGTGAGTGTGAGAGTGAATGAGTGAGTATGTTCGAGTGTATGTGTGTGTGAGTGTGCTCACCAAAGCTGTCCGACATTCACAATAGAATGGTACAGGATCCACAGTGTTCCCATAATGATCATATTGGCACTTCCCATGAACAGGACGAACCCTGAAAGTGCCATTCCTGCCAGAGCGATCCCATCCAGGTTGGCATCCATGTCAGTCCAGTCCATGAGCCAGAGGACTGAGGGAGTGTATGCCAGGGCCGCGGCGCCAATCTTGCCCCCCACGTAACGCTTGACGCTCCTCAGGTAATCCTTGCAGGGCATCAAGCCTTTTTCTCCAATCAGCTGTTTGTTCTGGTTGTAAGCCACCGTGAAAGCAACCACTAGAAAGAATATGATTTTTGAAACTTTAAACTTATATCCAGTGTTGGGGAAAGTTCATTTGTAAAGTAATGCATTATAATACTGTGTTACTCCCTTAAAAAGAAACTAATTGCGTTACTTAGGTAGTTTTCTAACGTTATGCGTCACATTACTTTTGCGTTATATATAAAAAGTTATATTTTTGTGGCAAATGTAAAGACCCTTTCACAACAAAAGTGAAATAATAAGCCTCAATTTGACGTAAATGCACATTCATGAGCAAACCTTTTAGCTGTGTTGCTGTTCTGGATAACAGAAGAATAAATTTAACACTTACTTTACCAAATAAAAATGGTTTAATTGAATCATCTAAGGTCAGAAGCAAGTACATTGGTCAATAAAGTTAGATTAAATGCATAAAAATGTATGTTTTATTTAACATATTTAGTTATTAGAGGTTTGCATAGTTATTTTGATTTGCATTTTACTGATTTTATTCATTTTGAGAAATATTGAATCTTTTTTATGTGCAAGTGAGATGAGTGAATGCACTCACGTTTAGTCTAGAACTACAATAACCATCATGTTTACACACACAACACCTCTGCACTTCGATTTGTCTCAACATGGGGACAGGAGACCTGTCAATCAATGAATGGGAAAACAAAGTAACGTGTGTTACTTATTTGAAAAAGTAACTCTAAAAAGTAATCTGATACCGTAACTCAAGTTAATTGTAATGAGTCACATACAACACTGCTCATATCTACTGTACAGATCAGTAACTGTAACTAAGTGATGTAACTAATTGTGTCTGGTCTCCTAGCGACCGCCTCCTGTACAGTGGCCACCTGTCAGACTCACAGTAGATGAAAGCAATGGCTCGTAGGAGCGCGATGCGCGTGAGCCAGTAGGTCCCGGTTTGTATCGATACACACACTTTCTTCTCATATTTGTTAGCGTCTCCGTCTTGCGCTGTCTCACTGCATCTGTCGTGTGAAAGACTGTCTGGAACGAGCGGGTTTCCACGTCGCTTTCTTATGAAACTTTCAGTGTTCTCAGGGTTCTCACTGGAGGACGCCATGTTTCCGAGATGTTCTGCGCATGCGTAAGAAATCACGTGCAGTGGACTGGCCAATCAGAGGACAATGCGCCTCTGCCAACACAACCTTCAGACTGAGCTTCTATAAAGTTTGTCTAGGCTGTTCCACTCGACTTGGTAAATAAATATTTAAATAAAAACTGTTCACCGTGTGACAAAGTACAATTACATAGTCCAGGTGGTAAAATCTAAAGTTTTAAATCTAAAATGAAAGTTTATAAATTGTTTTAAAAAGTTCTAAACTGATGTTTATAACACTGCCGATTAATCACTTCTAACTTAAGTGTGTGTGTGTGTGTGTGTGTGTAAGCACAAACTGGAGTGTATTGGCTACAAAAAGCTATTGTACATTAAATTTTCTTCCTTATCGCCCAGAAGAAGAAAAAAAAGAGTTTTTTAATGCATATTGACCTTTATCAGGGCATGTTGTTACACAATGCGGGATTGTCAAAAACGAAATATGCCATTACATTAAACTTTACACTACATCTACTAAATATGTTGTTTAGATAGCTTGTATTTAACAATTAAAACAAACTTTGAGTTCAAATCTTCCTTATATGTTTTTATTGTGTTTTTACACTATATTTAAAAAATATAAAAATTTGTGCAGTGAATTATGGAAAAAACATGGTTAATATATTTTATGTTTTATTCGAGTCAGGTTTATTAAGTTAGCCTGCAAGTGTTTTCATAAAATACAGTGGGCGAAAATTGGATTATTCAGGGAACCCATGAGCAGTTACGGCATTACGGTGTAATTTGTTAGTCAATTATGTTCAATTAACTGAAAAAGTTGCTGATGCGCTGCACAGACCAATTGGAGAAGTTGCGCAAAAGCTTCTCCGCCAATGAGAGGAGAGAAGGAGGAGCGCGAGAGTAGGCTACAGAAGCCTCACAAAAACTTCTCCCTCACACACACCAACAAGTTGTGAAATATTGCCAATTCCTCCGCCAGTGTTGATCGACGCAGATTCAAGAAACCACGAAATCAACAGGTTTACCTATCTGGGATAACTAACGCGGGCGCGCGCTGCGCGTTAAGTTCCGCTCGTGTCATCGCGCATCTTCGGGACAGAGAGGATCTTTAAAAATGTCAAAGGAGCCGGATAAAACTAGTTCTGGGACGGAAAGCTCTTTTGTTGGAGATGCAGACTCGGATTCCCCGTCTTCTCCATCCGTGTCCGATGAACAAGGCGCGCGAACCGGCACCGGCGAGCGCGCGGACAGCGAGGAAGACGCGCGTTTCCCACCGTGTATCCGAGATGCCGTGTCGCAGGTCCTCAAAGGCTACGACTGGTCCCTGGTGCCGATGCCGATGCAGGGAATCAGGTCTCTGAAGGACAAGCCGCACGTGAAGAGACCCATGAACGCGTTTATGGTGTGGGCGCAGGCGGCGCGCAGGAAGCTCGCGGATCAGTACCCGCACCTCCACAACGCCGAGCTCAGCAAGACCCTGGGCAAGCTATGGAGGTTCGTGCACGGGTCACATTTTATATTAGGCTACATTATGCTCATTATGAAGGCCTACTTAGTCAAAGAGTTATTAAACGATAGTATGCACTCCTTAAAATGATAGATAGATAGATAGATAGATAGATAGATAGATAGATAGATAGATAGATAGATAGATAGATAGATAGATAGATAGATAGATAGATAGATTTGTTTCCACCCAGATGCATACAAACACACAAAACATGGTAAAAACAATCAAAAATAATCACTGACATCACAAAAAAACAACAACAAATAGAATATACGTGACCTATCAATGGCCGATTTCAGACATGCAACTAACCCTGAACCAACCTCCAATCTTAACCCTATAGAAATGTAATTTTATAGTGTAACATAGACACCTTAAAATAAAGTGTAACCCTCATTTCTCATACAGGACCAGATATTTAAGAATAATCATTAATTATCTGGTTCGTAAAACTGGAAGAGGTGCAAGCAATAATTCAGGACACAGAACAGAACATTGCAATTTGTCGTCAGCAACACATCAAAAGTTACTGGTTACACTTTATTTTAAAGTGACGTAGTTACACACATTCTCGAAATGATGCATAATTACTAGTAACTTACCCTAACTCAATAGTAAGTACATGTTGTTAATTAATATTACTCAGACCTTACACTTTATTTTAAGGTGTCCGTGTTATTATACATTAAAGAACCGAATAATAATAATTAACTACATGTACTTATTGGGTTAGGGTTAAGAAAAGGGGTTGGTTTAGGGTTAGTTGCATGTAATTATGCATCATTAATACACTCTAAAAAAAATGCTGGGTTGTTTTAACCCAATTTTGGGTAAAATATGGACAAACCCAGCCACTGGGTTAAAAATGTCATTTAAAAATGTAACCCAATGGCTGGGTTTGTCCATATTTTACCCAAAATTGGGTTAAAACAACCCAGCATTTTTATTACTATGTAATGTGTAACAAGGACACTGGGAAGCGTACTGTAAAGAGTCACTGAAAGTCTAATCGAATGTGTAGTCAGTGTTGGGGAAAAGTGCTGGTATTAACGACAGAAGCTGCTAGTGAAACTCACATCGATTAAAGGAATAAATGTGAAGCTGTTTGTCTGTTTTTTAGCTGGATCAAGAACGTCTACATCAGTTTAGAAACCAGCTAACATCGCAATCCGGACCTTTGGTTTCTGAAACGCTGTATTGCTTTAATAGTGAACTCTTTTCCCCGGATTGTCCAGGCTGCTCTCCGAGAGCGAGAAGAGGCCGTTTGTGGAGGAGGCCGAGAGACTGCGAGTCCAGCACAAGAAAGACTATCCGGATTACAAGTACCAGCCTCGGAGACGGAAGAGCCTGAAGCCGGGTCAGGGTGAACTGGACACGGGAGCCGAGAAGAGCCTTCATCCCTCCTCGGATCACATGTACAAGATGGAGGCGGGAGTGAGAGGGATGCACAGTCATGGTGGTGAGTTAGGCCAAATCTACTGACCTGGGATTGGGTTGTACCATTTAATTTAAATATAACTTTAATTTACTTTAACTAAATGTAACTGTTGGGAACAATAGTAATTTTGGTAACACTTTAACATATGTTACATGTAGCAATAACTATAAATTATGCATAATTACATGCAATTTACCCTAGAATACACCACTAATCCTGACCCTATAGTAAATACATGTAGTTTTACAGTGTACAGTGAACCGATATTTTTTGATTGCAGATGCCGATATCTATAAGACCTTATGCCCGATATAAAGCCGATATATACCTGTGATTGTTGTGTTTTTACTCGCTTTAACCCATAAAAATGTATTTTGTTGGTATAAATGTATGTATTTAGGTTGGTTCAGCAATTATAAATCATATTTTTAACTTGGAAATACCTGTTCATTTAGATTTTTCTGATCACGTTTTTGATTTTAAAACATTTGCTAAAATTGTATTTATTTTTTTTGTAAATTAGAAATAAACACTTATATATTTAATATATAATTAGGTATAATATATAACACACAGAATATTGTATTAATAATATATAGGCCCATAAAAAACTTATTTGATGTTTCCATCCCAGTTGGAATCTCCCAAAATATTTTAATTTTATTTAATATTGTTTTTAATTTTATATATAATTTTATATAATTTATATAATTTTTATAATAATATCATTTTTATATAATTTATATAAATGTATATAATTTATATAATTTTATATTGTTTTTAATATTAAATATTTTAATTTTATTTAATATTATTTATTTTTTTATTTATTATTAATATTTATTTAATAATTTAATATTGCTGAATTACCCAAATTTATACCAAAGAAATTTAGTAAAAAAATCCAGCTATTTAAGGTTACAGTTGCACATTAAACCTTTTTATGTTTATGACAGTTTATGATACAACAGAATGATTAAAAAATGCCAAATATCGGCCGATATATCGGTAGACCACTGCATGTTGATTTTTTTCCAACGCCGCCCAAAAAAAACTTATTTGATATTTCCATCCCAGTTGGAATCTCCCAAAATATTTTAATTTTATTTAATATTGTTTTTAATTTTATATATAATTTTATATAATTTCTTTAATTTTTATAATAATATATTTTTTATATAATTTATAAATTTATAAAATTTATATAATTTTAATATTAAATATTTTAAATGTATTTAATATTATTTAATAATTTAATATTGCTGAATTACCCAAAGAAATTAAGTAAAAAACAGCCATTTAAGGTTACAGTTGCACATTAAACCTTTTTATGTTTATGACAGTTTATGATACAACAGAATGATTAAAAAATGCCAAATATCGGCCGATATATCGGTAGACCACTGCATGTTGATTTTTTTCCAACGCCACCCAAAAAAACTTATTTGATATTTCCATCCCAGTTGGAATCTCCCAAAATATTTTAATTTTATTTAATATTATTTTTAATTTTATATATAATTTTATATAATTTCTTTAATTTTTATAATAATATATTTTTTATATAATTTATATAAATGTATAAAATTTATATAATTTTAATATTAAATATTTTAATTTTATGTAATATTATTTAATAATTTAATATTGCTGAATTACCCAAAGAAATTAAGTAAAAAACAGCCATTTAAGGTTACAGTTGCACATTAAACCTTTTTATGTTTATGACAGTTTATGATATAACAGAATGATTAAAAAATGCCAAATATCGGCCGATATATCGGTAGACCACTGCATGTTGATTTTTTTCCAACTCAACCCGAAAAAACTTATATGATGTTTCCATCCCAGTTGGAATCTCGAAAAATGTCATTTCGACCACTATACTACTAACTCGACCCAACAACCCATTTTGTTATTTCCGACCCAGTTCAAGCACACGGGCCTCCGACGCCTCCAACCACCCCGAAGTCCGATCAGCATCACAGCGCGAAGCGTGCGACGGAAAACGCACGGCAGAACATCGACTTCAGCAATCTGGACATTTCCGAGCTCAGCAGCGACGTCATCGGCAGCATGGGCCCGTTCGACGTGCGTGAGTTCGACCAGTACCTGCCGTTAAACGGCCCGTCCGAGAACAACGGTTTCAGCGTGTCCTATCACCATCACGGCACCGTCCCGGCGTGGAACAAGCCGTCCGGGTCACCGTCCACATCTTCACATAACCATCAACGACCGCTCATTAAAACTGAACAATTGAGTCCCTCTCATTACGGAGAGTCTCACGGGTCGCCGACCCAATCTGAACTGAGTGACTGTCCCGACATGCAGAACTCGACGTACTTCACCACTTTTTCCGGGTATCCCGCTGGCATTTATCAGTATCCGTACTCCCATTTCTCCAGAAGGCCGTATGTGACTCCAGTTCTCAACAGTTTGTCCAGTCCATCTCATAGTCCCGGTGCAAACTGGGAGCAACCGGTTTACACGACTTTAACGCGGCCCTGATGCCATCGGGGGAATCATGGGACGATGCTCGGGACAATCCGTTTTTTTGCTGATACTTTATGTTTTATTTTGCCACTTCATAGATTTTCTGGTCATTTTTGACCTTTGACACGTCACAAAGGTCTCATTTGTTAACATTAGATAATGCATTAGCTAACATGAACTAACAATAGGGCTGTCAAACGATTAATCGAGATTAATCGCATTCAAAATAAAAGTTTGTGTTTACATAATATATGTGGGTCCACTGTGTATTATTAATTTATATATATAAATACACACATTTGCTTGTATATATTTAAAAAATATTTTCATGTGTATACTGTATATTGATTTATATATAATTTATATTATATATACATATAATTTTTTTATATAAAAAATATTTTTTTCTTAAATATACATGCATGTGCGTGTATTTTCTTAAATATACATGCACACACATGCATGTATATTTAAGAAAAAAATATTATTTTTTTATAAAATATTTTATATAAAAATATTATATATATATATAAATATTTTTATATAAAATATTTATATAATTATTTTTATATGAAACACCCACATATATTATGTAAACACAAACTTTATAAAAATAGATTTATAAACTTTATTTTTTTTATAAAAAAATAAACACAAAAATTATAAAACTAAAAAATATTTTATAAATTAAATTATATAAAATATTTTATATAAAAATATAATATAATATATATATATATATATATATATATATATATATATATATAATTATTTTTTTTATATAAAACACCCACATACACAAACTTTTATTTTGGATGTGATTAATCGCAATTAATCGTTTGACAGCCCTAACTAACAATGAGCAATATACATATTTTAAAGCATTTAGTTAGTAAAACGCTCATTGATTGTTCATGTTAGTTCACAGTGCATTAACAAATACAACTTTGGAGTAATGTAATATTTAATAATGTTTAAATCACCATTGACTAATGCTTTTTTCATTTCATTTAGTTTATGTTAACTAATGTTAACAAATGCAATCTTATTGTATTTTGGGTTCACGTTTTTTGTTTATATGGTTTGGATAAAAGTGTTTTTGTTTGTTTGTTGGGAGTGAAATGCAATAGACTGATTTCTGTTGCCAATATTCAATACGCTATTTAAATGCAATCATGGATTTGTTTTTTGTTCTTTTGCTAAATGCAATTAAAATGTAAAATGAATGAACGTGTAATTCTATCAAGCTCTATCAGGCCCATCAAGCTAGCGAGATAACTTAGATTAGAGTCCGAAATGAAGCTACTATGTGAGTTTAATCCAAATATTGGAGAGATGCGTGTTTACAAAGCCAAGAAACAGAGAGGCAGAGCAGAAGAGAGAGACGGCTGATTCTGAATGACAGCGTCTCAAAGGGCTCTTTGTTTTCGTTATAAAAGAGGCATTAATTAAGGGAGGGAACAAAACAGATACAAAGCAGAAATCATTACCAATGCCGTTACATGAAAGAAGAGCACAAGAACAGACGCTATTTGGATAAACAGCAACAAAAGCAGCAGAAAACGCATAAATTGAAGAGAATAAGTCGCTCATGCAGTGGATGCGAGCCAGTGATTTGAAGGCAGATGGGTGTGGGTGGACCAGGGCTTATTTTTCTTTCACTACACTTTATTACATTGATGATCTCACAAAGTGGAGAATGCAATTATAGTGTTGACATGTAGCACGCATCATTTAGTTCGCTGACATTATTGGGTCTTAAAACTGGACAGTAAGCACTGCAGTTTTCATGGTGTATTACGTTAAGTTGTTATTGGATTCAGATTTTGCACATTGAGGATTGTGATCTATATTGGGAGAAAAATCATGCTCTTAAAGTCTGTAGTCAATTAATTTATCCTTTAAAACTCATCTTTGATCATCAACATAACATTTCTAAATGTTTTTTTTCCTTGAACAAAATATATTCAAGTTTTAAAATATGTTGAATGTAACGCGACACCCTTGCCTCATTTAGTATGCGCGGTTCTATGAATATGCAAATGAGCCCCACCTCCACTCACTCGAATTAACGAATCGGTTGAGTGATCGATTCATTGACTCACTCATAAATACGGTTATCCTGTTTTACCGAATGAAATGACTCACTCATTAATATGGTTCTTCTGTTTTACTGAATGAACGAATCGGTTGAGTGATTGATTCAATGACTCACTCATGAATATGGTTATCCTGTTTTACCGTATGAACGAATCGGTTGAGTGATTGATTCAATGACTCACTCATAAATACGGTTATCCTGTTTTACCGAATGAACGAATATGCTGAGTGATTAAATGAATGACTCACTCATAAATACAGTTATCGTGTTTTACCGAATGAACGAATCAGTTGAGTGATTAAATCAATGACTCACTCATAAATACGGTTATTAACAAATCAGTTGAGTGATTGATTCATTGACTCACTAATAAATACGGTTATCCTGTTTTTCTGAATGAACAAATCGGTTGAGTGATTGATTCATTGACTCACTCTTTAATACGGTTATCCTGTTTTACCGAATGAACGAATCAGCTGAGTGATTAAATGAATGACTCACTCATAAATACAGTTATCGTGTTTTAACGAATGAACGATTCAGTTGAGTAATTAAATCAATGACTCACTCATAAATACAGTTATCCTGTTTTACCGAATGAACGAATCAGTTGAGTGATTAAATCAATGACTCACTCATAAATACGGTTATTAACAAATCAGTTGAGTGATTGATTCATTGACTCACTAATAAATACGGTTATCCTGTTTTTCTGAATGAACAAATCGGTTGAGCAATTAAATCAATGACTCACTAATAAATACGGTTATTAGCAAATCGGTTGAGTGATTGATTCATTGACTCACTAATAAATACGGTTATTAACAAATCAGTTGAGTGATTGATTCATTGACTCACTCATAAATACGGTTATCCTGTTTTACTGAATGAACGAATCAGTTGAGCAATTAAATCAATGACTCACTAATAAATATGGTTATTAGCAAATCGGTTGAGTGATTGATTCATTGACTCACTAATAAATACGGTTATTAACAAATCAGTTGAGTGATTGATTCATTGACTCACTCGTAAATACGGTTATCCTGTTTTACCGAATGAACTAATCGGTTGAGTGATTAAATCAATGACTCACTCATAAATACGGTTATCCCGTTTTGTTGCAAGAATAAATCGGTTGAAAGAATGATTCAATGACTCACTCATAAATTCATTTGTCACCACCTTCTGGCCTCACTATGTACAGCTGTAGGCTATATTATGTAATATATGTTATTGATCCATATCCAGGTTATCATGTCCCTGACAACAGATAGAAAATATGCATTTTCAAAACATTTTAGAATTTCATATTAGGGACAAAATTCATGAACTCTTTGATGTTTGATCAAATATTGTAAAATTCACCCCCTCATCTGACTCTGGATCAGTCTCATGAAGAGCGGATGTCCAGAGCTGGGGCGACTCCACCCTAATTTAATGATTTCCTGCTGGGTTGCAAACAGCCTCCTGCTGTGTGTGTGTGTGTGTGTGTGTGTGTGTGTGTGTGTGTGTGTGTGTGTCTTGCACAGCCCGGACGCCAATGACAACACACAGCCAGACAGAACCAACATTGACTTACCCACAGTTCCACGGGGCAGTGGAGCCAGACTGATGGGGAAGGAAGGCACTGGAATGCATCAGATCAGGCAACGGTGTATCTTTCTCTCTCTCTCACACACACACACTCACACACACACACACACACAAAACAATATTCTGAGAACATGCAATTCCAACCACAAATATAAAAATGAATATTCAAATAAAAAAAGATTCATCTACATACAGTATTGCAACTTATGAAATTGAAAATAGAATTATGAAAATAGGTCAATATCAAGATTTCAAACAAATTAATTATCTGTGCATTTTACATATTCATATACGGTGCAGATCTTATTTTAATAGGTCTGAGATATAGTTTTTTAAATATTTTGAATTAGCTTTAATTTTTGTTTTCCATTTTTTAGTTTTAGTCATTTAATTGTGTTTTGTCATTTTTATTTAATTATTATTTTTTAACATTACTACAGTTTTATTAATTTTGTTTCAGTTACAATTTTAATGATGTAAGTGCATATTCTCAATGCTACAAAAATAAGACTGCACGGCAACACTATATAACAAATATGAATATATAATAAAATTAAATGCACAGAAAATATATCCTGTGAAAGTCTTGACATTGCACTGTATTTGATCATTTTCAAGAAGAAAAATATATGTAATAGTTGCACTTGCAATATATGTAAATGCACCTTAAACAAACCCTTTTTCTATGCATGTTTAAGATGGTTAAGTTAGTCCTCAGTTTAGTTAGTTAAGTATTGTCTTTGTGTGATGTCTGCCTTCAGAATAGCCGTCTTTGTTTTTCACTGTTTGACATATGCTTTTATTTATTAAAACTCAACAGGATCGTCTTGGTCCTAAAATATGCAAATGATTTTCAGACCAGAAACATCAAACACTAACTCTTAATAAAAGCACCATGGTGTACGGTTACAGTACAGTGATAGAATTAAATGTACTTTCATATTTACCATGGTTTTCCCAGTCTCTTTCTTCAAACAAAACAATTACAACTCAAATATTTCATGTCCATGTATTTATTCATAAGTAGGCGCATAATGAGCAGGATAATGTACAAATAAAGCACTCCTCGGGTCCTGGTCAAACGTTAGTTTTCATTTTTACATAATGACAGGCCTCAGAACCACCATCCTTTATCTTTTAGTCAAAAAAACTATGGTAATGCCAAGATATGTTTTCATATTTTAAACAAAAACACCTGAATAGCATCGTAACCTGAACAAAGAAGAACTGAGCTCAATATGGATCAGATTATTGATATCATAACCTCATATAAGACCTGTATAATTCTCTTATGTCAACAGATGTAGTCTGGCTCAAATTAAAGATATAAAGTAGTGGTCAAGTGTGTGTATCTTTTTAATCACAGATACCAATATTCATAAAGCAGGGTGGCCGATACATTCAATTTCTTGAATTAAAAATGTAATATTTACTCAATAAAATCATATTTTTAAACCTTTTTTACCCACTGACTAAGATAAGGGGAACAGTTTGGGATATGTAAAATTTTTAATGTTTTTAAAATAAGTCTTTTCTGCTCACCAAGGCTGCATTTATTTAATAATAATAATAATAAAACAGTAATATTGCAAGCATCAGATCCTCATATTAGAGTGATTTCTGAAGGGTCATGTGATACTGAAGACAGGAGTAATGATGCTGAAAATACAGCTTTGATCACAGGAATAAATTACACTTTACTGTATATTCACATAGAAAACAGTGATTATAAATTGCAATAATATTTCACAATTTTACCGTTAGTTTGGTATTTTTAATCAAATAAATGCAGTTTTGGTGAGCAGAAGAGATTTTGTTTAAAAACATTTAAAAATGAACTTTTGTGTAGCTGTAGCACTAGTCTTAATCATCCAAATTAGCTTGGTTTTTGACATATAATCTCAATTTGGCCAAATATCGGCCACTAATATCAGCTCTGTTCTGCATGAAATAACTGATGGGCACATACACACTTAATCTGTGAGATGCTTCCACCTAGTGGAGGAAAATAAATCATGATGTATCTCTGACACATGCGCCCTGACAACATAAGAAGTATGTAGTATGAAACAAACTGCCTTTAGAATCATATTGATCATAACAGGGCTTTTCAGATGAACCAAAACCCTATAATGTATGTTTGTCTTGTTTTCTGGAGCAAACATCTAAATATTCTTAAATCAAAGATTAAGAAGCAAAATATTAAAGGGTTTAATTCACCCAAAAATGAAAATTCTGTCAGTATTTACTCACCCTCATGTTGTTTCAACTCCATAAGACCTTCGTTCATCTTCAGAACACAAATTAAGATATTTAAGATATTAAGATCCCGCCAGGGTAGCGGTTTTCCCGCACAATTGGGCTATTTTAAAAAAAGAGTCGCGGGAAAAATTACGGAGTTGCGGGTTGCGATTTTTTGGGCTACATTTATTATGTACTGCGGCCGCAAAAAATAATAATAATTCAATTGTAGACAAAGAACAAAATTAAAAGGTAACCGTTTATTAGTGGGTGTTGTTGATCCCCGGAAATGATTATTTGGCAACAACCACTGTGGCGGACACAATATATATCTATATATAAGTTTATTTTAAGACCCTTTGTGGGAAAGCGGTTGTCTAATCTGATTGGACACTGGAAAATTGGGCTAGTTTTCATTCCATTTGGGCGGGTTTTGAGTTGTCATTGGGCTTGAAATATTTCTGGGACCTGGCAACACTCCTGCATAGTCCATAGGCTTCTTGAGGGAATGACTTGCTGGCCTGGAAAAGTCTTTAAAGCCATCGTTAAAATAGTCCAAGCGACTACAGGGGCTCAATCTTAACTTTATCAAACGACGAGAACACTTTTTGTGCGCAAAAAAAACAAAAATAACGACTTTATTTCAACTATTCGTTTATTTCTCCCTCTGCGCGAGTCAGGTTACTAGTTTAATAGCGTAAACTTCTGTTATTGTACGTCACACGCATCACACACATGACCAGCGTCGGCCAATAGTGAGCCTACGTGTGACGTAGATCTACGCAATCACACTACGTTAACTGACTACAGGCCCATGGAGAAGGAAGTGAATAGTTGAAATAAAGTCGTTATTTTTGTTTGTTTTTGCGCACAAAAAGTATTCTAGTCGTTTGATAAAGTTAACATTGAGCCCCTGTAGTCACTAGGACTATTTTAACGATGTCTTTAATGACTTTTCGATGCCAGCAAGAGTCATTCCCTCAAGAAGCTTATGGACAGCGATCTTAATTATCTTAATTTGTGTTCTGAAGATGAACGAAGGTCTTACGGGGTTGGAACAACATGAGGGTGAGTAAATACTGACAGAATTTTCATTTTTGGGTGAACCAACCCTAAGTATTATTCCAAATTAAGTGAGTTTATGCTTAAAACATGAACAAATATGCCTATGAACTTCATTCAAAGTGAAAACTCCATTTAATTTAAAGTAAAAACGCAATTTTTATCCTTTTTTAAATTTTGCTTCTCAAGTAAATATTTAGTCATTTGCACTACAAAACAAGACAAAAACACTAGTCAGGCATCATGTTTTTGCGGTGTACACGTTCTGAGGATCCTCTATTCCTCAGCAGCATTAGCTTGAATAATCCAATAAATAACATCATCATCAGTCAAATGTGTGATTTACAGATTAAATGTTACGTTTGAGAGCGATGAAACACATTCACATGCCATATTTGTACAGTAGCGTGTCGGAGACAGCAGTTTGTCTGCTTTGGTAACACAAACACATTCATGACAGCTGAGGCCTCGTCCACACTAATGCGCTTTATCTTCCGTTCACACTGAGACGCCGGTTTTATTAACGAAAACTACCATTTTTGAAAACGCTCTCCAAAGTGGATACATCTGAAAACGCTTGGCGTTGTAGTGTGGACTGTCAAAACAGAGCTATTTATACACTATGATGTAAGTTTAGTCATGTGACGCATGTTTTAGACCGAACATATAATGGTGATAAACCCAGTCTGCTGGGATTTGCTAAGTAAAATGATCCTGTCAGAAGAATTGAGCGATAGGTTTATAATTAATTTTTCTGTCTGTATCATCTCAGTGAGCTTTTGTGAGGGTTTACGCAAATGTCTGAAAACGCTAGCATGGACGGAGAGCGGTTTTGAACGAAAACAGCGTTTTCAAATGTATCCGGATGAATGTAGACTTCACCGCTGGAGACTCGTCCACACAGGCCAGTGTTCAGTCCGTTAGCACTAAATCAAGGTAGACAGGGTTGTTTCAATGCTCTTCCATGTCGGTCACTGCTGTCGATTGTCCAGTCTGTCCCGCCGACATCAAGGCTTGTGCTTGAAATGAGCCTCGACTGGAGAGAGAAAAAGAAGCGTGAGTGAAATCCAATCAAGCAATCAATCGAGCAATCAATCAAGCAATCAATCAATCAACCAACCAACCAACCAACCAACCAGTCAACCACTCAATCAATCAACAAATTAATCAACAAACCAATCAATCAAACAACAAACCAATCAACCAACCAATCAATCAATAAATCAATCAACAAACCAATCAACCAACCAATCAATCAATTAATCAATCAATCAACAAACCAATCAGCCAATCAATCTATCAACAAACCAATCAACCAACCAACCAACCAAAAAAAACAATCAACCAACCAGTCAACCACTCAATCAATTAACAAATCAATCAACCAACCAACAAATCAATCAACCAACCAATCAATCAATCAACCAATCAATTTATCAACAAACCCATCAACCAACAAACCAATCAACAAACCAATCAATCAATCAAACAACCAATCAATCAACAAACGAATCAACCAACCAATCAACCAACCAGTCAACCACTCAATCAATCAACAAAACAATCAATCAACCAATCAATCAATCAACAAATCAATCAACAAACCAATCAGCCAACCAATCAAAAATCAATCAACCAACAAATGAATCAACCAACTAATCAACCAATAAATCAACCAACAAATCAATCAATCAACAAATCAATCAATCAATCAAAAAATCAATCAACAAAAAAATCTATGAACCAACAAATCAACCAACCAACCAATCAGTCAATCAATCAATCAACCAACAAATCAACTAATCAACCAATAAATCAACCAACAAATCAATAAAACAATCAATCAATCTTTGTGTATACCTGCGTACTCCTGAGGCATCATGGGCCGGTTCACGACTCTCTGAAACGCAGCGATCCAGTCCTTCTGCTCCGCCTCGGTTTCACAGGCGAACAGGAACTTCCTGTCCGGGGTTTCGATGGTGATGCCGAACTTCCAATGTTGTCCTTGAGTCGCGGGCGGGAGACCCGACAACACTGTATAACTGTTCTCCTTACTGCCGATGAACACCTCGCCACGCGCATACGCGTCCTGGAGGAGAACATGCCATATAATACTGTATAATATAATATAATATAATATAATATAATATAATATAATATAATATAATATAATATAATATAATATAATATAATATAATATAATTAATGAAGCATATTTAAAGAATTTTTTTTGACAAATTTACAAAAATTATATTTTATTTTATTATATATGTTAAATGTAGAAAAACATAGTACTAATCTATTATATTAGAATTAATAAAGCAAATTCTAAAAACTATTTCTTATTTTAAGATATACATTTTTTTAAAATATTTAAATAAAATATTTAAATAATTATGTTTTATTTAATTACATAAATATATTAAATGTAGTACTACAGATATAAATAATTTTATATAATTAATATCTAATTATATGTTTATTATTATGTTATGTATTTAATATATCATACAATTAATGGATTATATTATAATAAAAATAAATATATATTTTATTTTAAAATATACAGTTTTAAAAAATATTTTTATTTTTTTTTATCATGTTTTACTATAGGCCTATAAGTATATGTTATATGTAGTACTACACACTACTTCTAATATAATATAATATAATATAATATAATATAATATAATATAATATAATATAATACAAATGTTTAAAGAATAAATGGTATTGTGTGTATTTTTATTTTTATTATATCAGTATATATGTTGAATGCAATATTAACAGTTCTACTTATATAATATAACATTAAATAAAAATATAATTAATAAAGCATATTATGACAAAATTTTATTTACAAATGGACGTTTTTTTAAATAAAAATGGTATTGTATGTTTTTTTTATAATATCATTATATATGTTAAATGCAATATTAACAGTTCTACAAATATAATAGGCTATAATATAATATTAAATAAAATAATATAATTAATAAAGCATATTATGACAAAATATTATTTACAAATGCATATATTTTAAATAAAAAAGTTAAATAAAATGTTAAACGTACTGCATTTAATATAATAATGTAATATAACACAAAAAATGTATTATATTAATACTATAAATATAACACAATGTAGTTTTCTTAATTTTCAAAATGTTATTACACATGAGTAGGTGATCGCATGTGAGGGTTATGAGTTACAAAGCAACTTGGAAATGGGATTCAACCCGAAAAACGTCTAAATATGAAGTTTTCCTCACCAAAGGATCTTTAAAGTACATCAGCCTCCTGTCGTCCATGGTGAACCAGCGCTTCTTAAAGCCCTCTGTGTGCTGAAACATCATCAGCGTTAGCGTTAGCATTAGCAGGAGACGGTACGGTCAGCAAGGGCTTTACTCTGGGACCGTACATTACCTGGCTTAGCACTTCATAAATAAATAAAAGCACATGCAGTATTGATTTCACTTAAAAATGATTTATTGTGCAAGACGTAAGTGTGATATGACACACACACACACACACACTCACCCTCGGGCCGGTTTTCTCCATGTATCCTTCCTTCATAAAGTTCCTGGTCAGTCTCGGCACCAACTACACACAGATGAAGATGCTTTTAAACATGCACTGATGTATTGATATAAAACATATTCATATTTCATCATTTCCATTACATTCAATCCGTTTAATCATCTTAAATCAGCATTATTGTCATAATTTTTTTTTATTTAAAATGTGTATATTTTTGAATAATTGAGAAGCTTATGTACTATAAGATAATGAAATAGTTATAATTAAATAATCTGTATTAACTGCATTCTGTTCAATAGGCTTGGAAATAACAGCGTTCAGATACACTCTCAGAAAAAAAGGTACAAAAGCTGTACCTGGGGCTGTACCTTTTTAAAAAGTAAACTTTTGTCCATTTTAGGTGCTAATAAGTACATTTTAGGTGCTAATAAGTACATTTTAGGTGCTAATATGTATATTTTAGGTGGTAATATGTGCATTTCAGGCGCTAATATGTATATTTTAGGTGCAAATATGTATATTTTAGGTGGTAACATGTACATTTCAGGCGCTAATATGTACATTTTAGGTGTTAATATGTACCACTAAGGTACCAATATGCAGCCTTTGGGTACAAAAATGTACCTTTTGAAAAGGTACAGTCCCAGTGACAGCTTTTGTACCTTTTTTTCTGAGAGTGTATGTTGTCTCAAAATAACTCTTAATATCTTGTAATCTAGCTTCATTATAATATTACATAATTTAATAACACTACACAAACATCTAATAATAATAATAAATAATAATTCATCACATTTATATAGCGCCTTTCTGGACACTCAAAGTGCTTCACATAGAGAGGGGAATCTCCTCAACCACCACCAATGTGCAGCATCCACCTGGACATCTCTCTCTCTTTATATATATACTGTATATATATATATATTTATTTATTTATTTATTTATTTATTTATTTAGCAATTTTTCTGCATGAACCCTATTGCATTTTGTTTAATTTAATTCTTAAAAATAACTCTTAATATCTTGTAATTTACAAGATTCACCACAAACTGTGAGTAATCAGTGTGTGAGTGAGAAACGTCTGATCTAGAGTGAGTTTCACACTCATAACTCTATAATGTTTATGAGTCCGTTGCTGGAATAAATCTGATTCACGTACGTCCTCGTCATTAGCTCCAGGAAACGCCACCTTCTGGTAATGAAACCGCGCGGCCCGGATCGCAGTGAACCAGTCCACCATTTCCTGCACACACACACACACACACATTTGGTTATCTTATTTGGAATGAAGAGTTATTCCAGCCGGTATATCCATGAATAGAGATGAGTGAACCGTCATTGTGTTCTGGATCTGACTCAGTATCGCGTGTAAATGTGAAATGTATGAAAAATTCAATATAGTTGAGTTATTAGCAGGTGTGTGTGCTACCTTACTGTCCTCATGGTACACGAAGATGTTCCTGGTGCTGTTGTCTCTGAGATAGGTGATCTGCAGACCGCAGGGGTTCCCGATCTTCGCCGGCTGGAACGCAGCGTTCAGAGTTTCAATCCGCATTATAGCCTTCGGCTCTCGAGCCTGCAGACAGAACACATAGTTGAAAGGGATCACTTGCGCTTCAGCCTCCCCAGTGCTCTCGGAACAGGACACAACAAATTTCAAAACAAGGACCCAAGGTCTAGCTATGACCAAGGAGCAGGACCGGAGCACAGACTTTTGTAGCAAATTTATTAATATAAAATGACTAACGTTTCGACGCCCATGCGTCTTCTTCAGAGTCAAACAGTCAAAGACAACAACATACAGACTTTAAAGAGACATAATTAACAAAATTAGCCTAAGTGGGTGTGGTGCAACAATTATTCAATCTAATATAAGCACTCAAGTCTTGAAAGGGAGAAAAAAAAAAAAAAAAAAAAAAAAGAAAAAAATAAAAATAAAATAAAAATAAAAAAGAAAAAATTAAAAAAAAAAAATAAAAAATAAAAAAAAAATAATAATAATAATAAAAAATAAAATAAAATAAAAAAATAAATAAAAATAAATAAATTCAAAAAAAAAATAAATAAAAAAAATAAATAAATAATAAATAAAAAAATAAATAAAAAAAAAATAATAATAAATAAATTCCTTTCTGATTAGCTTTCACATAGCTCTGATTAATCAGTGTGTGTGTGTGTGTGTCAGAAGGACAGAACTAACGTCATGTTTGTTGAAGTACTTGAGCGCCCCCTCTCTCTCGGACAGGATGAACTTGCGGCTGAGGAACTGGCCGTTGTCTCGTCCGCGTTTCCACAGATAGCCCTCTCTGTAGCCTGAAACACACACACACACACACACACACACACACTGAGCACGAGTTTCTTCCACCGACGCTCTTTTCTACAGTCTATGAATATCCACATCCTTTGAACATTTTTGTAAAAGAGGAACTCACTGTACATGACCGAAGTTCAACAGAAAAGAATAAAGAAATACATCGTTTTAGTATTTTTGCAGTCACACTTTAGTTTAGGGTCCAATTCTCACTATTAACTACGACTTTTGCCTCAATAAACTCATAATTACTGCTTATTAATAACTGGGATTGTAGGATTAAGGGATGTAGAGTATGATCATAGAGAATAAGGTATTAATATGCTCTTTATAAGTAATGAACAGACAATAATATGCATGATAATAAGCAAGTTCATAGTGAGAATTGGACCCTATATTAAAGTGTTACCTATTTTGCTATACTGTATAGCTGTATATATATATATATATATATATATATATATATATATATATATATTTTTTTTTTTTACTAGTAACATTTGTAATAAGTAGTAGTGTCAGTCTCTAATAAATGTGCACTAGAATAATCAATCAATCAATATTTATTTATACAGCCCCTTACATTCCTTTTTCAAGGTGAACCAAAGTGCTTTCCAAAATAACAATAAAAACAACAACAACAATACAATCCAAAATGACACAGAATGAGTCAACAAAGTTATGATATAAAAGCCAGTCTAAATAAATAAGTCTTACGGATATTTACTAATAATTATAATAATATTATTAATAATAATAATAATTATTATTATTATTAATAATAATTAATAATAGTATAATGAATAAATACCATTATGTAATAAATAACTACTAGTATATAAAAAATATGTACTAGTCACAATTGGAATACATACTAGTCAGACCTGAATATTCCCATCAAATGACAAAAAATTGAAATATGTTACTAATAATAGAATAGTGGAATCCTAAAGAATTCTAATAGTGAATTCTAATAGAATCCTAAAGAATAAGCACTAGTAACTAATGGAATAGTGTTAACATTTAAAAACGAATGTTTAACTGAAACATTTTAGGGAAAAAGCTGTTTTAATATTTCATCTATTTTCATGGTACTGATATTTACTGTGAGTGTGAAGTTCTGTCCTTCTGTCACACACACACACACACACACACACTCGCACAAACACAAAAAAGTAAGTGTTAGTAATATGAAAATAGATTAAATATTAAACAGCTTTTCAGTTGGACATTCGTTTAACTTTTTTTTTAAATGTTACAACTTCGTAGCGAACATTCTAAAGTAATATTTTCATAATGTTTGAATGGAATGTTCAGATAATCAAGAAAGAATGTTTTTTTAAAACATTTAATAAACCGTACGTTTAGAGAACACTCAAAAATAATGTTAGTAAAACATAATATATCGTTTGTTAAAGACTAAAAAAAATACACAAATTAAAAGATTATTAGTTTAAAATTGTAACATTATCCCAAACATTGATCAAATGAACTTTAAGCAGACTGATGGATTTAAGAAGCCTCTTTCTTCCAGGAAATCGGACAGAAGATCCTGATGACTCATCCTGCACTACAGAGCTTTCCGTCCAATCAGACGCTCCGGAGAAAGCGAGAGCGGGTTCATGCTGACTCTTGGGTTTTTGAGCAACAGTCAGAGTAAATCTGGCCCTAACGAGCGCTAACGAGGAGCCGTCGCTCTCTTCCACAGGTACTACTCCTCCTCACCAATCCCTCTCTCATGACCTCAGCACTCCATCAATCACTCTATTGATCAGCACAGGAAACACAGCTATCTATCTATCTATCTATCTATCTATCTATCTATCTATCTATCTATCTATCTATCTATCTATCTATCTATCTATCTATCTATCTATCTATCTATCTATCTATCTATCTATCTATCTATCTATCTATCTATCTATCTATCTATCTATCTATCTATCTATCTATCTATCTATCTATCTATCTATCTATCTATCTATCTATCTATCTATCTATCTATCTATCTATCTATCTATCTATCTATCTATCTATCTATCTATCTATCTATCTATCTATCTATCTATCTATCTATCTATCTATCTATCTATCTATCTATCTATCTATCTATCTATCTATCTATCTATCTATCTATCTATCTATCTATCTATCTATCTATCTATCTATCTATCTATCTATCTATCTATCTATCTATCTATCTATCTATCTATCTATCTATCTATCTATCTATCTATCTCCTCTTCTCTGTGACAAACCTTCTAACGCATTGATTAAAACTGACCAGAGAGACGAGAGCGAAAGAAGAGAAAAGTGTGTGTGTGTGTGTGTGTGTGTGTGTGTGTGTGTGTGTGTGTGTGTGTGAAACATGAGATGTGAGATATAGAGATTATGAGAGAGGCCTTTGATTCTTTATAAAGATCTCGTTCTGTTTTCCATTATAACGGTCAGTCCAGAATATGCAAAACATTCGCCATATATAAAAACACAACAACAAAAAAGGAAATATCCCACATCGTTTACATATGACCTGAATATATGATAAATTAATCAAATATAATATAATAAAATAAAATATAATATAATAAAATATAATAAAAAAATAATATAACATTATAAAATAAAATACAATAAATATAATAAATAAAATAATAAAATATAATATAATATATATAATATATTTTTATATTAATTTTACATAAGTGTTATAGATGTTACATTTATATACATTTGTTATAACCATGAATACAATAATTATTAGAAAAAATTTAATTTTATCTAATATCAACAATGTTTAATTATATGCATGTAAATATATAAGGCATAAAACTGATCAAACGTGACAGAAAATACATTTATAATGTTACAAATAAATAATGGTACAAATAAATGCTGTTCTTTTGAACTTTCTATTCATCAAATAATCCTGAAAAATAATATTTCTACAAAAATATTAATCAGCACGATAATAAGCATAAATGTTGATCATCAGATCCTCATATTAGAGTGATTTGTGAAGGATCATGTGACACTGAAGACTGGAGTAATGATGATGAAGATCACAGGAATAAATTACACTTCACTATATAATCACATAGAAAACTGATGATTTACATTACAATAATATATTATATAATATAATAATATATAACAATAATATATTATATACAGCATATATAAAATGCAATAACTCAGAGTATGAAACATATACTATATTAATAGTACAATATAATTAATATTGAGTGGGTAAACAAAAAATGAAGTGAAAATTTTGAATTGCAAAATCGCCGACGTGCACACACTCTATACGTCATTCTGCAAATGGCCAAAGTGTGTGAATAACGCCATTTACACACACTGCAAACATACCATCACACACACACACACAGTTTCAGTGCGAGTGTCATCACAGAACACAGATGCATGAACACGCAAGTGTGTGTGGACCACCGATGAGATCACCGTCAGCCAATGAGATCTCGGCACAATAAACAAGAGCGTAACAGGATATTGAAGATGATATCGACACTCGTGCTGTTAATGTAATGCGCATCTCATGAAGAAGCAGAACCTCGAGAGACGAGAGAGAGAACGAGGAAGACCTCATAGTGCCATCATCCATGTGTGTGTGTGTGTGTGTGTGTTCTCTCACCTGCAGAATACGGCTCTTGTCTCTCGATGTGTATAAACTCCTGTCGCTCATACTTGGCTCGGATCCACTGTTCCCTCAAAATTCTGCCGATAAGAAACATGAATGTGTCAGTATTATATTAGACCTGCATGCACAGTGAGAGAGAAGTGTGTGTTTGGCAGCTGATCCGGATCTTTTGCTGGTGTAAACTAAAGCATTAATTCACCAGATCGCCTCAAGCCTTCAGAACCGCTCGGATTCCTTCAGCAATGTGTGTTTCTTTGAGTCGTCAGACTGCCGTATTTCTCAAAAAACATTTATTCATCACAGCAATACACAGAAAAATGCACAAAGTGACCATTTTATGTGTATTGCTGTGATGAATAAACTGAAGAACCATCGGTGCAGGATATAAACTTTTCACTGATTTCAGCAAAATTTCACAAAGTGACAGTGACATTTTGAAGTAGAAAGACAGAAAGGCAGGAAATAAATATTTGCATGTAAAATATACATTTACAGTTTTGGAAAAGCAAATTTATAGTGTAAATATTCCAAAGAAAGTTCTAGTCTCATCTAGTGTTCATTTAGATGTTACCAAATGAAGAACTTCAACAAAAAAAGCATATTTATCACATGCATAAAGCCGTCTTTTCCTTTTTTTAATGAATGCATTTTTGCAACCACGTCAACTACTTCTGTAAAATGACATATTTCCAAGATTTCGAAAAATCGGACAATTATTTCAAACGGTCTGAGATTAAACTAGATCATGTAATAGTGCACTCTAAAATAAAATAAAATAGTGCTGGGTTGTTTTAACCCAATTTTGGGTCAAATATGGACAAACCCAGCTGTTGGGTTAAATTTATTAATTGCATTTCTTAATCCAACATTTGGGTTTGTCCATATTTGACCCAAAATTGGGTTAAAACAACCCAGCATTTTTTAGAGTGTGACTTTGTGTGTTTTCACTTCTGTGATTTTATTTCACATTATTGAGTGTACAGTCTCACAACTTGTTTTACTGCTAATAATTACAAATAAATGTCAATTAACACACTGGATTTTTTTTTTTTTTGCATAGAAAGACTGAAATAGTTTTCCTTGTAAATAGTACAAATAATTTTTTACAGAATAATTATCTTACAGTCAAAAATTTATTAAAATGAATATTTTCAGCATTTGAATACGGTCTTTATTAATTTCATACTGTAAATCTGAACATAAATGTTTGCTTTGCAATACAGACATGAAGTTTCGAAAAATAAAAGCGCAAAAAAGTACTTATTTTATATGGGCAACGATTAATCGCGATTAATCACATCCAAAATAAAAGTTTGTGTTTACATAATATATATGTGTGTAGTATGTATAATTAACTTGTATATATAAATACCCACACATGTATGTATATATTTAAGAAAAAAATTGTTATTAATATTAATATATCAAATATTTATATTTATATTAGGGCTGTCAAAATGATTAATCGCGATTAATCGCATCCAAAATAAAAGTTTGTGTTTACATAATATATGTGGGTGCACTGTGTATAATTATTTTGTATATATAAACACACACTCATGCTTGTATATATTTAAGAAATATTTTCATGTATATTCTAGATTTATATATAATTTATATTATATATAAATATAAATATTTTATATATAAATAATATTTTTTTCTTAAATATACATGCATGTGTGTTTTTATATACACAATAATTACACACAGTGCACCCACATATATTATGTAAACACAAACTTTTATTTTGGATGCAATTAATCGTGATTAATCGTTTTGACAGCCCTAATATAAATATAAATATTTGATATATTAATAAAAAAAATTTCTTAAATATATACATATACTTATATACACATATATATACATGCATGTGTGTGTATTTATAAATACAAATTAATTATTCACACTACATACACATATATTATGTAAACACAAACTTTTATTTTGGATGTGATTAATCACGATTAATCATTGCCCAGCCCTAAACACAAAAGATCACTTTAAACAATGCTGGGTTGTTTTAACCCAAAATTGGGTCAAATATGAACAAACCCAAATATTGGGTTAAAAAATGTAATTAAAAAAAATCAACTTTCACTTTCAACGGTACATTTTTTAATTACATTTTAACCCAACATTTGGGTTTGTCCATCTTTAACCCAATCTTGCATTGTTTAAAATCAAAGTCTTTTGTCTAACTGAGGCGTATTCCATATTGGAAGTTGAAATCACAAAACCTAAAGCACTATTTCAATGCAATGTTCAGTTTCAAAGCGGTTTTCACAGGCTGTATTTTGAGTTTAAGAGTCGAATAAATCCCCACGGATGATGATTACTGAAATATGAGATGAAGAGCCGCTCTACAGTTCACAGAAGATTTCAGCACATCGTGAAACGCAACACACACACACACACACACGCAGGAAGGAAGGAAGCAAACATCTACATCATTGTACCGCATCTTCTCCAGCCATGTGAGAAAACAGTGTGTGTGAACACTGAAAACCCCCACAATGATGCCGATGATGTCAGAATGACCACAAGAAACACACGAGTCTTAAAGGGGCAGGCGATATTTTTAGAATAGCACACTCCCTCGGGTCCTACTGATAATAACAGGACGAGTGTGTTGCTGTCGCGTTTGGGTCGTACCTGCAGTCTGTGAGCGAGGGCCGGTGATAGAACGGAGGAACCTGCTGCTCGTACTTGGCCTTCGCCGCTTCGTTCCCCACAGAAGAGATAAACTACAGAGAGAGAGAAAGAGAGACTCTTTTTTTACTTTTAAGGGTCTCTAAATTAGATGGACATTATAAAATAAAAAAGAAAGAAAAATAAATGAATATGTGAAACATCACACAATTATGAGTATTGTTTTACCAGAAAAGATTACTCAAATATAAATTTGCAAAACATTCGTCAGTCAACTTTATAAATACACTGATTAACTCCCCATCTATATTTGAACATCTCCAGATCATTTATCAACTGAGAGAGAGAGAACGGTGCTTTACACTGATGTTAAAGGAGTAGTTCACTTTTAAAAAACACTTTTGCTGATAATTTACTCGCCCCCATGTCATCCAAGATGTCCATGTCTTTCTTTCTTCAGTCGAAAAGAAATTGAAAACATTCCAGGATTTTCTCCATATAATGGACTTCAATGGGGTCCAAACGGTTCAAGGTCCAAAAGACAGTTTCAGTGCAAACTACAAACTGTTCAAAGGGCTTTAAACGACTCCAGATGATGAATAAAGGTCTTATCAAGCGAAACGATCGCTCATTTAATAAATTAATAACAAAGTTTAAGTTTTATAAGCTCAAATGCTCGCCTTGCTCTGTTCTGTGACGCGCGTTCGTGACTCTCCTGTTCGAACTCGTTCATCAAAATGAATGAATCTTTTTTCGAGTCACGACTCGAAGGGTCCTAGATAAGACCCTTATTCATTGTCTGGAGTCGTTTAAAGCCCTTTGAACAGTTTGTAGTTTGCACTGAAACTGTCTTTTAGACCTTGAACCGTTTGGTCCCCATTGAAGTCCATTATATGGAGAAAATCCTGGAATGTTTTCATCAAAAACCTTAATTTCTTTTCCACTGAAGAAAGAAAGACATGGACATCTTGGATGACATGGGGGCGAGTAAATTATCAGCAAAAGTTTTTTTAAAGTGAACTACTCCTTTAATAACACTTCTTCATTAAAACAGTAAAACACTCATGTTCACTATCAGACACTGTAGGGATGTTTTCTTGTCACAAAAAGAGTGTGAAATGCATATGTAGCTTATATTATTTTAAATATATTTTAAAGATAATTTAAGTTTATTTTACACATTTTAAGCATTATCGCATATTGAATAGCGCATTATTTAATGAGTTAACGCATATCGCATTTTTCTTCAATATCATGCATCCCTATTAACCAGTGTAGGGTGTGACACAGGGTTTTGAAATTACATTTTTTTTACTCACAGACCAATTTGGCTACTAAATTTTTAAGTTACTGGCCATTCAGAACTTCTACTAGCCATATATATATATATATATATATATATATAAACATTATATTATTTTTATATACACTCCGTCCTGACAGATCATGCAAATCTCACTGTATAAGTCTATGTGATTTTTTGGCCCGTTTCATCGTCGCCCAGTGAAATGGGATCTGAGCATTAGTAAGCAACCCTGATTATTCAGAAGTGCGTTTTTTGAATTGAATGCAGCGTTTGCTTGTGCTCTTATCGATCATTGAGCCGACTGATGGTTCTGTCAATCACGACTCTGTGAAGATTATCACTAACATCAGCTCTCTTCAGATTCACAGGCTCATGTTGTGCACTAATGCTTTCAGCCTCAATCTTTCATAGGCAAAGAGCCAGTGTGTGTGTGTGTGTGTGTGATGAGTAGGTTTAGGGGTCGGGTTAGAGTGTGTGTGTGTGTGTGTGTCTGTTCCTCACCTCGATCTCTTTCTCCTCAAACGCGTCCTGTGTCACAGACTTCACCCGGCTGAGAATGGGAATACTTCTGTGTATGAGTGAACATCCCTGACACACGAACACACCGAGAGTCACCGACACCCAGTCCGGCTCTGAGGAACAACATTCACACACACCTTCAATAATCTGTCATGAAATATGAAGACTCCACTACTGGAACATCATCACTCGCAAAAATATTTAGGCCTAAAATTAGTTTTATTGCATATAAAATTTCAGCATTGCTTTAGATTAGGGTCCAATTCTCACTATTAACTAGTTGCTTATTATCATGCATATTAAGATATTGCTATTAGTACTTATAAAGCACATATAAAATTTTTAAAAAATTATAATAATTAGGATATTGGCTATAAGTACTTATAAAGCACATAAACAATTAAAAAATAATAATAATTAGGATATTGGCTATTAGTACTTATAAAGCACATATTAAAATAATAATAATAATAATTAGGATATAGGCTATTAGTATTTATAAAGCACATATAAAAAATAAAAATAATAATAATAATTAGGATATTGGCTATTAGTACTTATAAAGCACTTATAATTTCTTTTTTAAAAAATAATAATAATTAGGATATTGGCTATTAGTACAAAGCACATAAAAATTTAAAAAATAATGATAATTGGGATATTGGCTATTAGTATTTATAAAGCACATATAAAAAATTAAAAAATAATAATAATTAGGATATTGGCTATTAGTAAAGCACATATAAAAAATTAAAAATAATAATAATTAGGATAATGGCTATTAGTACTCATAAAGCACATATAAAAAATTAAAAAATAATAATATAGGATATTGGCTTAGTACTTATAAAGCACATATATAAAAAAACTAAAAAATTAATACTAATTAGGATATTGGCTATTAGTACTTATAAAGCACATACAAAAATAAAAAATAATAATAATTAGGATAATGGCTATTAGTATTTATAAAGCACATATAAAAAAAATAAAAAATAATAATAATTAGGATATTGGCTATTAGTACTTATAAAGCACATATAAAAATAATTTAAAAATAATAATAATTAGGATATTGGCTATATTAGTATTTATAAAGCACATATAAAAATAATTTAAAAATAATAATAATTAGGATATTGGCTATATTAGTAATTATAAAGCACATATTAATCTGCACAACCATATTCTTCATCCCTTAATCCTGCAATAGTGTACCTAAACTTAACAACAACAACCCTACTAATTATTTATTGAGGCAAAAGACATTAATAGTGAGAAATGGATCCATTTGGATTAGACTGTTTAAGCATAAACAAACTAATAAACGTCAATCGAATATTTGTCCGTCATGCATAAATACAACGGGTACTGAATGTGTTTTACATACACAATAGTATATATTTTATCATCAATAAACCCAATTTGTTTTAGAGAAAGAATTTTGCTTGCTTCACAGCTAGCCATGTCACAATCTTTAACTAAATACATCTTACTTTAAACTATTCCGATAAAGTTCATAGCTAAAAACGTCATTTTTAACCATTATTTGTGCACCTCTGGCACTTTATGCAAATTATAAATATATAGAATACATAAAAATGATATGATCATTAAGTTGTTACAACAGGTACAAAAGTTGTCACTTGGGCTGTACCTTTTCAAAAGGTACACTTTTGTCCATTTCATGAACTAATAAGTACATTTTAGGTGTTAATATGTACAGTTTGGGTGCTAATAAGTACATTTAAGTGCTAATATGTCAATTTCATGAGCTAGTATGTCCATTTTAGGTGGTAATATGTACATTTAAGGTACTAATATGAACATTTCAAGTGTTAATATGTACATTTTAAGTGTTAATATGTACATTTTAGGTGCTAATATGTCCATTTTAGGTGGTACATTTAAGGTGCTAATATGTCAATTTCATGAGCTAATGTCATTTTTAGGTGTTAATATGTACATTTTATGTGCTAATATGTACCACTAAGGTACCAATATGCAGCCTTTGGGTACAAAAGTGTACCTTTTTAAAAGGTACAGCCCCAGTGACAGCTTTTGTACCTTTTTTTCTGAGAGTGAACATTTACATTGCTTTAACTCAAATTTTTTTTTTAAAAAAGGTGAGTAATTTTCAACTTTTTTATGTTATACAAGATTGAACTAATTTTTTAAGTCAGTGTATAAACACTGAAATAACTTAAATATCCAAGTTGATTGCACTTAAAAACGTGAGGCAGCAACTTTGTTTTTGCACTAATTTTATCAATGCATATTTTGGATGGTATGCAAATTAGAAATGCTATTTACTTTTACAACATTTATGCATGTGCAATTGGGAGCGTTAGTGGAGGCCAAAAAACAACCGCAGTGTGTTTGTGCTCCTATCACAGCTAATGCTGAGGTGAGGCTTTATAAACTGCATACACAAACCACAGAGGTTACTATAATAATTATACCGTTAGTCTGAAACGTCAAACACAAGCAAACCCACAATAAGAGGCTGACAGAAAGTCACACACACACATTTGTACCACAGTTTGACACACTTCAGGTGCGAGTGTTGCTAAACGCTGAGCTGTGAGCGCTGAAGGCATGGGAGTTTCGGCTGTCGATGTGACAGAACAGGCGTGAACTGAAAGTCAGGTTTTTTGACTTCTAAAAGTGATGCAATCCATGAGAAACTGTGAGTATCACACACACACTGCGTGGGATTAAACAGTGCAGTTATTGTTTGAAGGAGAAAGAGGGGCGATTGGAGAGACAGAGCGAGGCTAGAAAAAAAAAATAGATTTCCTAATACAGAGGCTTGTGACCAAATGAAATGGACTTTGTTTGGTCTTTTACCCACTTTTAGTTCTCGGCTGGCTGGTTATCTGATCGAGGTGCGGCTCTCTGCTACCAGAATACACACCTTTGTGCTTGTAAAGTTACACAACACACACATGGGCACAAAATGCAGATTCATGTCATCATTCAAACCTGTGTGACTCTCTTTCTTTCGTGAAACGCAAAATTAGACATTTTGAAGAATGTCCAGGTTGCTCTTTTCCATGCAATTTACTTACAAGCTTCAAAACGGACACAAAAGCACCATAAAAGTGCAAATTTATTGACTATAAATAGATTTTTCCAGCTGATGAACAATAAAAACATTCTTCAAAACTGCATTGTGCTTATCATGCACATTGTCGTCAGTTGGTGAGGATGCGAGCTATCTTTATAGTTATTGTTTTCAGTGTGAAAAGGCTTTAAATCAGATTCATGCATAATTCAGAATCACGCATACCACTTTTGTGAACTGGATCAATGAAACAAACCAGACTGAGGATAATTCACCATTTCGGTAAAAGCCTTTATACACTCTCAGAAAAAAAGGTACAAAAGCCGTCACTGGGGCTGTACCTTTTCAAAAGGCACACTTTTGTACCCAAAGGCTGCATATTGGTACCTTAGTGGTACATATTAACATCTAAAATGTACATATCAGCACCTAAAATGTACATATCAGCACCTAAAATGTACTTATTAGCACATAAAATGTACATATTAACACCTAAAATGTACTTATTAGCACCTAAAATGTACATATTAGCATAAAATGGACAAAAGTGTACGTTTTGAAAAGGTACAGACCCAGTGACAGATTTTGTACCTTTTTTTCTGAGTGTGTATATAATTAGGGCTGTCAAATAATCACATCCAAAATAAAAGTTTGTGTTTACATAATATATGTGGGTGCACTGTGTATAATTATTTTACATATATATAAACACACACACATGCATGAATATTTAAGAAAAAAATATTATTTATATATCAAATATTTATATATAATAAAAATTATATATAATACAGTATATAGATGAAAACATTTTTTTAATATATACAAGCATGTGTGTGTATTTATATATATAAAATAATTCTACACAGTGCACCCACATATATTATGTAAACACAAACTTTTATTTTGGATGCGATTAATCGTTTGACAGCACTAGTTGCAACTATCTAATGCATTTTAATGAATATATTTATATTGCATTATACATAAATGTTACCAATTTCTTCTTTTGTGTCCCACAGAAACAATTTCATATGACAAAATGTGTTTTTTTTTTTTTCAAACAAATCTTTGTTGTTATTTATTTCAGTCATCGAATGTGCTTCACACAAAGCATTACACAAACGTCTGCATGTGCTTTGACTGTTTTGGACTCGTTTGCATCGGATCAGTGTCCGCTTGCATAAACTGCTCAGACTAGTCTTACAAGTTAGTCGTGTTATTTTTCTTTCTTCAAAACTGATTATATGTCAGTTGCATAAAAAAGATTGGTTTTGATTCTGACAAGTAACTAACCACTAATTGGCCAGACTAGTTATTAAGTCTCAGTCTTAACATAATGACTATGTTTATGCATCTATCCACAGATAGCGAGTGGTACAGTAATGCTACAGTGTATCGTGGATGATTTGCATGTTTTAGATGCAGTGCATTGCAGCGCTCTGACTTTTACTCACGGTGTGAAATAAAGCGAGCAGGCGTGTATGCTGTGGTACACCAGAGATTGAGTGCACTGGGTCAACGGCTACACTCACAGTAAGAGGCGTCTCAGACCGCTGCTTTCTCCATATAGATCGTGTGTGCTGCTGTGAGGCTGCAGTTATTCTGGGTATAAGCCACATATCTCAAAGATTTGAAGTCTGCACTATTTATAAATGTGTTTGTCTGCGTAAAGGCAAAAGTGTTGTGATGAGAGTGCAAGAGAGGGAGAGACCAAAAAATAAATCCATAAAATTAGGGCTGTCAAACGATTAATCGCGATTAATCGCATTCCAAAATAAAAGTTTGTGTTTACATAATATATGTGGGAAAATATTATTATATAAAAATATTATTTATATATAAAATATTTATATTTATGTATAATATAAATTATATATAAATATTAGGGCTGTCAAACGATTAATCGCGATTAATCGCATCCAAAATAAAAGTTTGTGTTTACATAATATATGTGGGAAAATATTATTATATAAAAATATTATTTATATATAAAACATTTATATTTATGAATAAAATAATTTATTTATAAATATTATGGCTGTCAAAACGATTAATCGCGATTAATCTCATTCCAAAATAAAAGTTTGTGTTTACATAATATATGTGGGAAAATATTATTATATAAAAATATTATTTATATATAAAATATTTATATTTATGTATAATATCAATGTATAAATATTAGGGCTGTCAAAAAGATTAATCGCGATTAATCGCATCCAAAATAAAAGTTTGTGTTTACATAATATATGTGGGTGCACTGTGTATAATTATTTTAGATATATAAATACACACACATGCTTGTATATATTTAAGAAATAAATAATATTTTTTTAAATATACATGCATGTGTGTTTTTTATATATATATACAAAATAATTATACACAGTGCCTCCACTTATATTATGTAAACACAAACTTTTATTTTGGATGCGATTAATTGTGATTAATCGTTTTGACAGCCCTAATAAATATATATATATATATATATATATATATATATATATATATATATATATATATATAGTATATACATGAAAATATTTCTTAAATATATACATGCATGTGTGTGTATTTATATACAAAATAATTATACACACTACACACACATATATTATGTAAATACAAACTTTTATTTTGAATGCGATTAATCGTTCGACAGCCCTATAAGTCTCTGTGTGTGTGTGTGTGTGTGTGTGTGTGTGTGTGTGTGTGTGTGTGTGTGTGTGTGTCTGTGTGTGTCTGTGTGTGTGTGTGTGTGTCTGTGTGTGTCTGTGTGTGAGTGTGTGATGGGCAGGATTTGGGGTTGGATCAGTGTGTGTGTGCATGTGCGTGTGTGTGTGCGCGAGAGTGTGTGTGTGCGCGAGTGTGTGTGTGTGAGTCACACACAGAGAGGGTGACTCAGCTGTATTCTCAGCTCTATACCTGCACAGCTCATATATTCGGCCGCTTTTTGGATGAAAAATAGATTTCCTAATATTAATGATCTCAGATACAGTGTCACACTGTACATATTCCCCTGCACTGCAGCTTCAGTACAGTATCACACACACACACACACTGTCCTATTAAAGCAGTAATAATATGGTGACTCTCACGAGAGGTTTCTGGGATTTTTGCCCAGCGTTGGATGTCAGCCCGTTGTGTGACTGTGTTACGACTGCAGGCCGGAGGAAAACAGCATCACACACACCACCAATGACACACACACACACACTCTTCAGATGATTCAGGGTGAATAGGGTGAAAAGTAGACATCCCACACTTCTGTTTTCCTCACTTTCGTTATGTGTGTGTGTGTGTGTGTGTGTGTGTGTGTAAGGCATGTCTTGAGTGATGGAAGAAACCCCTACATATCAGATGCAGGAGCATGTGTTTTTTCAGTGCTGTCAAATTGATGAATTGATTGATGTGTGTGTGTGTGCGTGTATACAGTATATATATATATATATATATATTAGGGCTGTCAACACCAAAATAAAAGTTTGTGTTTACATAATATATGTGGGGGCATTGTGTATAATTATTTTGTATATATATATAAACACACATGCATGTATATTTAAGAAAAAAAAATTATTTATATGTAAAATATTTATATTTATATATAATATAAATTATATATAAATCTATATACAGAATATAGATGAAAATATTTCTTAAATATATACATGCATGTGTGTGTATATATATATATATATATATAATAATTATACACAGTACACCCACATATATTATGTAAACAAAAACTTTTATTTTAGATGCGATTAACCGTGATTAATCGATTTGATTGCAAGTGTCACTGATATATACTACTTTTAGTTATTCATTTGAATTAGATTTAAATATATATATATATATATATATATATATATATATATATATATATATATATATATATATTGATTTCATTTTTGTTATTTTTTAATTAAATTTCAATGTCTATATAGTTTTGCATTTTAGTTTTTTAATTTAGTTTTAGTTATTGTATTACTTCAACTTATATTTCAATTAATGTTTATTTTATTTTATGTAATAAAAATCTAGTTTTAGTTAATGATAATAACCTTGGTGTATGTGTCTATATATATATATATATATATATATATCATGATTAATTGCATCCAAAATAAACGTTTGTGTTTACATAATATATGTGGGTGCACTGTGTATAATATAATAATATAATATGTATAATATTATTTTATATATATAAATACACACACATGCTTGTATATATTTAAGAAATATTGTCATGTTTATACTGTATAAAGATTTATATATAATTTATATTATATATAAATATAAATATTTGATATATAAATAATATTTTTTCTTAAATATACATGCATGTGTGTGTATTTATATATATATATATATATACAAAATAATTATACACAGTGCACATAAACGTATATTATGTAAACACAAATTTTTCATTTGGATGCGATTAATCGCGATTAATCATTTGACAGCACTAATATATATATATATGTCTGTGTGTGTGTGTGTGTGTTTTAGTTAAAATAAATAAATGCTAATAGCATTGGTGTATATACATACATACATACATACACATATATATATATATATACCATAAACCACCAAACCTGCCCATCACACACAATAACCCGACCCTTAAACCTACTCATCACACACACAGACACTCTAAAACACAAACAGACACACACCGTACACACACACACCCTCAAATGCACCACAAACCCATGTTTAACGACTCATTACGAACAACATGCGTGACTCAATGCTGTGTGTCAGCAAACCAACACTGTACAAGTCTTTAGTTTTGGGTCGGGGGGTGTGATTGGTGTGTGTGTGTGTGTGTGTGTGTGAGTGTGTGAGTGATCACATAACTGATCCTGAAACGTGTAGTTTCCCTGTGAGGCTCAGAGTGATGACGTGAGTCTGTAAGGTCACACTGATGACATACACTGAATCACTTTAATGACACTGCAGAATCTCCACACACACACACACACACACACACACACACACATGCGTCACCCCTGGAGATTCACACTCTAACTAATACAACGTGTGTTTACCTGCTCACACATGTTTATAGCTATGGCTTTTAAAATATACACAGCAATTATGAAGATAATAAACAATAAAAACTTTATAAATCTAATTAAAATAATATATACAATTACAAATATGCAAATGCACTGCTTTATATTATATATTTCATATCATACATTATTATACATAATATAATGCTATATATACAAATATATTATAACTTCACTTTAACACAAATTAAAATATGAACTATATAAAATATAATGCTATTTTATTATATTAAATTAATATATATTCTGTATATTATACTATTACCACTACGTACTATATCACTTATATCTTATGTTTATTTTAATAATGCAATGACTTTATATAGTTAATTAAACTTAAAATAACAAACAACAAATATATATTTTTTTAATTCCATGAATTGATTTAAAATAAATAATAATAAATAAATAATAAATAATAATATTATTTAATATAAATCATAAAAATATTTAATAATAATATATATTTAATAATAGACAATAAAAATACAGTACAGTATATATATAATTAAAATACAATAATACCAACCCATCACACACACACACACACACACACACATACTTACCCAACCCCTTAACCAACCCATCACACACACACACACACACACACACTAACCCGACCCCTAAACCTACCCATCACACACACACACACACACACACTAACCCGACCCCTAAACCTACCCATCACACACACACACACACACACACACACACACACACACACACACACCCTAAACCTACCCATCACACACACATACACGAACCCAACCCCTAAATACCCATCACAGAAACACACACACACACACACACACACACACACACACACACACACACACCTACACACACAGGTGTGTTAGCGGGTTCAGGTTCAGGTCTGGTTTGATCAGGTGAGTGTGAACTCTCTCTCTCTCTCTCTCACTCACACACACACACACGTTTCTCTCTCACACACACACACACACACACACACTCACCTGCGGCACCGCAGTCCGCGCATCTGTCGTTCCCGGCGCGCTCCCGGAGCTCGCGCAGATCGCGGCTGTTGCGCTCGGGCTCCTTCGCCATGACGTGCGTCTCCGAGGATCGATCCAGTCTCCGGTACAGTCTCTCTATCGCGGGCAGGAAATGATGAATGAATGAAAACCTTCAGATAACCTCGAAACCACCGCGAGCTCGACTACTGATGGAGCCCGAGGCTGTGTGTGTGTGTGTGTGTGTGTGTCCACTCAGTGGTGGGAGAGAATATATATAGTGTATTTCTCTTCCTCTTTGTGTTCTGGTGGTGGAGAGAGAGAGAGAGAGAGAGAGAGAGAGAGAGAGAGAGAGAGAGAGAGAGAGAGAGAGAGAGAGAGAGAGAGAGAGAGAGAGAGAGAGAGAATTTATCAGCGTCTTATCGGTTCCCTCCCTGTTATTCGCCTGGAGATACAGAGACACCTAGCGGCGACATCTGGAATCACTCAGAACATTTCACTGCTGGAAAAAATATATAATCAATAATAAATTATGACAGCAAGCATATGTTTTTACATTGATTTAACTCGACAAAATTAGTTAAAACATTTTCAACTTTTTAATACAAGATTTGGCTCATTTGTTTAAGTTTTTTTTATTTAAGTTAAAATTACTTAAACAACCAAGTTGATTGTAGGCCTACTTAAAAGTTTTGGGGTTTTTTTTACTGTAGTTTTTTGCCCTAAGGTAATCAGTCTTACTCTGCTTATTTATTTGAATCAATTACTTTATTTAAATTAAACCAATTATGTTAATTTGAATCCAATTCATTGATTATTTTAATGAATTATGTATTTATTTATTTTTAATAAAAGGTGTATATTTATTATTTATTGATTTAAATCAAATTGTACTTATTTATTTTAAGTAATTAATATAATAATATAGTTTTTCACCAGGAATTCTGCCATTAAACATATATTTCATGATAGCAACGTTCTGTAACAACTGTACAAAGATAAATAAAATATGGGATCATTACGTGTCATTCTCGCCTGATTTTAACAAATAAAATCATCTGACAGTTGTGTAGAAACACTGAAACGTCAGAAAATCACAAACAAATGTCTCCAATATGCTGGACGCTTTAATTAAGGAGGATATTGTACTCGTGTATCTTTATTTAAGTGTGGTTTATTAACAAGAAGTTCTTTATAAGCCATGAAAGCTCGACGAACGCAACCAAAACAATCCCTCGTGCTGTTATTGAGAGTGAAAGCGGCCAATCACCAGCGGCTTTTCAAAGGCCACGCCCATTAGTGCCAGAGTGAGCCAATCAGACACAGTTCTCGAGCAGTGGGCTCGAGCCAAACGAGACAGACGTTTTCTTGAACCAATCAGATTCTTCATGGCTCTATGACGAAGGCGCCTCACGTCAGCTTGTTTTGCTCAAAAACTGTGCATGTCATAATTTATGTTATAATTTTGACGATTAACCCCAAATTCAAAATTAGAATATTGTGAAAAGGTTTTCATAAACTGTAATCCATAATCATCATCAACATTATAAAAAAATAAAGGCTTGAAATATCTCACTCTGCATGTAATGAGTCTATATAATATATTAGTTTCACCTTAAGTTGAATTACTGAAATAAATGAACTTTTGCACCATATTCTAATTTTTCGAAGTTTCACCTGTTGCTGATTAAAATATTATTGTGATATAATATTAATATATTATGATGAACAATCATTTTGTTGTTTAGATCAATGCAACTATAAAACAAGTGATGAAACAACAGTATTTAGTTGTGAAAAAAAATCATAATTATGACGTACAACGTCGTTTAGTAATTATGAATTAAAAATATAAGTCATACTCATAATCATAGTCATAATAATGAGAAAAGTCAAAATGATGAGAATTTTTGTATTAAGTATTATAAAAATTATAATAAAAATGTATAATTGTGGCACTAAGTCATTCAGTGATTGTACATATGAAATAAAAAGTATTTATGTGGAAATAAACAATGAGGAAAAAGTCAAAATTATGAGATAAAAGCTTAAATTTATGACCATCTCTGTCATAATTATGACACTGAAGTCGTTCAGTAATTATAGCAAAAATGTATTGTGATATACTAAGTCATTCAGTGGTTGTGACAAAAAGTTAAAAATATGAAATAAACATTTCAACTTGACTCATAATTTTGACTTAAGCCATAATCACAGTCGTAATTATGAGAATAAAAATGACAAATTATGACAAAGTTGAAATTATGACTTTTTTGTCATGTACGCTAAAATTTTTACGTTTAAGTCATAATTTTGACTTCATGTCATAATTATGAATTTTTAATATCAGAATTGTATGCCATTTAAATAGTAATTCCGGCTTAGCATGTCATAATGTTGACATTTAATGCCTTAATTATGACTTAGTACGTCATAAATATGATTAGTATTTCATTCTTTCGACTTTTATATCATTATGATGTCCAAAGCATATTTTTCTGATTTATGGGAGAAATGGCCTTCCATACATACGTGTGTGTAGTATACATCACGTTTGATTTTTGTAGTTAATAAGTTTATGTGAAAGTGAAGAGGTGAAAATTACATTTTAAACGACTTTTGTCTTGACTAATATGACTAATATCATAGGTTATGTTTTGAGTATGCAATAAAACAGGCCTAATATTTGCACACATGACGTGCGTATCAATATATTATGTTTGTAAATGTAACAACAGTGGCAAATAATGTCTTTCAGGACATGTACAACTAGATCACTGCTTAGTAATGGTAAGTTATGTAGGCTAGCATCAGCACTAGCCACTAGCACACTCTGTAGGGCGGGATTTGTGACGCGGCCAGTGAGTCGCGCCCGCAGTGCATGCTGGGACAGTGGAGAGCGCACACGGCTCCTCCCCACGTGTTTGACTGACTGCAATGATCAGAAACATGGAAACAGTGATTCTCATCCACACACACATCCACAGCTAAAGGAGCTTTGAGTTCACAGCACGAGCGGCCAGTGAATCACAGGTCAGATCTCCACTTTACCGTCAGTGTTTTGTTGGTTTAGTGGATCAGCCGAGGCCTCGGTGTGTGTCTGTGTGTGATTGTGTGTGTTCACAGCATGCTGGCAGTGATAATGTAGTATCAAAAGTTTCAAACAGCATGTATATAAGCACACACACACAGACAGCAGGTGTTGTGTTGTTCTCCGTGATCTGTGTGTCGTGATGTTGAAGAGTTGCTAACGCATGCTAGCATGTTGATCGTTTGCTGACTCCGGCACTTTCCCTTTACATGGATTGTTTTTTCACCTTTGTGCTTTTAATTTAATGTACTTTTCGTGTATATATGCTGCTAAAGGTGTTGGGCGTCATTATCGTGTTGCTCGCCCTTGCATCATTCACTAAACCTATTGTGTTTCATTCCTATCATTCACTAATTATCATGACTAACAGTGATTGATTGATTGATTGACAGTTACAAATGAGTAGATTACATAAGCCCCTCTCTCTCTCTCTCTCTCTCTCTCTCTCTCTCTCTCTCTCTCTCTCTATATATATATATATATATATATATAGCAAACGATTAATCGCATCCAAAATAAAAGTTTATTTACATAATATATGTGGGTGTACTGTTTATAATTATTTTATATATATAAATACACACACATGCTTGTATATATTTAAGAAATATTTTCATGTATAATCTGTAAATAGATTTATATATAATTTATATTATATATAAATATAAATATTTTATATATAAATTATATTTTTTCTTTAATATACATGCCTGTGTGTGTATCTATATATAAATATACACAGTGCAGCCACATATATTATGTAAAAACAAACTTTTATTTTGGATGCGATTAATGCCGATTAATCGTTTGACAGCCCTGATATATATATATGAAGAGTTCAGATGCAAAAACCTCTAAGTGCCATTTGAAATTTTCTTCTAAAATGATCATTTTTATGAAGCTTGTATATTTAAATTCAGTAATTTCACTTGAATGGCAATGAAGATTACCTATTAATTGTCATTTAAGTGAAATTACTGAACTTAAATATACAAGCTTGATGAAAATGATCGTTTTAGAAGAAAATTTCAAATGGCATTTAGAGGCTTTTGCATCTGAACTCTTTATATATATATCATATGTTTCGGCTGAGATATTCTTTAATGTAGTTATCGGCCGATAAGATAATTTGTCTGATATATTAAAGCTGGTAAATGTATTCATTCCTTCAGCTAAGACACTTCTTATGCGCACTGTTCAACATTATAGTTTTGAATTGTTTGAAATATGATTAGAATCACTTTTTAAAAAAAAGAAAATACAGTAAAGTGCAATGTGTGCAGTGCAAATCTGTCATCCAGTCTATATAATTATAATGAGAACTTCATTAAAATTGTGTTTGTGACTTGGCTTTGATGGTGAGACTTTTCTTCTTTTAATCAGGCCCTCAAAAATTCTATAAACATCTAGATTTATTGGCCAATATATCGGTAATCAATCAGCTTTTAAATATAATTATCGGTATCGGCCAAAATATTCATATCGGTTGTAAAATATATATAATATATATAAGTATATCTTAAAATAAAAGGTCATATTTATAGTCTATATGACATAGTTACTACATATAATTATTTATCTATAATTGTATTTATGTATAAATGAACGTGACTGACTAGGCCTATATATATATATATATATATTTATTACCACAATATATGGGTTAAAACACAATAGTAGTTTTGGGTTGTTGAAAACATAGATAATTTAATTCCCAATAAGCTGTTTTGATCCATATGTTTACTTGCACATGTTTTGGTGTTTCTTGTTTCCAGGTTTGGAGTGTTCCAGCAGTGTCTTCATCATGGCCAGCGGAGACGATGACGATCCTATTATACAAGAGGTACATAAAAGACATAAAAATAGTAAAATATTATTACATAAAAATTTTCTAATTAAATTAATTGTACAGATTAATTGTAAAAAAAAAAAAATAGAACAGTTTATCAACATTTAAAAAAAAATTCTGTGAAGAATTTAGAGTGTAAGTGTTTTCGAGTTTGGTGTCCGGGTGTACTTGCTATAATTTAAATCTAAATAAGTCAAAATATTAAATATATAGTTTAAAGAAATGTGTTTATTATGATCTGTTCTCTCTCGTTAGATTGACGTGTACCTGGCCAGAAGTCTTGTGGAGAAGCTGTATTTGTTCCAGGTAAGAATGGAAGATGTAATGTGGGGTCAGTGATGCGTCTCGCATGTTTATCATTTGCACATGTTTTTAAGGACGCACCCAGAAAGCCGCTTCTCAGACTGAATTGAAGTCTAATAGTCTTAATAAGGGCTAAAACATATTTAATGTATACAGTGATGAGTATGCAGTGCTATTTTACGTGTTCTCTTCCTGAAACTTTTGTTAGAATTACATGAAAAGAAGTGTTTACTTTATTTTTATGTTTGTTCTGTTGTATTTGTGCTATTTCTTGTAATTTGATTACCCGTATTTGTTTTTATTTTATTACTGACAGTCGTCTTCGACAATATTTGAAATTAATATGATTTAGACTAGCTGTTGGTTTCACAACTACATTTATTAAGGTTATCAGTCATTATTACGGTTGATAAGACTCACCAAATCTGCATTTATTTGATCAAAAATACAGTAAAAATGTGAAATAATAATATAATCATCTGTTTTCTATGTGAATATACAGTAAAGTGTAATTTATTCCTGTGATCTTCATCATCATTACTCCAGTCTTCAGTGTCACATGATCCTTCAGAAATCACTCTAATATGAGGATCTGATGATCAACAAACTGTTATGATTATTGTTCATGTTTTTGTGGAATCTGTGAAAATATGTGTAGGTCTATCACTAGTTACACACTTATTTTTCATTTGTTCTTATATCTGTTTTTAACTGTTTCTTCTTCTAGTACCCAGTGCGTCCTGCAACTATGAGCTACGATAACGCCACTCATTTGACAGCCAGGATTAAACCCAAGCAGCAGAAAGTAAGCTGGTCTCCACTCCTCATTCTCAGGTCAGTCCTGCTCAGGTCTGCTGTTAAAGCTCAGGTCTCCTCTTCTTCTCTCGCTGGTCCAGGTGGAGCTCGAGGTGGCGATGGACACCATGAGCCCCAACTACTGTCGCAGTAAAGGAGAACAGATCGCGCTTAATGTGGACGGCACCACCTCTGAGGACACTAACGTCTACTCAACGTGAGGAACATCACTTACTCACTCACTCACTCACTCACTGACTCACTGACTCACTGACTCACTCACTCACTCACTGACTCACTCACTGACTCACTCACTCACTCACTCACTGACTCACTGACTCACTCACTCACTCACTCACTGACTCACTCACTGACTCACTCACTCACTGACTCACTCACTCACTGACTCACTCACTCACTGACTCACTCACTCACTGACTCACTCACTGACTCACTCACTCACTCACTGACTCACTCACTCACTGACTCACTCACTCACTGACTCACTCACTCACTGACTCACTCACTCACTGACTCACTCACTCACTCACTCACTCACTGACTCACTCACTCACTGACTCACTCACTCACTCACTCACTCACTCACTGACTCACTCACTGACTCACTCACTGACTCACTCACTGACTCACTCACTCACTCACTCACTGAGTCACTCACTGACTCACTCACTGACTCACTCACTCACTCACTGAGTCACTTACTCATTCACTCTCTCTCTCACTCACTGACTCTCTCACTGACTCTCTCACTGACTCACTCACTCACTGACTCACTCACTGAGTCACTTACTCATTCACTCTCTCTCTCACTCACTGACTCTCTCACTGACTCACTCACTCACTCACTCACTGAGTCACTCACTCACTCACTGACTCACTCACTCACTCACTGAGTCACTTACTCATTCACTCTCTCTCTCACTCACTGACTCTCTCACTCACTCACTCACTGACTCATTCACTGACTCACTCATTCACTGACTCACTCACTCACTCACTGAGTCATTCACTCACTCACTGACTCACTCACTCACTCACTGACTCACTCACTGACTCACTCACTCACTCACTGAGTCACTTACTCATTCACTCTCTCTCTCACTCACTGACTCTCTCACTGACTCACTCACTCACTCACTCACTGAGTCACTTACTCATTCACTCTCTCTCTCACTCACTGACTCTCTCACTGACTCACTCACTCACTCACTCACTCACTGAGTCACTTACTCATTCACTCTCTCTCTCACTCACTGACTCTCTCACTGACTCACTCACTCACTCATTGAGTCACTTACTCATTCACTCTCTCTCTCACTCACTCACTGACTCACTCATTGAGTCACTTACTCATTCACTCTCTCTCTCACTCACTCACTGACTCACTCACTCACTCAGTGACTCACTCACTGACTCTCACTCACTGACTCACTCACTCACTGACTCACTCATTCACTGACTCACTCACTCACTGACTCACTCATTCACTGACTCACTCACTCACTCACTGACTCACTCACTGACTCACTCATTCACTGACTCACTCACTCACTGACTCACTCATTCACTGACTCACTCACTCACTCACTGACTCACTCACTGACTCTCACTCACTGACTCACTCACTCACTGACTCACTCACTCTCACTGACTCACTCACTCACTGACTCACTCACTGACTCTCTCACTGACTCACTCACTCACTCACTCACTCACTCACTGAGTCACTTACTCATTCACTCTCTCTCTCATTCACTCTCTCTCTCTCTCACTCACTCACTCACTCACTCACTCATTGAGTCACTTACTCATTCACTCTCTCTCTCACTCACTCACTGACTCACTCACTCACTCAGTGACTCACTCACTGACTCTCACTCACTGACTCACTCACTCACTGACTCACTCATTCACTGACTCACTCACTCATTCACTGACTCACTCACTCACTCACTGACTCACTCACTGACTCACTCATTCACTGACTCACTCACTCACTGACTCACTCATTCACTGACTCACTCACTCACTCACTGACTCACTCACTCACTCACTCACTCACTGACTCACTCACTCACTGACTCACTCACTCACTCTCACTGACTCACTCACTCACTGACTCACTCACTCTCATTCACTGACTCACTCACTCACTCACTCACTCACTCACTCACTGACTCTCACTCACTGACTCACTCACTCACTGACTCACTCACTCACTCTCACTGACTCACTCACTCACTGACTCACTCACTCTCATTCACTGACTCACTGAGTCACTCACTCACTGACTCACTCACTCACTCACTCACTGATTGACTCACTCACTCACTCACTCACTCACTGATTGACTCACTCACTCACTGACTCACTCACTCTCACTGACTCACTCACTCACTGACTCACTCACTCACTGATTGACTCACTCACTCACTGACTCACTGATTGACTCACTCACTCACTGACTCACTCACTCACTCACTCACTCACTGACTCACTCACTCACTCACTCACTCACTGACTGACTCACTCACTGACTCACTCACTCACTGACTCACTCACTGACTGACTCACTGATTCACTCAATGACTGACTCACTCACGCACACACACACACACACACACACACACTTCCACCTTTGGTGTCATAAGTGTGAATCTTCTCCTTGTGTTTAAAGGAAAATGATGGACAAGCAAGCGTTCTCCTCGATCCAGGCGACCACGAACACGTCCCGCTACGCTGCAGCCGTGTTTCGCAAAGGTAATCTATGATGTGGAGAGAACAAACTCTCAGGCTTATTACAGTACTCAAGCTTTGTGCCGGTTTCGCAGGAAGTGAACCTTTTGTGTGTGTTGGCAGGAGAGCTTCACCTCACACCACTGCAGGGGATCCTCCAGATGAGACCCAGCTTCACATACCTGGATAAAGCTGATACTAAACATAGAGAAAGAGAGGCGGCCAATGAAGGTAGGGACGCTGGGTAAAAAAAGGCTCTCGATATGACCTTATTGTAAAGGTTTTTTTTGATTTCATATTAAAAGATTTTTATTTTAATGCTATTAATAATAGTGTCTTTATAATAAACATGTGCTAAGTTGATATAAAAAGAACATGAATATAATTTTTTTTAATGGTTTTGAGAAAATATTTAGTCTTTTTTCATGAAAATGTTTAATTTACATTTATGCATTTGTCAGATTTTTCTAAAGCGACTTGCATTACATTTAAGGTTCACATTTCCACTCGGAAATAAAATAGCGAATGCATAAATTCAGACATATTTAATGACTAAAAATGTGCTGTGTATTACGGAGGCGTATTGCATTCACTTGAAGAAAAAAATCTACTCTGTTTTTTCTGAATTAACAAGTTAATTATCTCAGAATTATGAGAATTTTTCATGGGAAAAAATTTTTGCTCTGTTTTTCTGAATTAATGAGTTAATTTTTCATGAGAAAAAACGTTTTTGGTCTGTTTTTCTGAATTAATGAGTTAATTTTTCATGGGAAAAAAAGTTTTTGCTCTGTTTTTCTGAATTAATGAGTTAATTTTTCATGGGAAAAAAGTTTTTGTTCTGTTTTTCTGAATTAATGAGTTAATTTTTCATGGGAAAAAAGTTTTTGCTGTTTTTCTGAATTAATGAGTTAATTTTTCATGAGAAAAAAAGTTTTTGCTGTTTTTCTGAATTAATGAGTTAATTTTTCATGAGAAAAAAAGTTTTTGCTCTGTTTTTCTGAATTAACCAATAAAACAGAGCAAAAAAAAAACAAACGAAAAAATTGAAAAATTAAATCGCTAATTCAGAAAAACAGAGCAAAAACTTTTTTTCTCATGAAACATTAACTCATTAATTCAGAAAAACAGAAAAAAAATTCTCATGAAAAATTAACTTGTTAATTCAGAAAAACAGAAAAAAAAATTCTCATGGAAAAATTAACTCGTTAATTCAGAAAAACAGAGCAAAAAAAATTTTTTTCTCATGAAAAATTAACTCATTAATTCAGAAAAATAGAGAAAAAACTTTTTTCTCATGAAAAAATAATTAATTAATTCAGAAAAACAGTGCAAATTTTTTTTCTCATGAAAAATTAACTCGTTAATTCAGAAAAACAGAGCAAAAACTTTTTTCCATGAAAAATTATCTCGTAATTCTGAGATAATTAACTTGTTATTTTTTCTTCAAGTGAGTGCAATACGCCACTGTACTGTAGTATATAACCATTAAAGAAAAAACATATTTTCCATTCACATTAAATGTATGTATGTGAGCGTACACAACATCATTATTATTCAAAAAAGTTTTTAAATGTATTTTTTACTCTAAAAAGTACATTATATTAATTCATAAACATCATTTAAGTTTTTGGTCTCTATGTTAGATCCATTATGATTGTTATTAACTTACGAATGTGTGTGTTTACAGCTGGAGACTCATCTCAGGATGAAGCCGAAGACGACGTTAAACAGATCACTGTAAGAGAAAGACTACATGCCTGCTCACATATATATTCAAACGTGCACACCTATAGACTAAACATGCACTCAGTCCGTGTGTTGTGCTCCTTGGTCTCATCCTTCGCCTGGCGTTTGAACAGGTGAGGTTTTCCCGCCCTGAGTCGGAACAGGCCCGTCAGCGCCGCATCCAGTCCTACGAGTTCCTGCAGAAGAAACAGGCTGAGGAACCCTGGGTTCACCTGCACTACCACGGGCTCAAGGTGAGTCTGATCACATGACCCACGCTTGACTGACGTTGAATGGAACTCGACACCCTTCCCTCATTTAGTATGCACGGTTCTATGAATATGCAAATGAGCCCCGCCTCCACTCTGATTGGTTATAAGGTGGTTTGTGACGTCAGAAACACCAAAGCGTGTTTTTGAGAATGTCTTTGGTTCACTGCAGTTTTAAGGAGGAAATACTCAGCAATGCTGTCCACTTATCAACTTACACGTGTGTGTGTGTGTGTTAAAGCGGATCAAAAATACTTTAAATTTCCTGGATAAGAAGCGTTCTAAACATCTCAGTAATGAGGCATTTATTAATGTGTCCACTATCAATACCATGCATGTTTATTACGGTGATTTTATTAGCATTACTGAATACCTGCATGTTCTTTATTATATTATAATGGATGCATTGTCATTTATTCTGCTTGCGTCTGTACTGTAGGACGGACGTTCAGAGCATGAGCGCCAGTATCTTTACTGCCAGGCCATGGACACCACAGAAAACACAGAGCTGGTGAAAACACCGGGGTTAGTGCATGCATTGATAAACACTTGATTTTACTCGTGATGTTTCGCTCTCGGTGCTCATCTCGTGTGTGTGTGTGTGTGTGTGTTATCTGCAGGGAATACCTGTCCATGCTCATGCCTCCTCTGGCTGAAGAGAAAGTGTAAGTTTACCGGTTCGTTTATTTTTGTTATGATATGAATTGTAATATACCGCAATACCGTTGTATAATCACTGTTTTAGAGGATCTTTTCACTCTTCACTGGTGATGGACAGGTTAAACTATAATTCAAAGAGTAGTTCACTTTAAAAAAAACTTTTGCTGATAATTTACTCGCCCACATGTTATCCAAGATGTCCATGTCTTTCTTTCTTCAGTGGAAAAGAAATTAAGGTTTTTGATGAAAACATTCCAGGATTTTCTCCATATAATGGACTTCAATGGGGTCCAAACGGTTCAAGGTCCAAAAGACAGTTTCAGTGCAAACTACAAACTGTTCAAAGGGCTTTAAATGATTCCAGATGATGAATAAGGGTCTTATCAAGTGAAACGATCGCTCATTTAATAAATAAATAACAAAGTTTAAGTTTTATAAGCTCAAATGCTCGCCTTGCTCTGTTCTGTGACTCTCCTGTTCGAACTCGTTCATCAAAATGAACGAATCTTTTTCCGAGTCAATTTGTTCGTTGAATGAACCAAATGACACGAAAAAAGATTTGTTCATTTTGATGAACAGGAGAGTCACGAACGCGCATCACAGAACAGAGTAAGGCGAGCATTTGAGCTTATAAAACTTAAACTTTGTTATTTATTTATTAAATGAGCGATTGTTTCGCTTGATAAGACCCTTATTCATCGTCTGGAATCGTTTAAAGCCCTTTGAACAGTTTGTAGTTTGCACTGAAACTGTCTTTTGGACCTTGAACCGTTTGGTCCCCATTGAAGTCCATTATATGGAGAAAATCCTGGAATGTTTTCAATTTCTTTTCGACTGTAGAAAGAAAGACATGGACATCTTGGATGACACGGGGGCGAGTAAAACATCAGCAAAAGTTTTTTTCAAAGTGAACTACTCCTTTAATAGCTGTCAAATTATCTATCAGTGTTTCCCAAACTTTGCTTCACAATGCCCGACACAAATAGATTTTCCAAAAGGCTCTGACATCGTTGAATAAACATGAGCACATTTCAAAGTCAAAAGGAGGCGCGGGTGTTTTTATATGAATGTATTTGAAGGGAACTGAGAAGTTTCGATGCTATTTTCATTTAATCTGTCCTGATAAAACAGCGTCCCGCTGGACCTCTTTGTAAACGGCATCATTTTTGTGTGGTGTGGTATTTTTCTACAATATTCACTCGTGACAGTAAAACAGAGCATTCTGTGTCAATCTACTGCAGTCTTTCCTCTCTCAATCAGCAGACAATGTGTTCATATCCCACATTTACACCGTCTTATACAGTGAAACCGGGATCATTTTGTGAAATATTGTGATTATAAATGTTTGGTCACACCGCCCAGCTCTAAGATCTTTGTATTCGTCTAGTTATGTTATATTTTCATGTTTTATTGTTTGCAGCACTATGGTCAACATTGTAGTATTATTAATATGTGCTTTATAAATACATTTGAATTATAGTGTGGCGTTATGGCAAAGTATGATTGATTTTTAGACTTTTGTGATGTTGTTGTGTCTCTGGTTCTGTAGCGTGAAGCCGACTGGTCCCAGTAACGTGCTCTCCATGGCCCAGCTCCGCACACTGCCTCTGGGGGATCAGGTCAAGACGCTGATGAAGAACGGTCAGCTTGAACACTATTGTCTATGTCTGTCTCTGTTAGCGCTCTATGATTCATCGCAATTCGCATGAAATCGCACTTAAATAGTTTTGGATTATCGCGATTATGAAATGGCGAAGGCTGTGGTTATCAGTTATGTGCAGCGTGTCAGTGAAGCACGGCTCGTTAAACGCCGCTCACTCAGTTTGAGTCGCGTTTGAAAAAGCAACACACGTCAAACAGCTTGTTTAAGTGTGAAATATATATATTAGGGCTGCCAAAACGATTAATCGCGATTAATCGTTCATCATCCAAAATAAAAGTTTGTGTTTACATAATATATGTGGGTGCACTGTGTATAATTATTTTAGATATATAAATACACACACATGCTTGTATGTATTTAAGAAATATTTTCATGCATATTCTGTATATAGATTTATATATAATTTATATTATATATACATATAAATATTTTATATATAAATAATATTTTTTTTCTTAAATATACATGCATGTGTGTTTTTATATATATACAAAATAATTATACACAGTGCCCCCACATATATTATGTAAACACAAACTTTTATTTTGGATGCGATTAATCGTTTGACAGCCCAAATATATATATATATATATATATATATATATATAACAGAAAACTAAAATATTTTTTTTTCGTCTGGCAGTGAAGGTAATGCCGTTTGCTAATCTGATGGGTTTGCTGGCGTCGGGTACGGACTCGACCGCGGTGTTGCGATGCATTCAACAGGTGGCGCTGCTGGTCCAGGGAAACTGGGTCGTAAAGAGGTCAGGCTTTTCACAATACATCACAGCTGATGCGTGACGTTTGAGTAGATTCGGTTGTATTTTTTTTTAAGCGAGTATATTTACCCATATACTTATATTTAGGATATTTATTAATCTTTTTTCATTTATATATATTAGGGCTGTCAAAACGATTAATCGCGATTAATCGCATCCAAAATAAAAGTTTGTGTTTACATAATATATGTGGTGCACTATGTATAATAATTTTAGATATATATATAAACACACATGCATGTATATCTAAGAAAAAAAACATTATTTATATATAATATAAATTATTTATCTATATACAGAATATACATGAAAATATTTCTTAAATATATACAAGCATGTGTGTGTGTGTTTATATATAAAATAATTATACACACTACGCCCACATATATTATGTAAACACAAACTTTTATTTTGGATGCGATTAATCGCAATTAATCGTTTGACAGACCTAATTTTTTTTAAACAAGTATTACCCATATACTTATATTTGGGATATTTATTAATCTTTTTTCATTTATATTTATTAGGGCTGTCAAAATGATTAATCGTGATTTATCACATCCAAAATAAAAGTTTGTGTTTACATAATATATGTGGGTGCACTGTGTATAATTATTTTGTATAGATATAAAAACACACATGCATGTATATTTAAGAAAAAAAATATTATTTATATATAAAATATTTATATTTATATATAATATAAATTATATATAAATCTATGTACATGAAAATATTTCTTAAATATATACAAGCATGTGTGTGTGTTTATATATATATAATAATTATACACAGTGCACCCACATATATTATGTAAACACAAACTTTTATTTTGGATGCGATTAATCGCGATTAATCGTTTTGACAGCCCTAATATTTAATGATATATTATGTTTTTTGGTCTCCCTACATAATTTATCATCGGAATACATAGCTGCAATAATGTTTTTGTCTTATTTATGCTTCTCTAACATCTAAATGTCCACTTTGGGGATAAATAGTTTTATCTTATCTTGTCTAAAATCCTTAAATCCTGTGATTTGTCTCTGCCAGTGACGTGCTGTATCCCAAAAACACCTGTAGTTCACACAGCGGCGTTCCTGCTGAAGTGCTCTGTCGTGGCCGAGACTTTGTGGTGAGCTTTAATTTTGTTTTAAAAAATTAAAAATGTTTTAAAAACATTTAAAAGCTGGATGACATCATGCTATATAATAAGCGTTTGCTGATTTCCTCATTTTATATCTGCGTTCTCAGATGTGGAGATTCACCCTAGAGCGAACCCTGATGAGGAAAGAGGTCGCGGCCATCATAAAGGTCAGTACTTGAGGAGAACAGAAGGTGGCGCTGAAAGATGTAATGTGTTTACCATTATAGAGTGCATTAATCAGTCATGCATGTGGTCATGTGATTCCAGCTTCCTCCCGAGGACGTGAAGGACTTCCTGGAGCAGATGTCGGCCCCTCGAGTGAACCGAGGCTGGGAGTTTCTGTTGCCCACGGATCAGGACTTCATCCGAAAGCATCCCGATGTGGCTCAGCGGCAGCACATGCTCTGGCTCGGCATCCAGTCCAAGTATGAGTCGTCTCTTACACACCGCCATGAACCAGACGTATTTAATACAGATATACAGCATTTGTGTCATTTAATCCGCCCATGTTGTCCTAGCGCTATATTTTCTTTATTCTATGATGCACTAAAATACTAGAAGAGCATCTTTTGTGTTTCATGGAAGAAAGTAAATATTGCGCATATTTACATACTGTTCTGGAAGTTAACATCCCATTCATTTTCTTCATTGGGAAAAATTATTTATTAAAGGAGTGGTTCACTTTTAGAAAAACTTTTGATAATTTACTCACCCCCATGTCATCCAAGATGTCCATGTCTTTCTTTCTTCAGTCGAAAAGAAATTAAGGTTTTTGATGAAAACATTCCAGGATTTTCTCCATATAATGGACTTCAATGGGGTCCAAACGGTTCAAGGTCCAAAAGAGAGTTTCAGTGCAAACTACAAACTGTTCAAAGGGCTTTAAAGGATTCCAGACGATGAATAAGGGTCTTATCAAGCGAAACGATCGCTCATTTAATAAATAAATAACAAAGTTTAAGTTTTATAAGCTCAAATGCTCGCCTTGCTCTGTTCTGTGATGCGCGTTCGTGACTCTCCTGTTCGAACTTGTTCATCAAAATAAACAAATCTTTTCCTGAGTCAACTCGTTCATTTTGTTCATCGAATGAACCAAATGACACGAAAAAAGATTCGTTTGTAGTTTGCACTGAAACTCTCATTTGGACCTTGAACCGTTTGGACCCCATTGAAGTCCATTATATGGAGAAAATCCTGGAATGTTTTCATCAAAAACCTTAATTTCTTTTCGACTGAAGAAAGAAAGACATGGACATCTTGGATGACATGGGGGCGAGTAAATTATCAGCAAAAGATTTTTTTAAAGTGAACTACTCCTTTAACCCCTAGTTGCTCCAGAGGCGTGCGACTTCTGACATATATATAGCAATTTAAGTTCAGCTAAATGAATAAATGTAAATGTATTGCAGGTTGGAAAAGGTGTTTAACGTCTCCAAAGATGACTTTGTGCCTAAAAAGGATGCTCAGATGGGTATGTTCTGACCTTTACTTGTGTTCTCTATATCTACACACACTTTTATTATTATAAACACTAGTGTTCAGAAGTTTGGGATTGGTCAATTTTTTTGTTTGTGAGAAATCTTCTGCTCACCGAGGCTGCATTTATTAGATCAAAAATACAGTAAAAATGTGAAATATTATTATACTGTAAATCATCAGTTTTCTATGTGAATATACAGTAAAGTGTAATTTATTCCTGTGATCTTCATCATCATTACTCCAGTCTTCAGTGTCACATGACCCTTCAGAAATCACTCTAATATGAGGATCTGATGATCAACAAACATTTATGATTATTATCAGTGTTGAAAACAGTTCATATTTTTGTAGAAACCGTGATCCATTATATTTTTTAGGATTGTTTAATGAATAGAAAGTTCAAAAGAACAGCATTTATATCAAATAGAATCTTTTTAATTTGAAATAGAACCTTTTAAAATGTTAACATTCTAAATGACTGACACTTTTAATGAACATAATCCGTCCCTGCTGAATAAAAGCATTCAAATAAAACACATTTTAGAACGCTTCAGTGTTTTCATCAGCACACACTAGTGTATCTGTAGTTCATCACATGCGTGTGTGTGTCACCACAGATCCGGTTCACGTCAGCGGAGAGCAGCGCGTCAAAGCGGCGCGCGAGAACGCCAGAGAAACCCACGGCGTCCTCCAGAGAGAGCTGGACGCCCGCAGACTGAAGGGGTCGCGACCCCCGGGGGACGTGCGGGTCAAGCAGGAGCCGGTGAGTGACTCCGAGGAGCCCATGGACACGTCCGGCCCGCTCACCAACGGCTCGCTCAACGGTCACCCCGCCTCCGGCTCCCCGGACCCTCACAACGGCCTCGCGTCGGCGCACGCGTTCACCCCCGAGCTGCAGGAGTTCGTGCAGAGCACCTTCAGGAAACATCACGTCCTGTGCCTGAGCGAGGTCAAGCGGCTGTTTAACCTGCATCTGGCCAGTTTACCCAGCGGCCACTCGGTGTACGGTCACGTGACCGACCGCATGCTGACCGAAGCCATCCTCCAGAGCCAGTGCAAGCAGATCCTGGTGCCTGTGAGTACATGTGCAGAACCAATCAACATGCATCTGTTACACTTCTGACCAATATTGATAACTCACACACACACGGTTCCTGCCGAGCTCATGTTGAGGACTGATAGAGTTGCACTGCATCCTTCATGTCTCCCAAGAGGCTTTAGTTTGATCAGATTTAGATAAGACATCATGCTCGGTTTAAATAACCCATATTGCATATTTTTGTTCAATGCATGCATCTGGAAAGCTAATCAAGTGCATCGATATTAAACTTTTAATATAGAGGGAAAAAAAAGCTTTTTTACATACATTTATTTATTCATTTAGCACGTAGAAATATTTTCCTAAAGACTTGACGTAAATATTTTTTTATATGTTTTTTAAGTTAATTATTTTTTTTTAATTATTATTATTAAAATTGTGCTGAAAATAAAGGTTCCTCAGAATTGGTGAAGAATCGTTTTAAGCTAAAACGATTGAGCATATATATATATATATATATATTAGAGCTGTCAAAACAATTAATCGCGATTAATCGCATCCAAAATAAAAGTTTGTGTTTACATAATATATGTGGCTGCACTGTGTATAATTATTTTATATATATAAATACACACACATGCTTGTATATATTTAAGAAATATTTTCGTGTATATTCTGTATATAGATTTATATACAATTTATATTATATATAAATATAAGTATTTAATATATAAAATAATAATTTTTCTTAAATATACATGCATGTGTGTGTATTTATAAAATTAATATACACAGTGCCCCCACATATATTATGTAAACACAAACTTTTATTTTGGATGCGATTAATCGCAAATAATCGTTTTGACAGCCCTAATATATATATATATATATATATATATATAAATATTAGGGCTGTGCAAAAATTAATTGCAATTAATCGCATCCAAAATAAAAGTCTGTGTTTACATAATATATTTGTGTGTGCTGTATATAATTATTTTGTATATATAAATACACACACATGCATGTAAATATTTAAGAAAATGTGTTATTCATATATTAAATATTTATATAATATTGATTATGTATTAATATATATATGGTATTTATATATATACAAAATAATTATATGCAGCACACACAAATATATTATGTAAACACAGACTTTTATTTTGGATGTGATTAATCGCAATTAATTTTTGCACAGCCCTAATATATATATACAACATATACACACACACACACACACATATAAATACTTATATAAAATATACACACAAAAACAAACACACACATGCATACATTTTATATATAATATTTGTAATTTCCCATATTTAATTCAATATAATTGAACCCTCTCCAGCATGATGCCCACTACAAAATAGGCAATTTCCCATAATTCTAAATGCATGTCCTGTTTATATGTTATTGTAATTTTTAAGTTTGTCAGGATTTCCTGCAATGTTTGTTTCCCAGAACTCTGTAGTTTGGTTATAAAAATGTTACCTAAACACTGGATTTTGGTTACTAAAAAGAAACAAATGTTATGATTTGGTTCCCAAAAAAATAACCAAAGGTAATCAAACTCAGAATACACATTTTTGATGAAATAAAACCATGGGGCGTGTTAATATATTGTTTTGAAGTAAAAATAATCATTTTGCTTGCATCACTAGTTCATCTTTCAGTTGGTTTGGTTTTTGTTTTGTTTGTTTGTGGCTTTAATTGCGGTTTAAGTCCATTAATGTCCGAGTCTGTGTTCCTCCTTGAGACAATGTTTGATTTTAAGATGTGCTTCAGTCCTTTGTTCCTGAAGCTTATTGGATTAAGGGTGTGTGTGTGTGTGTGTGTGTAGTTTCCTCCTCAGAGCGGATCCACAGCGGATGAACAGAAGGTGTTCGGTCTGTGGGAGAGCGGAGAAACCTTCGACAAGGTTTGAACTGCAAACTGGTTTGAAAATGAGCTTGGAAACCACAATGAACTTTTTCTGCCTAAATAAAGTAATGATTACTGTATTTATAACTGGCATATCTCTAGTTACAGTCCCTGCATTGTAAAATGTAAGTTATACTTGCGAGGAGTGAACATTTAGACATAGAGAAAAATTATCAAACGTATCTTGTGCGGAAAAGTTAGCTTTTCTTTTACACGTGCGTGAAATCCAACAATATTTAATAAATAAATAAAAAATAATAAAAAATATCGGCTGATATATCGGAATATCGGATTTTAAAACCCAAAAATATTTGTATCGGTATCGGCCTTCAAAATCCTTTATCGGTCGGGCTCTAGTGTTTACAGATGTGTGTGTGTGTGTGTGTGTGTCTTTACTCCGCAGCTCCGGCAGATTCTGTTCGAGATCTTCATGAAGAACTATCGCGTCAGAAGAAACGTGATCCAGACTCGCCTCACGCAGGAGCTCGGGGACGCCGTCACCAAAGCCGACGTGGATCGACTGCTCAAGGTGCCGACGCAGCGCTCACACACACTTAGCTGATTCTGTTGTTATACAAGGAGCTTAAAGTGCTTAAATATGACTTTTTGAAATGAAGTTCTGGAAAACAGACATATTTATGAAGTAGTACTTGAAAAGTGCTTGCGTTATTGAAATTTATTATAAAAAAAAATCAGTGTGAAAGAGGAAAGCGCTATATTTGCTATAGTATAGTTAAAGTTACCGCATTCACTGCATGTGTTGTGTTTGTACCTTCTTGTTTTATTAACTTATTTTTATCTATATGCCTTTTTTAGGATTTAAAAGATAATAAAGAAAGACATTGTTGGTTAAATTAGATCTCTGATTGTATTTCTTGGAATAAAACCTAAAAAGTAGTGCTTAAAGGAGTAGTTCACTTTTAAAAAATATTTTTCTGATAATTTACTCACCCCCATGTCATCCAAGATGTCCATGTCTTTCTTTCTACAGTCGAAAAGAAATTAAGGTTTTTGATGAAAACATTCCAGGATTTTCTTCTATAATGGACTTCAATGGGAACCAAACGGTTCAAGGTCTAAATGAGAGTTTCAGTGCAAACTACAAACTGTTCAAAGGGCTTTAAACGATTCTTTAAACGAGTCTTATCTAGGACTCTTCGAGTCATGAGTTCGCGCATCACAGAACAGAGCAAGGCGAGCATTTGTGCTTATAAAACTTAAACTTTGTAATTTATTTATTAAATGAGCGATCGTTTCTCTTGATAAGACCCTTATTCATCGTCTGGAGTCGTTTAAAGCCCTTTGAACAGTTTGTAGTTTGCACTGAAACTGTCTTTTGGACCTTGAACCGTTTGGACCCCATTGAAGTCCATTATATGGAGAAAATCCTGGAATGTTTTCATCAAAAACCTTAATTTCTTTTCCACTGAAGAAAGAAAGACATGGACATCTTGGATGACATGGGGGTGAGTAAATTATCAGCAAAAGTTTTTTTAAAAGTGAACTACTCCTTTAAAAAGTCCTGGAATTAGATTTTGCTAATGTGCAGTGATGTTGTGTGTGTGTGTGTGTGTGTAATAGGAGTGTTGTATGAGTCTGGGAGGGATGTGGTATCTGAAGGGGACGGTCCGCTCCTGACGGGAAGACTCGGAGCGCTGGGGTCCTGTCAATCAGCTCGTCTGCCTCTGGAGGCGGAGCTAAACACACCAACCAATCGCTGCCCTCGGCTGAGCGGGTGGGAGGAGCATCTGCACACGCCAACGCTTCAGACTCACACACACGAGCGTCTCAGAAAAAGGGCTGAGGATGGATTTAATTCTGCGTTTCAGCACAGGAAAGGAGTTGCTGAACGCGTACTCAGACTATCTTTTGGTTTTCTTTTTTATGATTTAAAGGGGTAGTTGTTTCGAATTAAGATGACAGGAGATCGTGGTTCAACTCGTTTCATCTCGCTCATGGCCTTTGCGAGTTTATCGTCAGGTTTTGGCATTGTTTAGTGACTGAAGAAAAAGAAAAAAATCTTGCTTTTATTGCATATTGTTTTGTTTTTTTAGTGCTAGGCAATGATTAAATGCAATTCGTCGCATCCGAAAATAAAAGTTTTGAGTTTACGTAACACATGTGTGTGTACTGCGTATAATTATTTTACATATCTAAATACACACACATGCATTTATATACTTGAGAAATATACGCATGTGTATATAAAGTTTATTTTATATATAAATAACATTTTTCATGCATGTGTGTGAATTTATATGTACAAAATAATTACACACAGCACACACACATACATTACGTGAACACAAACTTATTTTGGATGTGATTAATGGTTTCGCATCACTAGTTTGTTTAGCTTTTCTTTCATGGTTGATGGATCTGAAGGCTCATAAATCAATAAATTTCAACTTTCTGAAAGGTTTACAACCAAAAATTGTGGTTTCTGGAGCGGTTTATCAAGAAAAGTGAATTTATGAATCTGTTTAATGAATATTAATTGGCATTTTTTGTTGATTTATGTCAGAATGACTGTTTGGAAACGGCAATTCACATTAAATGCAAAAGCAGTGTTAAACATTCATTCTTGTGGAAATTAAAATGATTTTTTTCCCCATTGTCATGCAAGTGAATCAGAGGTTTTGCCGGCTAAAGTGGTTTGAAAGAAAGTGCCTCTTAAATATTCAGGGGAAATATTGCATCAATATTATTATTATTATGACTGATCTATCCGTCACATGCATCTGTAACTCGTGTGTGGATTTTATGCATTCCTCATATTCATAGGCTGAATCATTGCGGTCACATTCTCCATTATTTTATATGTATATCATTCTGAATAAATGTTGCAACTGAAATCTTGTGTCTTATTTTATTGTTTTCATATAGAAGGTGATTAATATTCAGGAAAGATTTTTTTAAATGCATTGCAAATTTTTATTTAAATGCATTGCAAATGCAGTTTTTTTATTTAAATAAAATCATTTAAATGCATTTAAATAATTTTACTTAAATGCAGCTAATCATCTGATAATCTCCGATGATTAGCTGAATAACGGCTATGCTTTATAGCTGGAAATGCATTTTATTATAATATTAAAACTGATATTTAATGCATGTGAATCTTCCCTGTTAACTGAACGAAAGCGCTGGAAAACGTAAATGTTTATTTTTTTCTTTAATTTTTAATCACAAAAATATAATAAGGTCTCTTTAGGTAACGTTAGTTAATGCATCAGCTAATAAGCAATACATGTTACTGTGTTAATCGATCTCTATTAGCATCAGTTAATAAAAATACAGCTGTTCATGCAAACTAGAAACAAGTTCTTTAAATAATATTAATTATAATATTATAATAATATATTTAAATAATATTAATTTTATTGAAAAGTTCCCCCGTAGTTAATAATTGTATATCCCTTAAAACTGATCTCTGATCACCAAAATGATATATTTAAACGTTTTTGCTTTCAATTTTTTTTTCCATGTTTTAAAATATCTTGAAAATATATCTTGTTGCCAATTTTGGCTCAAATATGGACAAACCCAGCTATTGGGTTACGTTTTTAAACGACATTTTTAACCCAATGTTTGAGTTTGTCCATATTTGACCCAAAACTGGGTTAAAACAACCCAGCATTTTTTAGACGCCGTTCTAAGAATATGCAAATGAGCTCAGAGATCCACTGGTTGACTCACACACGTTGATCTGATTGGTTACAAGGTCGTTCGTAACGTCAGAAACGCCAGCGATTTTCAAAGTGTGTTTTTGAGACTGTCTTTGGTTCACTGCAGTTTTAAGGAGGAAATCCTCAGCAATGCTGTCCACTTATCAACTTACACACGGTCTGTCCAATTTAAGTTTTATTTTTTATTTTAGAAAAATTATATTTTTTGAAAGCCAACCTGTAAGACCCATAGACAGTAAAAGAAATGGACACAGCGACCCCGTTGATTTCAACGGAGCTGAAGCTCAACATGGGCACTCACTTCCTGATAGTAGGGCGTTCTGCGCAGGCTCACACTGAGCTTGACGGCGTAGTTGTCACGTGAGCAAACTGACCGACTTATAGTAGATGTGGCAAGCGAAATTTTAATCGTGCACAGAGACGGCGAATCGCGACCTGGATCAACTTTTGGTAAGTATTCTGATTAGTTATTTTGTCATTTTGCTTCTATTTATGCCATGGGCTGACTTTTAGACAGTAAAAGATTGCCTGCGAGGCTGTGCGAGCTTCTCTTCGTGTCTATACGGTAATTTTTTACTGTGCGACTGACAGTCGATGGGTTATGACGCAATTTTTAGCCTATTTTTACAAGAACGGCTTCTACGTGGCCATAACGTAACATACAAAGTAATGGAGCCTTTTATACATTGTCGTGTTTCTTTAGAAATAAATAATGGATACATGGAGTCTTTGAACGCCTCAGATGTAAAGTTATTCGCTGTCAAAGTGACGCCAAAATGAATGGGAGTCAATTGGGATGCTAACAGCAGGTGATAGATAGCTTCCGGCTGATGGATTACCCCCTTGGTAAGACCATTTTGCAAGATGTAAACATTGATCCTCTCTTTGTTGGATTTCTTTATTGTTTATTGTAATAAGAAAAAGTTCAATTAAAAAAAAACAAAAACAAAAAAACAAAAAAAACAACCAGTAACACTTCCTGTTTCAGTTTGTAACTGTTTTCTTTATTTCAAATGTAAAGAAAATATCTTAAAGATGTTTTTTTAACTTTTTGATTCAGTTTTATAAGTTCTGTTGGTTGTATTTTATCCCAGCTTTTATGTAGTGTTAAAAAACTGAAACAGGAAGTGCTATTCGGTCCTTTTTCAGAATATGCGTAATAGCGCCCCCTGCTGTATAACGGTGAAAACACGGATATGACATTATGAACAAAGTGCAAACTTCAGTTGTAATCTAGTCGGGTGTGTTGGCGATAATAGACGAAGCATCTGTCCTGTTCTCTCTCAGTCGGGCTGATAAAGCCTGATGTCACTCAAATCTTATCAAAGGCTTTGATTAGACGCAGCGTTTCGTTCTCTGATGTCCAAAAGTGACAGTCTCCCTCAGGGTTCAAGTCCATTTCTATGTGAAATAGAGTTTGTGCTCCTCGTTTGCACCGCTGATAAAGGTGAAAGTTCACATGCAGTGATGCAAACACACAGTTCAAGATGAATGATGACCAACTTGAGGCACATGAACTAATAATCACAAAGTTCACATGCCAATAAAACATTTAAGCAAATAACTGATAGCTGGAAGATAATGGTTTCCTTTAAAAGATGATGCAACACAATCAATTATGACTAAAAAAAGTGCTCACAAAGCTTTGTTTTCCCAATGTTCCAAATGAATTAAGTTTTGCAATACAAATTATCTTTGCATTACATTATTTTCACATATATTTAAATTGCAAAAGTATATTTGCGTCGATCTAATGTTTGCGTCTTGCCCTTAATTTACAATGATTTTTAATAAATAATTGTGTCTGGGTGAGGTGATTTTCAAAGGATACATTACATTTACAAGATTATTTATTATTATTCCGAGATCATTAATATAATATAATCCACACTAAAAACTAGGGCAAAAGTTGCAAGAGTTAATTGCGATTAATCGCATCCAAAATAAAAGTCTGTGTTTACATAATATATTTGTGTGTGCTGTATATAATTATTTTGTATATATAAATACCTATGCATGCATGTATATATTTAAGAATTATCTGCGCTTAAATTCTGTATATATATAAATATATATATATATATATATATATATACATAATCTATATTATATAAATATTTTATATATGAATAACACTTTTTCTTAAATCTATACATGCATTTAAGAATTATTTGTGCTTAAATTCTGTATATATATATATATATATATATAAATACATAATCTATATTATTTAAATATTAATATTTTATATAGGATTAACACATTTTCTTAAATATATACATGCATTTGTGTGTGTATTTATATATACAAAATAATTATATACGATTTTTTTGATTTATAACGATGCGATTAATCGCAATTAATTTTTGCACAGCCCTACTAAAAACACAAAATATTAGCTTCAGAAGTCAGTTACAGAACTTTCAGTTTACAGAAGCGCATTAATTTTTACAGCGACATTCAGAAATGTTTTCAAAGTGCATTCATATAAATATTCATGTACATTTCTGTACATGTCATTCAACTGCACTGTAAAAAACAGTTTTTGAAGATTTACATTAAAACATGTATTGTGAAAATCGTTTGTACATCTACTTTTTTCCCAGTGCAAAGCACAAATCTGTAAATATGCAAATCAGTGCTTCATTCGGGCGTGGTCCTGATTTCCTTCAGGTCCTCTTTGCTCTTTTTAATGAAGCTGAAAATCTCAGTAAACAGGGCTTTGTATGCGGGCTGAGTGTGTGTGTGTGTCTGATCCCCGCAGCGGCGCAGAAGCGTGTCGTATTTCTCCTTCAGGGCGATGTATTGCGCGTCCATCTCGTTCAGCAGAGATATCCCATGATGCTTGTCACCGAGCGACTGCAGGCTCCGCCCCCTGTGACTGGCCACGCCCACTTCATCCTCATCCAATGGGAGGGAGTCGTTGTGTTTTTGTGCGCTGGAGCTCAGCAGAAGTCGTAGCTCCCGGACCTCAGCTTCGGTCTCGGTGAGCCGGCTCTTGTAAACTCCCATCAGCGCCGCTTTGGGCTCCAGGTCGCTGAGCTCGCGGGCCAGAACATGGGCTTCTCGCTCAGCACACACTCTCTGAGCGCGCTCCGTGTGCAACTGGGCCTGCAGGGAACGGGACGAGCGCACGAGCTCCCAGAACTCCACCTGTTCCTCTCGGTTCAGAGAACAGAGCTCATGGGAAATGGGCCTGAAATAAAAATAGCAGAGCCATTAGTCAAAGCTAACAAACATATGTTCTAAGAACGTTTTTCTAACGTTCCCATCAAACCAATTCCAGTTTCTTTCTTGAATCAACAATGAAGTGAGTTAATCTGCAGTTCCTCCACTGGCCACTAGAGACTCAATCCCATAGACCCGCATGTTAAAATGGGCAACTTTACAGCAGAATAAAACATGTTTACAGTCTGGTGCAAAAACTGGTTTTGGTCTATATCGCTAATTTTGTCCTTCATGGCGACTGTGAGGAGGGTGCATTTTTAAATAACTCATCTGTTTAAATTATATTAAGCTTTAAAGTTCTGCATAATTAAGGGCGTGGCCACTTGAAAAATGAACAATACTTCTTCAGCATTTAATCGTCTTAGTTCATATTCATTTCAACATTTACTAATACGTTATTAAAATCAAAGGCTGTATTTGTTGTCGTTGTATTTTTATTAACGAACATTGACAAAGATTAATAGATGCTGTAACAAATGTATTGCTCGTTGTATGTTCATGTTAGTATGCATGATATTTTTACTTCCTATGCATGATATTTAATTTTATTATGCATGATATTTAATTGTCTTATGTATGATATTTAATTTTCTTATACATGATATTTTTACTTCTTTTGTATGATATTTAATTTTCTTATGCATAATATTTTTACCTTTTTATGCATGATATTTAATTTTCTTATGCATGATACTTAATTTTCTTGTGCATGATATTTTTACCTTTTTATGCATGATATTTTTACTTCTTATGCATGATACTTTTACATGATATTTAATTTTCTTATGCATGATATTTAATTTTCTTATACATGATATTTTTACTTCTTTTGTATGATATTTAATTTTCTTATGCATAATACTTAATTTTCTTATGCATGATATTTTTTTGTTTTTTTATGCATGATATTCAATTTTCTTATGCATGATATTTAATTTTCTCATGCATGATATTTTTACCTTTTTATGCATGATATTTAATTTTCTTATGCATGATATTTTTACCTTTTTATGCATGATATTTTTACTTCTTATGCATGATACTTTTGCATGATATTTCATTTTCTTATTCATGATATTTAATTTTCTTATGCATGATATTTTTACCTTTTTATGCATGATATTTTTACTTCTTATGCATGATACTTTTGCATGATATTTAATTTTCTTATTCATGATATTTTTACTTCGTATGCATCTGTTGTGATTATTGTATTATCTATGTAAAGCACTTTGAATAACCATTGTGTATGAAGTGTGCTATATAGGTAAACTTACTAATCCACTTGACTGAAAGGCCACCATTATAACTACAGGTTTAACTGACCAAAAACTGTGTATTAAAACGTACTCGTGTAATCGACACTTGCAGCATGTGAGTCCCTGAACAGGATCCTGCAGTGGTGAATCCAGATGTTCATTAGCCCGGGTGTGTTTCAGGCTCTTCATGTCTCTCTGCAGCTCCTCTATCTGAGTCTGCAGCGCGTCCACCGTCTCTGTGAGCCTGTGAAATATTTTATATATAATTAATATTTTTTTCTTAAATATACATGCATGTGTGTTTCTTATATATATACAAAATAATTATACACAGTGCACCCACATATATTATGTAAACACAAACTTTTATTTTGGATGCGATTAATCGCGATTAATCATTTTGACAGCCCTAAAAAAATGAAATAGTATTTTTGCTGTAACTTTTCAATGTTCACTTTTTAAAACCTTTCTCACTCCAGCAATAATCTGCCGAGTGGCGTCATTAAAAGAGTGATCAAACTTCAGTCGGTCGCTCTAAAGCATTCAAGATTTACCACAGTTTATGTTAAAAAAAAGTGATCTTATGTTATTATGTTATGTGCCACCGAAGAGCTCCAGAGGGTTAAAGCATTGACTGTGATCTCCGGAGGTGTGTGAAGCCTCACCCCTGGATGTTGATCTGGGCCGCTCGGTTCTCCAGCTCCAGGCTCCGGTTCCTCAGCTCGAGATCCCGTGCCGTCGAGTCGAGCTGCTCAGAGACTCGGGCAAGCTGATCGTTCTCTGACCTCAGAACATCGACCTGCTTAGACAGATACTGGATGACAGAGAACATAAGGCTCAGCTTTAGAGAGAGAGAGAGAGAGAGAGAGAGAGAGAGAGAGAGAGAGAGAGAGAGAGAGAGAGAGAGAGAGAGAGAGAGAGAGAGATAGATAGATAGATAGATAGATAGATAGATAGATAGATAGATAGATAGATAGATAGATAGATAGATAGATAGATAGATAGATAGATAGATAGACAGACAGACAGACAGACAGACATGTATACCTCTATCTCCTGCAGCTGGTCCTGGTGGGTCTCCTGCATCTGTTGGAGGGTCTGCTCTAAGTCTCTGTTCTGCTCCAGCAAATTTTTACCCAATTCAGCAGCTAAACGAAGATCTGCAGGAGAAGAGGAGGAGAATCTGCTGAGGAACTGATACTGAACAACCGCAGCTAATAATAATAATAATAATAATAAGTCTTTACAGAAATTGGAACAATTTTACGTTTGAAAGAAATTTAGGACATCATGTAACAGCTGTCAGTCACTTACTCTCTCAAACACACACTCGCTGTCGTGTGCTCAATTAGATATTCGTGAACAAATGAGATAAAATGACGTGAGACTAGATGAAGATACTTCAGGCAGAGCCACAACAAAACAGGGGGGGGGGGGGGGGGGGGAATTTTCTATACTATTTTAATTCGTAAAGTGAGCTCTATTCGTAAAGTCCGCTCTAGCTCAACAGCGCCTCCACAGTTTTCCAATGCAAATCTGTGGTGAGAAACGGAACTGCAGCGCGCTCTCATAGAGAACCGTTGGGGCAGTCTGACCCGCCACTTTTTGTCACGTGACCTTACGTAAACCTCGATCCAAAACCAATACGATAACCTTCAGATATGTAAATAATACTACTACTAATAAGAAATAACCTTGATATATGTGTGTGCATCAAAGTCAATAACTAGTTGACATGTCTGTTCTTCCTATGTGGAGTTGCGTATTAAATCGATAAAAGTATTTAGTTTATGTGTTCATGTGAATACTCTTTAATAGAGCAGTTCTGTTGAGTTTGTTTTATGTTTGTTCTGAAAATTGATATGACTTTTTTCTTCCTCACTGGAATTCCTACCTTGAAACATTGTGAAATAACATTCGGACGCAATAAATTAAGGCAATTATAAATACATTAAGGCAATTCTAATATAGCATTCTATGCGTTTGTCCAGTGTACTAAAGTATTTCATTCATCATTATAGCGCCACACTCAGGCTGAATAACGCAAGGACAATATTCTACGAAAAACGTGTTCAGCGATTTGATTTGAATATTAAGTTTACAAGATGTTTATCATAAACTAGTGCAAAGACCCAGAATCTGCACTGCCTACATTTATGTCCAAGACTATAATCTAGACCATATTTTCATGTTATAAACTTGCACTTCAGCAATAGGCCCAGTTAAATAAAGACTTAAACTCACCATGTTCCAGATCTTGATGATCATACCAGGGTTCTTCCTCTTTCATATCAAATTCTCCTTCTATCATGTCTGTGAGCATCTTGAGTCAGTAAAGCAGAACAACTCTTAGTTCTTTTAGTTTTGATACATTTAATTATTTTATTTCCGTCAGTAAATGTAGCCTATATAAACAATTTCATCATGTCTTTTTCTTCTTTACTAGTTAAAAGTTATTTGAATATGATGTGCCTATGGATAATAACGCATTGCATGTGTCAGTCTGAGACATTGCACTGACTGAGAGTTATCGTGTCTTTGGGAGCGCGCGCAGGAGGAGGAGCTAACATGGCGCGCGCGCGCGCTGACTGACGTATGAAAGTGCGCGCACACGTTGTACAGAGTAACCCATGTACAATCTTTGCATAGATCAGTTTTGTAGAAGATATCTGGTTTGATTTACATTATAACATGATGTAATAACCTTAATCTGATGCATATCTAATGTCATAAATAAAACATCACTTTTCTGATGGTTTCTTTGAAAAAGTAATTTCTTGTTCACACCATTGAGTTTCTTATGGTCGAGGGATTTTATGTTACATTTTAAGAGTTAAAATAATTAATATTATTTAATATTTATGTTATTATTTCCATGGAAACCTTTTTTATTATTATTTGTGTACACTTAGATATTTCTATTCACAGTTTAATACAGATATATTTATTTCTGTTCAAAACTATAGGGCTGTGATCAGTCGTATAATAATTGTCTTTAAAATACAGAAAGATAAGCTAATATATCCAGGTTTTAAGTGTGTTAAAATCATTGGTTTTTACATCCCTACTTTCTTACATCTTTTTTTTACCATAATTTTTCATAGACTTTTTTTTTCATAGAAAGAGGTTTTTGTGTAAATTGTCCTCGTGTGTGTTTTGTTCAGTAACACACACTCACACACACACATTATTCTTTAATTTTATAATTTTTATTATACACCCTATATGTATAACTGTGATGTAGCCAAACAACCCAGAAGATTTTTTAAATATAATTATTAATCCAGGTATCTATTTTTTTTTTGTATTTTTCAATATCTGTTTCTTTTCACATTTGCAAGTTTTTAAGTCTCTTTTAACTACACTATTTATATTTAACTATCTGTTATGTTAGTAAGTTGAGAATCAAACTTTCAACAAAATCACTGACACAGTCAGAAGACAACATAAATATTGCAGTGCATGTGAAATAAATCCAAGATATTCTCCACTGAAACGTTCATATTATACAGTTTAGTGTACAGTACAGTCCACTGACACGCGCCGCCTAGCGGTGATGTCACACACGACCGGTCAAGTGATTCGCCGGCGTCTTTTAAATGTAACACAACCAGGAAGTGAACTTTTTTTCTTCCAAAGGGACTCAGCTGATTTGTGCCAAATGTGTTTGTCCTTCAGATTATGCTTAACAGAGATGTGTGTGCCTAAACAGCACCACACCTTCAGGTTTGTTTGTTTGTTAGTCTGTCGAATAGCGGGCTGATCATATATGTTTCTGGACGAGTCTCTCTCATTGCCTCAGTCGGTCAGTTGTTCACTATGTGTCCTCCACAGATGAGGATCGTGATCTTCATCTCTTGGCTGCTGTTTTACGTGTCTTTTCTCCTGGTGATGCGAAAGATGTGGACTGGGAAGTATGTTCGCAGTCCACTGGCTCGATCTCTGTTCATGAACATGGAGACTGAGACTGAAACACCTGGACATGAAGCCCAGCAGGTGAGAGGCTCGTTCAGCTGCTGGTGTGGGGACATTTACCAGCAAGAAATTATGCTTTTTTTTACTTACATTACTTCAAACATTTACAAATGGTAACATCATGAAGTCCACTATCTAAATACAGTTTTCAGGAGCATTGTTTCTTTTCATCTAAGTACCATGATATTGAAACTATCATTGTTGTTGCATTTAGGCTAATAATACCAAATAATTCCAAGGTATTATTATGTTTTTTGCACCATGGTATTCCTAGAAGTCCATATGGATCACCATATCAGAATACCATGGTATTACCAATTTGAAATGATCACTATTGTGGTACCATGTAACTATTGTGGTTTTTAATTGCATGGCTACGTTTAGTACAGATACAGACTGTGGTTGCATTTCCGCTAATAAAAATTGCCATGGTAATACCGTGGATTTGGGCGTGATTAATTCCTTACCATAATGATTTTGCATATCAAAATACCACCATTTTACATTTTCAATAGAAGTTTGTTTTAGGTTTGCGGAACGTTCCCCGGCTAATGTCTTTTTATTAGGAATGCACAATATATCAGCCACCGTATCGGTATCATGTTTAATGTTATCGTTATCGGCCCGATAATAAAAGATGGCTGATATATTAAATCCAATAAATAATGTATTATTTCCGTCAGCTGAGACGCTTCAGATGCGCACTGTTCAACATGATGGTTTTGAATTGCTTGAAATATGATTGGAATCACTTCAAAAAAAGGAAATTAGAGTTAAGTGCAACATATAGTCATATCGGCTACATAAAATTATGAGAAAATTATTATAATTGTGTGATTGGGATATGATGAGAGATTTGTTTTTGTTCAGGGTCTCAAAAATTTAAATTTATCGGCCAATGTATCGGTTATCGGCTTTCAAATATAAAGAATTTTCGTTATCGGTATTGGCCAAAATGTTCATATCGGTACATCCCTAGCTTGGGACATGGATTTAATGGATAGTTTTGTAATCAGGGTCTTAAATTTAAATTTATCGGCCAATCTATCGGTTATCGACTTTCAAATATTAAGAATTATCGGTATTGGCCAAAATGTTCATATCGGTGCATCCCTAGCTTGGGACATGGATTTAATGGAGACTTTTGTAATCAGGCTCTCAAAAATGTAAATTTATCGGCCAATATATTGGTTATCGGCTTTCAAATATAAAGAATTATCGGTATCGGCAAAAATATTCATATCAGTGCATCCCTAGCTTTGGACATGGATTTAATGGAGACTTTTGTAATCAGGCTCTCAAAAATCTAAATTTATCGGCCAATATATCGGTTATCGACTTTCAAATATAAAGAATTATCGGTTATCAGTATCGGTTAAAATGTTCATTGTATTCAGGCTCTTAAAAATGTTAATTTATCGGCCAATATATCAGTTATCGGCTTTCAAATATAAAGAATTATCGGAATTGGCCAAAATATTCATATTGGTACACCCCTAGCTTGGGATATAGATTTAATGGTGACTTTTGTAATCGGGCTCTCAAAAATCTAAATTTATCGGCCAATATATCGGTTATCGGCTTTCAAATATAAAGAATTATCGGTTATCAGTATCGGCTAAAATATTCATTGTAATCAGGCTTATATCGGTTATCGGCTTTCAAATATAAAGAATTATCGGTTATCGGTATTGGCCAAAATGTTCATACCGGTGCATCCCTAGCTTGGGACATGGATTTAATGGAGACTTTTGTAATCAGGCTCTTAAAAATTTTAATTTATCGTCCGATATATCGGTTATCGGCTTTCAAATATAAAGAATTATCGGTTATCGGTATCGGCCAAAATGTTTATATCGGTACATCCCTAGCTTGGGACATGGATTTAATGGAGACTTTTGTAATCAGGCTCTTAAAAATTTAAATTTATCGGCCAATATATCGGTTATCGGCTTTCAAATATAAAGAATTATCGGTTATCGGTATCGGCCAAAATGTTCATCAGTGCTCCCCTAATTTTTTTTTCTTTTTTGCAAAGAAACGTAATATTTTATTGGTGTTGGTTTCATGTGAGATGGTTAACCAGCACTTGTTGAAGTCTGAGTGTAAATGTGTTCGCAGTGGTACCAGTGCAATCCAGACCTGCTGGGAGAAAGCATTCGCTCCGTGTTTGTTCAGAGTCGTCTGGATGAGGAGACGCTGGCGTTCCTCCAGAAGAGCGAGGAGAAATCCAGCTGGCTTTTCACACAGCTTTACCACTCGCTCTTCTCCACCATCTTCAGCCCCATCGTTTCTCGCACCTCAATCAACGGGTAACCATCCCTGATTCTTGAGTGACTTGAGTGCTTCAAGTCATCTTCATTTGTATAGCGCTTTTAACTATATATCACAAGGGTCAATTTATTGAAATTGAGATTTATAAATCATCTGAAAACGGAATAAATAAGATTTCCATTGATTTATGGTTTGTTAGCATAGGACAATATTTGGCCGAGATGCAATTATTTGTAAATCTGGAATATGAGGGTGCAAAAAAAGTTGAAGTTGTGCATTTATGTTCGCGATTTTGCTGCATACACGCACACAAATATATTTTTTAACATATTACGGTAGAAAATTTACAAAATATCTTAATGGAACATGATCTTAATATCCTAATGATCTTTGGCATAAAATAATGAATGAATGAATGAACAGTTTTTATTTCGAAGATGTAGAAACAAACAAACCAACAAACAAAAAACTAAAAAAAAAACTATTTTTAACTTATACATGTCCGAAAAGAAGTAGGAAGAAGAATAAGCTTATTCAATCATACCCCCATCTTCAACTAATTAATAATTAACTAATAATTATTGATCATTTTGACCCATACAATGTATTTATGGCTGTTGCCACAAATATAACCGTGTGGCATGTGACAAAAATTAAAAAATCGTGCAAAAGTTCAGTAATTCAACTTAAAAGGTGAAACTAATATATTATATAGACTCATTACATGCAAAGTGAGATATTTCAAGCCTTTATTTGTTATAATTGTGATGATTATGGATTACAGATATGAAAACCTTTTCACAATATTCTAATTTTGAATTTGGGCTTTTCATATCTGTAATCCATAATCATCACAATTATAACAAATAAAGGCTTGAAATATCTCACTTTGCATGTAATGAGTCTATATAATAAATTAGTTTCACCTTTTAAGTTGAATTACTGAAATAAATGAACTTTTGCAGAATATTTGAATTTTTTCGAGTTTCACTGCTGCTTTACCGTGAGAACAAGATAGTTTAAGGCTTTACAGCAGCTCTAGGATAAAGTCCAGCTAAAGATGATTGATTCACGTCCGTTGCGGAGATCATTAGTTTGTCCTGTTGGTCCGCAGCTTTCTGGGCCGCGGCTCCATGTTCGTGTTTTCCAAGGATCAGTTCCGGCGCCTCCTCCAGATCGAGCCCGAATGGAAAGGACGTCGGATGCTGGATCTGGGCGCTGGAGATGGAGGCGTCACAGAAGTGATGGGATCTCACTTTAATGAGGTGTTCACCACTGAGGTCTCGACGCCCATGAAGTGGCACCTACAGAGAAAGAGTTACAGGTAGGCATGCACCGATATCAACATTTTGCCTGATACCGATAATTCTTTATATGTAGATATTTGTACTGCATATGTATAAAAAATGACTTGTTAAATAAATAGACTTGGAGTATTCATAAAATATGCATTGTTTTCATGTGCAGTCCGACAGATCTATATAACAGCAAATTCACTGACATTATTGCAAAAAAAAAAATTTCTAACTCAGTATTTTTGTCTTGTTTTACATTAACAATATCTGAACATTCTTAAATTAAAACACATGAAGAGTTCAGATGCAAAAGCCTCTAAATGCCATTTGAAATTTTCTCCTTTAATGATGATTTTTATCAAACTTGTATATTTAATTTCAGTAATTTCACTTAAATATCAATTAATAGGTAATCTTCATTGCCATTTAAGTGAAATTACTGAACTTAAATATACAAACTTGATAAAAATGATCATTTTAGAAGAAAATTTCAAATGGCATTTAGAGGCTTTTGCATCTGAACTCTTCACATTTACTTGGGAATAAAAATTAATCATGAATAAATGATCAAAATTAAGTGAGTTTATGCTTAAAACAGGAAAATATATATTTTTCTGACCCCATTGGCAGATATGTGTTCAGCTTTTAAGCATAAACAGTTTTTACTACACAAAACCTGAAGTCATTTTCTTCTCCAGTAATGTATCTTGATTTAAAGATATTTTTTTATTTTTAAAACAAGCAGAATTATTGAGGCAGAACATCATTTGTTTGCAGTGAATACAGAAGAGTAATATTAAAGCTGAATGTGGATGAACAGACTCTATTGATGCGTCTCTTGCAGTTAATAGTACATTGATTTTACTGTAATTAATACATACGCTGCTTCTTCCCGGCATTTAATTTTCTATATGCCTGTTGTCTAATATAATAAAAATAGGGATGCATCAATATAAAAATTGTGTCCGATACCGATAATTCTTTATATTTGCAAGCCGATAACCGATATATCGGCCAATACATTTTTAATAGTGCTGTCAAACGATTAATCGCGATTAATCGCATCCAAAATAAAAGTTTGTGTTTACATAATATATGTGGGTGCACTGTGTATAATTATTTTGTATATATATAAATACACACATATGCATTTATAGTTAAGAAAAAAAATATTTACATGTAAAATATTTATATACAATATAAATTATATATAAATCTATATACAGTATATACATGAAAATATTTCTTAAATATATAAAAGCATGTGTGTGTATATATATATATATATATATATATATAATAATTATACACAGTGCACCCACATATATTATGTAAACACAAACTTTTATTTTGGAATGCGATTAATCGTGATTAATCGTTTGACAGCCCCAATTTTTATAGAATTTTTGAGAGCCTGATTACAAAAACAAAACTCTCATCATATCCCAATCACACAATTATAATAATGTTCTTATAATAATTTTATGTGGCCGATATGACAGACTTGCGATCTATTGTATTTTCCTTTTGTGATTTTAATCATATTTCAAGCAATTCAGTTCATCATGTTGAACAGTGCGCATCTGAAGCGTCTCAGCTGACGGAGATGATGCATTATTTATCGGCGTTAATGCATCAGACAAATGTTCTTATCAAACCGATTAAAAATGCTTATATATCGGCTGATACCGATATGGTGGCCGATAAATCGTGGATCACTAGTTCTTGCCTCTGAATGAGGATTGGCTGCACATTATTAATGCACTGAGGCCGTTCTGTGCTTGACTTTGAATCCTCAGCTTGTTGGGAGTGGATGAATGGCACAGAACTGGTTTCCAGTTCGACCTGATCAGCTGCCTGAACCTGCTGGATCGCTGCGACGAGCCTCTTCAACTCCTGAGGGACATCAAGAAATCCCTGGTGCCGGGAACGGGGCGGCTCGTCTTGGCAGCCGTCGTGCCCTTCCAGCCTTATGTGGAGACGGGTAAGATGATCGCTGAAACCAGAACTACTGATCAATTCATGAGTGCATTATCTACAACACACTTGCACAGGTAAAATCTCATTACCTTAGAGGAAATATGTAGGATTTGTTGACATGACAGTGATTACAATTTTTGCAATTTTGACTTTATTTCTCACAATGCTGACTTTATTTCCTGCAATTACTCTCTATATTCTGACTTAAACGGAGTGTTCATTATCTTCCAGGCGGGAGCTGGGTGCGACCCAAGGAACACATCAAGCTGGAGGGCAAGTCGTGGGAAGATCAGGTGACCCAGCTCCACTCGGACGTGTTCCTGAAGATGGGCTTCGAGCTGGAGGCCGTCACACGCCTGCCGTACCTGTGCGAGGGAGACATGTACAGGGATTACTACATGCTGGACGACGCCGTGTTCGTGCTGAAGCCTCAGGAGGAGTGAAGACTCGACAGCAAACCTCAGTTCTGGATAAAACCAAAGGGCTTACACACGAAAAAAAAATGCAGGGTTGTTTCAACCCAAATTTGGATCAAATATGGACTAACCCAACCGTTGGGTTACATTTTAACCCAATGGTTGGTTTTTCCATATTTTTTTCAACCCAAATGTGGGTCAAATATGGACTAACTCAGCCGTTGGGTTACATTATAACCCAATGGTTGGTTTTTCCATACTTGTTTCAACTCAAATGTGGGTCAAATATGGACTAATCCAGCTGTTGGGTTGCATTTTTAACCCAATGGTTGGGTTTTTCCATATTTTACCCAAATTTGGGTCAAAAAAGGACTAACCCAATTGTTGGCTTACATTTTTAACCCAATGGTTGGGCTTTTCCATATTTTACCCAACTTTGGGTCAAAAATGGACTAACCCAGTCGTTGGGTTACATTATAACCCAATGGTCGTTTTTTCCATATTTGTTTCAACCCAAATGTGGGTCAAATATGGACTAACCCAGCCGCTGGGCTACATTTTAACCCAATGGTTGGTTTGTTGATATTTGTAATGTGGGTCAAATATGGACTAACCCAGCCGTTGGGTTGCATTTTTAACCCAATGTTTAGGTTTTTCCATATTTTACCCAAATTTGGGTTAAAACAACCCTGCATTTTTTTTTCGAGTGTAGCTTGTCTGTTACATCTCAGGAAAATGAAAGCTTTGAGCTTTGAAATGATATCTTCTTCCAGCCAACGGACTGTACTGTAATTGTGCTGCAGGTGGAGTGAAACGAAGGATCATATCTAATAGAATATATTAGTTTTGTAAATATACGGAGGTATTAACTGTATCTCATATTGTGCCTCCCCTCGTGATCTCTGTGTTTGTTTGGTTCGTATAAACTGAACTTCTCATGCAGTCGTCTGAACATCTTAGGACCAATGCAAGACAGATTTTTTCTTAATGAATTTACATATTAAGTCAAATGATGTCTGTTTTTATGTGCACAACACCAAGTGTCTAACCATAAGTGTATGTAGTTGATAGTGAACTGACATATTTTTCATGGTGTAAATCAAGTGTTTGGTGATTTCATTCTCCTGACGTATAGGTTATTAAATTGCTCTGTAATAAATCTACTTCTGGTTTCATTCTGAAGCAGAATTGTTCTGTCTGTTAGTTCTGCTGTATTTATGATGTTATTATGCAAAGGTAAAATAAAGCCATTTACACAGACATTATTCTGCTTTTAAATATGTTGTGAAAGCATCAACCCTGTTAATTGTGTTTGTTCTGGTTTTCTTTAAAGTGTTAAAATGCTAATTAAGCCTGAATGTTATGTGCACAAATTTGAAACTTTCCCTCTAGAATAAATGGATAAATACAACTGAATTAAAAGCAAAAATCGCTTTAATTAGAATCCACCCATTCATCCTCTTGACATTTGCACATCACATAGATTTTTTTTTTTTTTACTGTAAAATTTAATTTTCCTGACATAGGTTATTAAGCATATTTAGTTTAGTATGGATATTTAGTTTAGAAAGGATGTGTTATTTGATTTGCATCAATTTGTTCTGTATTTAATTAAAAGATAAAGATGATAGTAGGACCTGAAAAGTTTGTTATGAACTTCTTCCTACTCCTTTTTGAACATGGGAAATTCTAATTTGAATTGCTTGCAATAATTTTGGAAGATTGTGCTGAGAAGTACATGATTTTCTATAGCCGTTATTTTAATTTTATGAAGGTATGCATGTCTATATATATATATACAGTATATATTGAGGATATTTCTGCATTAAAGTTTCAGCGATGACATGGTTTAGGTGTGTGTGGGATTCTGAGATTGGGACTCCACAGATCCTCATGAACAGGATCCAGTAAACTTCACATCCTTCCCATGACACACACACACACACACACACACACACACACACACACTCCACAGAAATATAAAGCCGAGAGGAGAGGCATGAGGACCGTCATTCTGTCGGAGTCACGTGTCTCTGGTTACTGGTCTGCTGAGGATGGACCAATCACAGTCGTGGGATTAATGACTAAAATGTTACTTTTTGTAAGACACGCTGATATATATTTAAGTGTCATATTTAAATACTTGAAATCTGACTTTATTTCTCTGACTATTTCTTCCAATTCTGACTTTATTTCTCTGACTTTATTTCTCGCAATTCTGACTTTATTTCTTGCAATTCTAACTTTATTTCACGCAATTCAGACTTTATTTCTTGCAATTCAGACTTTATTTCTCTGATTTTATTTCTTCCAATTCTGAATTTATTTATCTGACTTTATTTCTCGCAATTCTGACTTTATTTCTTGCAATTCCGATTTTTTTGCTCGATATTCTGAATTTTTTCTCACAATTCTGACTTTATTTCTTGCAATTCTGACTTTATTTATGCGACTTTATTTCTCGTAATTCTGACTCTATTTCTTGCAATTCCGATTTTTTGCTTGATATTCTGAAATTTTCTCACAATTCTGACTTTATTTCTTGCAATTCTGACTTTATTTCGCGCAATTCAGACTTTATTTGTCTGACTTTATTTCTCACAATTCTGACTTTATTTGTTGCTATTCTGATTTTTTCCTCACAAATCTGACTTTATTTCTCTGATTTTATTTCTTCCAATTCTGACTTTATTTCTCACAAATATGGCGATTTTTCTATCTGAAATTCTGCCTCGATTCCTGTCAGTTCTGCAGGTGCCGGTGAGTCGGTGTTTTGCATAGACATGTACACTAGACCTCACCTTGGCTACGGCAGTTCATTGGAACGAATGCGTGAATAGAGCCGCCATCTTGAAACAGGGGAGCCCCTTCACTTTAATGCATCAGCGTCAATGTAGTAGACACAGGTCTAACGGAAATAAAATCACCATAAATCATCGTGAATGCGATTTTTCTTTCTTTTTTCTTTTTTTTTTTGGTTTGTTCCAACGGTCAGACGTGTATTTATCATTGATTCCAGAATTTTTTTTATTTATTTATTTATTTTAAACATTCTTCCTAGTTCAGATTTCATCCGTGAACATCATACGCTGCACAAAAGTCCGCCACCATCAATGAATTTGAAGTAAAGGCAGAGATAGCAGCGTTACCTAGTTACTTCCTATGACAAGACCCCTGTTCCAAGATGGCGGCGGTTTTGACGCATGCTTAGATCCCCAAGGTGAGGTCTAGTGTATATGTCTATGGGTGTTTTGGGCCTCCTCGCGCCCCCTACAGGAAGCTAACGCATGCGCAATCCATACACATATATTCCAGTGATATTTTCCTCCCAACGCGGATCTCCAGCATCATCCCGTGTCTCAGCCAACCCGCAGCCAAGCTCCCAGTGTCGGCCACGTCCCCGGGCCACGTCGCGCTGCTCTCGCCATCTTTCAGTCGCGAAAACCGTGTTTACAACGCCGTTAGAGAGAACAACATCCGCACTTTAAAGCGTTCCCTTCACACATCCCAACAGCCCACACAGAAACATGAACATCTTCAGACTGACGGGGGATCTGTCCCATTTAGCAGCCATCATCATCCTCCTAACGAAGATCTGGAAAAGCAGGTCGTGTGCAGGTGAGAAATGATGCAGTCATTGTGTTTCTGAGAGTGTGTGTTTGTTATTATTATTCACATCAGTTGAGTGTGTGTTCGGCTGAGCAGTTTCTGTACTGCAGCTGATCCGCTCATTAACTCATGCACTAGGCCTCATTTGTGTGAATTATTCTGATGTGTTGGTGTGTAATGACAGTAGTTGTGTGTGTTTTTAATGCACGTTTGTGAGTTTCATCACTTAAAAGTTCGATCTAGCTCTACAGTTTGGTTTTAGACTGAGTTGCATGGCATATAAGACTAAAACATTAAAGTTAGTGTTTTAAAGTAACTGGTTGTTATAAACCTAGTTTAACTTTGGAGTTTTGCACTGTATGTTATCAGACTGTAGATAAAGTTCATTCATTCATTCTGATTGCATGCTCTGAGCCGTGACGTGGCAGCAGGATGTCATTAGAATATGATTAGTTTTCCATAAACAGTCACTGTAATGTTGTGCTGTGAGCTCTCTGTGTGTTTATGAGTGTGAAATGAGCTGTAAGTTGTGTTGACATGCATGTTGTTGTTGTTTGTGTTTAGGGATATCTGGGAAGAGTCAGGTTCTGTTTGCTCTGGTGTTCACCACTCGCTATCTGGACCTGCTCACGGCCTTCATCTCCCTCTACAACTCCTTCATGAAGGTGAGTTTGAGCATCCCTCCACTGACAACATGCACATGTGTTCATGTCTTCTTCTCATTCTTGTAATATATTGAGGTACAGTATTGCTGTGCTATAAGAGAAAGCTTGCTGAAAAATGAATGGAGGGATGGGCAACGATTAATCTTGATTATTCGCATCCAAAATAAAAGTTTGTGTTTACATAATATATGTGTGTGTAGTGTGTATAATTATTTTGTATATATAAATACCCACACATGCGTGTATACATTTAAGAAATATGTGCATGTATATATTTTACATATATTTATTCAAAATTAATATTATATATAAATATAAATATTTGATATATTAATAACACATTTTTCTTAAATATATACATGCATGTGTGTGTATTTATATATACAAATTAATTATACACATTACACACACATATATTATGTAAACACAAACTTATTTTTGGATGCGATTAATCGCGATTAATTTTTTAATCAACAATAAAAATTAATGTTTGTTTGTTGACTCTAGGATATGGATATGGATATGGTTTACTCCACCCACAATTTATTATGCAATTAGTGTCAGATTTGTATTGCAGATGTGATTGAAAATAATCTTGTCAAATGGTTTTGGACATGTCAGGCATTACAGAATATCTGCTAGTAAAAAGACGCCAGTAAACCTCTGGTGTTCATACAGACTGAAGATAATAAGCTGAATTTTTTCTATACCGTGTAATATATTATGCATGTTATATACTATATATATATATATATATATATATATATATATATATGTATATATTAGGGCTGGGAAACGATTAATCGCATCCAAAATAAAAGTTTGTGTTTATATAATATGTGTGTGTGTGTGTGTAGTGTGTATAATTATTTTGTATATATAAATACACACATATGCATGTATATATTTAAGAAAAATGTGTTATTAATATATCAAATATTTATATTTATATGTAATATTAATTTTTTATAAATATATATAAAGTATATACATGCAAATATTTCTTAAATGTTTACGTGCATGTGTGTGTATTTATATATACAAAATAATTATACACACACACACACACACACACACACACACACACATATATATATATATATATATATATATATATACTAGGGCTGTGCAAAAATGAATTGCGATTAATCACACCCAAAATAAAAGTCTGTGTTTACATAATATATTTGTGTGTGCTGTATATAATTATTTTGTATATATAAATACATATGCATTATATATTTAAGAATTATTTGCGCTTAAATTCTGTGTGTGTGTATATATATATATATATATATATATATATATACATAATCTAAATTATGTAAATATAAATATTTTATATATGAATAACACTTTCTTAAATATATACATGCATGTGTGTGTATTTATATATACAAAATATTTATATACAGCACACACAAATATATTATGTAAACACAGACTTTTATTTTAGATGCAAATAATCGCAATTAATTTTTGCACAGCCCTAATATATGCACATATCATATCATGATGCTAGACAATATTCACTTCAAAATCATGCATACTGATTTATAAATAAAATAATGAATATTACAAAAAACTTTTAATAATTGAATTAAATTCAGTGTTTAAGTTAAAAATAGAGCATTAAGTGTGTGTGTACAATAAATAAACATAAATAAATGCAAACAAACCTGCCTTATATTCCCTACTTGCTTTTCAAACCTAATTTTATGAGGTTTTCTGTTTTGACATTTTTTTTAGACATGATCAAAATCTTTTCTTCCTTTTTTAATCCGATTAGAAATACTCTTTGTTTTTTTTCTTTGTATTTCTCACAATTACATTGAAATGTAATTTCTGACCCGAAAGATCCCAGGTCTGACCTTTTATTTAAAGACCAATGAACTCTTTCCAATCATGTCCACGATTTTTGTGTGTTCGTATTGCAAGTGCCACAAAAGTGGTCACCCAGTTTTGTACCATTTCCAAAGGGTGTACAAAAATTGTATAATTCATATAACATGCAATTTTTCCTGTCTAAAATGTCCAAAGAGCTCTGGACTTTTCTTGTAACGATGTTTTGTGTCATGTTCCCCATGTAGATCATCTACATCGCATGTGCCTATGCCACGGTTTACCTGATATACGCCAAGTTCAAGGCCACGTATGATGGAAACCACGACACGTTCAGGGTGGAGTTCCTGGTGGTCCCAGTCGGAGGCCTGGCGTTCCTCGTCAACCACGACTTCTCTCCTCTGGAGGTGTGTGTGTGTTTTTACAGTTTTGGGTGAACTATCCCTTTAAGTAAGTTCAGTGATGGTTCATTTCTGTTGTAAAAAAGTTATTAATTTAGTTCATTTATATAAATATATCGCCGCTGTGGAGTAAACCGTGATGTCATCGTCCAGCTCAGTTCAGTTCTCATATAATGGTGTCAATGCATGCAGAGCAATATCATTGTTGACTGTTTAATTAAATATAGAATCGAAAAGAAAGTGTTAGTATTACTGATCTCTTCGTTCTAGATCCTGTGGACTTTCTCCATCTATCTGGAGTCGGTGGCCATTCTCCCACAGCTGTTCATGATCAGTAAGACTGGAGAAGCCGAGACCATCACCACACACTACCTGTTCTTCCTCGGCCTGTACCGAGCCCTGTATCTCATCAACTGGATCTGGCGCTTCTACTTCGAAGGATTCTTCGACATGATCGCCATCGTCGCCGGCGTCGTCCAGACAATCCTCTACTGCGATTTCTTTTATCTATACGTAACAAAAGGTGAGTGTTTTCTTCATTTTTCAGTTTAAAAATGCTTTAGACGGGGTGTTTGTTTCACTTATTAGTGCAAATGGTTATGAATAGGGATGCACGATATATACATTTTTGCCGATAACCGATAATTCTTTATATTTGAAAGCCGATAACCGAGATATTGGCCGATAAATTTAAATTTTTAAGAGCCTGATTACAATGAACATTTTAGCCGATACCGATAACCGATAATTCTTTATATTTGAAAGCCGATAACCGATATATTGGCCGATAAATTAAAAATTTAATTCTAAATTCTAGCTAGGGATGCACCAATATGAACATTTTGGCCGATACCGATAATTCTTTATATATTTGAAGGCCTATAACCGATATATTGGCCGATAAATTAAAAAATTTTAGAGCCTAATTATGAAAAGTGTCCATCAAATCCATATCCCAAGCTAGGGGTGCACCGATACTAATATTTTAGCCGATACCGATAACCGATAATTCTTCAGATTTTAAAGCCGATAACCGATATATTGTTCAAAAAATTTTAATTTTTAAGAGCCTGATTACAAAAGTCTCCATTAAATCCATGTCCAGAGCTGGGGATGCACCGATATGAACATTTTGGCTGATACCGATAACCGATAATTCTTTATATATTTGAAAGCTGGTAACCGATATATATTGGTCAATAAATTAAAATTTTAAGAGCCTGATTACAAAACTCTCCATTAAACCCATGTCCAAAGCTAGGGATGCACCGATATGAACATTTTGGCCAATACTCATAACCGATAATTCTTTATATTTGAAAGCCGATAACCGATATATTGGCCGATAAATTAAAATTTTTAAGAGCCTGATAACAAAAGTCTCCATTAAATCCATGTCCCAAGCTAGGGATGCACCGATATGAACATTTTGGCCGATACCGATAATTCTTTATATTTGAAAGCCGATAACCAATATATTGGCTGATAAATTAAAAATTTTTAGAGCCTGATTACAAAAGTCTCCATTAAATCTATGTCCCTAGCTAGGGATGCACCGATATGAACATTTTGGCCAATACCGATAACCGATAATTCTTTATATTTGAAAGCCAGTAACCGATATATTGGTTAAAATCTAAATTAAAATAAATCTAAATTCAAATATTTACATCATTTTTGAGAGCCCGTTAATATATCAGGCAAATTTTCTTATTTGGCCCATAACGATAACATTGAAAATGAATACATATCGGCTGATACTGATATGGTTATCGGCCCGATATGAACATGTGGCCGATTTATTAACGCTGATAAATAATGTATTATTTTCGTCAGCTGAGACACTTCAGATGTGCACTGTTCAACATGATGGTTTTAAATTGGAATCACTTAAAAAACATGCGCAGCGTGAGAACATTATTATAATTGTGTGTTTGGGACATGATGAGACTTTTGTTTTTGTAATCAGGCTCTCAAAAATTATATAAAAAATTGAGATTTATTGGCCAATATATCAGTTATCTGATTTCAAATATAAAGAGTTATCAATTATCGGTATCGGCTAAAATGTTCATATTCATATAGTCTTTGTAAAAACCTGTTCTAGGAGAGTCCAAGACTTTGTAAAAGTGCCTAATAGGACCTCCTTAATAAATCTTGTTCTAATCTGATTGTTGGTCTCTCGTCAGTGTTGAAAGGAAAGAAGCTGAGTCTGCCAGCGTAAGGGTCTCGGACCGGAGCGAGACGCTGAGGACGAGTGAGACGAGCGAGTGCGGAAGATGAGATCCGTTCCTGGTCACATCAGGTGCTCTGGATTCAAGCCCAGGCCGTACCGTGGCTTTTCGGATTCCTGTTTTATGCATCTTGTCTTACCCTTTTTTATTATTCTGTATAAAAGAAAGTTTTCTACATCATGAAACGTGTGCTATGATTCGACCGACGGCATCACAAAGAGCTGAAATCGCCTCATCAGGCAATGCTAACAGGCAGGGACTGATTCTTATGATGAATATTGGTTTTGTTTGTAAGAGTATTTTCAATCTGATTAAATGTACATGTTTTCAAGAAGATTAAGGGAGTGTTTGTTGCTCCGTAGGATAAAATTGAATGGAAAAAAATACTTGTTTTTGCTGGTTTTCTTCATGCAATAATCATTCGTTAAAGATGGTCGGTCATAATCTAGCGGTTCCCCAAACCGCTTGTCTAATTAGGTTAAAATAACACGATTTCAATGTTTGAAAGATGGAAAATTTCAAATTTATAGTTATGAACAGCTCAACACATGGGAACCGCCACTGTCTGTCAGCGTACAGTATTGACACTGCCTTTATCACTGTAAATGGCTTCTTAAAGAACCAAAAAATAAACCGTACAAATGTTCTCAATGATTATGCCGTTTATTTTTAGGAAATATTCTTCTGAAACTTCACTTACGGTTTGAATGCTTCATTTTTTGATTGGTGTAAAATGATTGGACAGGCTAAATATGAATCATTCACCCTGAATCACTTTTTCAGCAGAAAGTTTTGACCAGTGTTACTTTATTAATATCAAAATGTAAATTGGTGAGATGTTAATTTTATTTCTGATCTCTACCATACTTAATGGAGAGAACCAAGCAGACAATTAAAAAAAAAACAATAATAACCACTTTAATTTAAAACCAGAGGTGTTGGGTTTAATTTCAACTGAGATTTTGCATGGTGCTAAATAAAGATTTAATGGGAAAAACTGCTTGTTTTGAAAATTGAATGCCATTTTGTTTTGACTCATAAAGCCACGTATATTCAGCCTAATATCATCAACACGAAAAAAAACGAAGCTTTTGAATATTGTCATGTGGCATTGTATTGATGTGAACAAATTGTTCTTTTAAATCGGATCGTTTGAATGAATCAGTTCAAGAATCAACCTGAACTCCATTGAACTTTCCGGACGCGTCCGATTACAACCGAAAACCGACGATTTGATCGGTCGGAAGCGTAAGTTTATATATCCAATCACATATATTATTTACACTTTTAGTCATTTAAGTACATAGGTAGGGATGAACTCAGAAAGTTTAGTTGAGTTGTCCATAATGCCCTTCTGAGATTTCCTTTTACGGACCACAACATATTTCAGTCAGAAACAATAACAAAGCAGAACGGAACCGGAAGTAAGTTATATTATTGTTGTAAATATTGCTAAAATTTGTTTAATTATTAAAGATTTCAGGTTATACATCACGTTGCTTTATTTTAACGCAATAATCACTATTTTTGACGAGTCTTTCTAATACAGAACTACTTTACTGCCCGAAGTTACTTCATTTTTCCGTTCCGGACATATTTCGCTGCGACACAGAAAAGGGAAAACAAACCAGCAAACCCGCCCGCCCCGCTGCGGACAGATGTCAGTGAACGAGTCATTTATTACCATGTAATAATATCAAGATTAAAGGCGGGCAGAGTCATGGGTTCTGTCATGATCACTGTCATACGTTTATGATCGCGACTGAAAGGCTGGTTTGAAGTTGTAAACCGTCAGGATGCCCGCGATGGTGGTGCTCGGACGCCGATGGCGGATCGCCAGCGATGATCTTGTGTTTCCAGGCGCCTTCGAGTTATTTATCAGGGCTGTGTGGTAAGAACTGCAGTTGAGTTAGCTTACTTGGGATTTTTGGGAATTGTGTAACACTGTACCAGGGTATTGAACGATTGCCATATTCATATTTCATCATCATAGCTAGGAAATATACGTTCTGAGATCGGTGTTGCTAACGTTTCCATTACAAAAATTATATTTCTGAACGTTAGGAACGTCCAGTTTTTAATAATCAATGTTCTCTAAACATTCTGAAACCATTAGTATTTTTTTTAAATAAAACGTGTCATGAACGGTGTATAATTTTTTTTTAGTTCACATGATATTAGCAAAATGATAATATGTAACGTATGTATAACTAAGTTATTAAAACATGACGTTTTTTAACATTCACAAAACATTCAGGCATAACATTTTCTGAATGTTTTGTGAACAAAATCAGATAACTACAATTACTAATAGGGCTTGGAATCGATTTAGATGTCCTGATTCGAATCAATGAATCATTTCCACTGATCCCACCACAAAAAAAAAAAAAAAAAAAAAAATTAAAAACAAGGTTTTTTAACAGTCTTTGTATTGTTATTAATGTTACGACACAAAAAATTTAGATACTAGTGAAATTTCGCAATGCAGTTTTGAATCCACAGCTAAAACAATCTAATATAAATGTAAAAGGTTATTGAAGTCATTAATAAAAAAGAACAGACAATCAAAGTAGCCTGCAAGCAATAACACAAATAAATAAATACAATAACACAAACATAGGCTAAATAAAAAATCAGACAGGTCCATCGGTAGTTTTTAGGTAATGTGAAATAACTGCATAGTCTGTATAAATTAAATATGGATTATGCCTTATTAAAGTTGGAAAAGTTAGGCTTTTATTTATTTGTCATTTGTTGTTTGATTATCATTAATGACACAGACAGCATCAGGTTTATTAGGTTGCTGTCACTTTAAGACCGAAAACACGGATCCGAGACGTTTCGAGAATTTTGTGTGAACTTGTCCGTTTAAGCGCAAGAAAATGTGAAGAAGACTAGTAAATCGAGTAATGTTAATCAGATATTATATTCAGTGCTTATGGAAATGTGGAAAAACACACTTTTTTTCCTAGTCGCAATTACTAACTATTAACATTACAATAAAAATTTTTATTCAACCGTAATTTTTATTCGGATGGCTTTTAAAAACGAATCCCATCGTCAAACTCGCTTAACTGCGAAATTACCAAGATATTCATCACTGTAGGCTCATAAACATGGCATTACCATATTAATCATCCAATGTTCCATGGTAAAATAAGGTAGATCCTATTTTTTGTTTCTGAAAGCAAGCTCTCTTTGTCTTTTAGGTGGGTCGTGACCTTAGTTGTGTACATTAACCATAAGGGACGGTTTGACTGTCAAGGTGGAGCGTATTTGCATAATTACCTTGTAGTTCTTCTTGTGCTTTTGGCTGCCATCATCTTCACATTATGTGCAGTTGTTTACGTCAGCGCTCAAGGTACGTGTCTCTCCCGGACCCGATGCATGATGGGATTTCCTCGTGTGTGTAATGATGCAATGTAATTCTGCCGTGATTGGTCTTAGGAACCATCATGAACCCGGGCCCCCGGCGCTCGATGCCGGCCCTGGTGTATCTGCGTGCGGTTCTGTACGTCCCTGAGCTGGTGTGGGCCGTCCTGGGGGCCGTCTGGGTGTCGGATAACAGCACGGGGTGCAAGCCGGAGGAGGTCGGGGCGGTGATCGGGGCGGTGGTTTCCAGGTCAGGAAAATGTATTTCACAATATTCCTTTTCCAAAAACGCATGTGCATGCTTTTATTCACCAAAAATGATCATAAGTGACAGTAAAGACATGTACAAATGTCATGTTTCATGTTTTTTGACCTTTCTGTTCATTAAAGAAAGTATAAACTGTTTTTAAATGTTTCTTGAGCATCAAATCATCGTTATTAGAGTGATTTGTGAAGGATCATGTGACACTGAAGACTGGAAAATCACAGCTTTGATCACAGGAATAAATTACACTTTACTAGATATTCACAAAAAAAACAGCAGTTTTAGTTTGTAAAAATATTTAACAATTTTTACAGTATTTTTAAAGCCTTGGAACAGTAATGTATGCTTACAAAATGACTTGAATTGTGTTTCCAACTAGCATGTATGCAAGTTTTGATTAGAGATAAGTATAAGGACACAAAAGATAGCACACAATAGTTTTAGATAACATGTGATATGGTGTATTATTGTGTGATCTGTATAGATTGTCATTATATAGATCAGTGGTTATAATCATATTTTGTATCTGTGATTTAAATCAAAATAACTCTCATAATCATCATCCTTTTAGAATTAAAGGAGTAGTTCACTTTTAAAAAATATTTTTGCTGATAATTTACTCGCCCCCATGTCATCCAAGATCGAAAAGAAATTAAGGTTTTTGATGAAAACATTCCAGGATTTTCTCCATATAATGGACTTCAATGGGGACCAAACGGCTCAAGGTCCAAAAGACAGTTTCAGTGCAAACTACAAACTGTTCAAAGGGCTTTAAACGATTCCAGACGATGAATAAGGGTCTTATCAAGCGAAACGATCGCTTATTTAATAAATAAATAACAAAGTTTAAGTTTTATAAGCTCAGAGCAAGGTGACCATTTGAGCTTATAAAACTTAAACTTTATTTATTTATTAAATGAGCGATCGTTTCGCTTGATAAGACCCTTATTCATCGTCTGGAATCGTTTAAAGTCCTTTGAACAGTTTGTAGTTTGCACTGAAACGCTCATTTAGACCTTGAACCGTTTGGTCCCCATTGAAGTCCATTATATGGAGAAAATCCTGGAATGTTTTCATCAAAAAACTTCCGTGTTAAAAGGTGTAGTATGTCCTCCTTAATGCACCCGCGCTTCACTGTCTGTCTCTGTTGGCGTCCTCAGCTGGATCATCCTTCTCTCAATGGCTGTGGGAGTGCTGGTCGTGTTTGATCCTCTGGGGAGCCAGCGCTCGGGGGTTTCTCTGGACGCTCAGTCCGGCGTAAGGGATCTGGATCTGGATCTGGAGGGCAGCGAGTCGTCTCAGCTCTTCTACACCGCACACACACTGGCCTCGCGTGTGTGGGAGAGCCGTCTGCGTCTCCTCTGCTTCTGTCTGCCTCAGGACGACAACCATCGAGCCGCCTTCTCCAGCATCGCACAGCTCGTCGGAGGATTCTTCCTGGTCAGAAACTTCTTCACACCACTTTATGAAGCTTCATTTCACTAAAAAGTCACACTGTTCATATATATATATATATATATATATCCCTCAGGTGCTCTTTGGTCATTTCTGACCGAAAAATTTTCTGTTTTGAATTTCTAAAAATCACAGCTTCATCGCAATGTTACGAAACTTGGTGACTTTCATGGCCTTATGTATGTGAACACACAAAAAAATTGAGGTCATGATCTGAGCATGCTAAGTGGTCTTAAAAAAATAGTCACACTCGTGGTCTTTGGTCAAAAATGACCCCCATAGGAAATGAAAGGGAAATTGACAAAAACACAAAAATTCCGATTTTTTTTTTTTTTAATATTATTATTATTTTTTTTTTACATTTTTTAAAATAAAAAATCATTTTTGAGATTGTTTCAACTATATATTCAAATCCACCAAAAAGCAAAAAATGTGTTCATAAACATCTGGGGAATTCACATGCTTCTCCATAGAGAGCTGTACATGCCATCTAGTGGTTACACCATGATACTACGCTTTTTCTCTATACTGTAACAAGATGGTGCTAATTTTCTTTAAAAATATATTTTTTTTTCTGAAGGCCTAGACTTTATATTAAACTAAAATACTGCATTAATAATTTTTTGAAAAAAAAAAATAAAAAAAAAAATATATATATATATATAGAAAAATATATATATATTTCCATGGCAAAATAGACCATAAATATTGCATAAATATAAATAAATTCAATCAAATTGTCTCAAAATACTAAATTACAAAGAATAAATATTATAGAACAAAAATAAATTGCATTGGTTTTACTGGGATGGAGGAAATTTAATTTTTAGGTGTCCGGTCACTTTTGACCGGGAGGATAACAAGTGTGACTCCGAAACGAAGAGCACCTGAGGGATATAAGGATATATCTTATATGTTCAAAGTTAAAATCATTTCCTTGTTTACCACCTTGCTTCGTTCTGGAGTGAATCAGTGTTTTTTAACGTAACAAATGGACTATAATTTCTTTGTAATTAGTTACAATGAAATCCTTGGTTTATCTCTGTTATTATCGTATAAGAAGTTTATGCCCTTTATCTTTTTGCTCGTTTATGCACTGAAATTCTAGGGCTTGTTAATGTTCCCATAAAGTTGCCAAAGTCATTGCATGTGCTGCACTTTATTTAAACCATTTTGTTTTATTGGTATATTTGTACTTTTCTTACATTTTTAGAATTTAAAAGATAATGAATATGTTGTTTGATTCGTGAGCTCTCCGATCGTAGTGCTTGGGAACCAAAAAAGTAGTGCGCTCGAACTCCTGTTTCCATGTTTGCAAATGATATGAAAATGACTTGGGATGATGCACCAGTTTTGGTAACACTTTACAATAAGGTTTCATTTCTAAACATTGTTAACTACATTAGTTAACATGAACTACCAATGAAAAATACAGAATTATATAGCATTTATTAATTTTAATGCTAATCTGAGCATGTACTAATAGATTACTAAGATCAAATATTGTTGATTCATTAATATTTGCCAATGCATTAACAACTAATGAGACCTTATTGTAAAGTGTTACCTAAAATTCTGACTGTCAAGATGTTAATTATAATAATGATAATGTGATACAGGCTGATAATCAATACATGGCTGGTATTAACATATGTAACAGTTATTTGTAAACGTAAGTGAATTAAGGCATTGCAACGTTGTTATGTACAATATGAAAAATGTGAATTTATTTTTAGTTTTGTTAATTTTGATGGGGGTTTTTTTTAGCGTTAGAAAATAATAAAGGTAATCTATATGTAGAAAGAGGAAATGAGCATGCAAAGTTAAATTTACAGTATCAGCCAATAGTGATAAATTAAAAAATCTGCAATCGGTTCCGATAATCTAAATGATACCGATATAATATATAACCTGCCACTGTCTGACCTGTTCCAGGACACAGACCTGGTTCCCAGTGATATCGCTGCGGGTCTGGCTCTTCTTCATCAGGAACAGGACAAGATGGAGCAGAGCAGAGACCCTGACGAGGTCCTGACCCACAGCCCGTCCTCCCCGATAGTGAGTCTAAACTATCAGGAAATGTTCATTCTGAAGTGAACTACTCCTCTAATGCATGTGAAGTATATTCAGTGCACGCTGTGATCCGCCACTTCTGCTGTGTTTGCCCAGAGGGAGGATCTGGAGATAGAGCTGGAGAAAGCCACTCACTGTATGCAGTTTGCAGCGGCTGCGTATGGATGGCCGCTTTACGTCTACTCAAACCCGCTCACGGGGCTCTGCAAACTCAGTGGAGATTGGTGGGTATAAAGTTTGCTAAAGATCACTAACCGTAAAAGTAAAAGTGCATCTATCCATGATAAAAGTGCATTTATCCATCATAAAAGTGCATGTATCATGATAAAAGTGCATGTATCCATGATAGAAGTGCATTTATCCTTCATAAAAGTGCATTTATCCATCATAAAAGTGCATGTATCATGATAAAAGTGCATGTATCCATGATAGAAGTGCATTTATCCTTCATAAAAGTGCATTTATCCATCATAAAAGTGCATGTATCCATCATAAAAGTGCATGTATCATGATAAAAGTGCATGTATCCATGATAGAAGTGCATTTATCCTTCATAAAAGTGCATTTATCCATCATAAAAGTGCATGTATCCATCATAAAAGTGCATCCGTCCATCATAAAAGTGCATCTATCCATGATAAAAGTGCATGTATCCATCATAAAAGTGCATTTATCCTTCATAAAAATGCATTTATCCATGATAAAAGTTTGTTTATCCATCATAAAAGTGCATTTATCCATCATAAAAGTGCATCTATCCATCATAAAAGGGCATTTATCATCATAAAAATGCATGTATCCATCATAAAAGTGCATGTATCCATGATAAAAGTGCATGTATCCATCATAAAAGTGCATCCGTCCATCATAAAAGTGCATCCATCCATCATAAAAGTACATCTGTCCATCATAAAAGTGCATCTGTCCATCATAAAAGTGCATCTGTCCATCATAAAAGTGCATCTGTCCATCATAAAAGTTAATGTATCCATCATAAAAGTGCATCCGTCCATCATAAAAGTGCATCTATCCACGATAAAAGTGCATGTATCCATGATAAAAGTGCATTTATCCTTCATAAAATGCATTTATCCATCATAAAAGTGCATATATCCATCATAAAAGTGCATTTATCCATCATAAAAGTGCATTTATCCATGATAAAAGTTTGTTTATCCATCATAAAAGTGCATCTGTCCATCATAAAAGGGCATTTATCATCATAAAAATGCATGTATCCATCATAAAAGTGCATGTATCCATCATTAAAGTGCATCCGTCCATCTTAAAAGTGCATCTGTCCATCATAAAAGTGCATCTGTCCGTCATAAAAGTGCATCCATCCATCATAAAAGTGCATCTGTCCATCATAAAAGTGCATCTATCATCATAAAAGTGCATCCATCCATCATAAAAGTGCATCGGTCCATCATAAAAGTGCATCCATCCATCACACTCCCTGATCTGTTTCAGCTGTCGGAGTCGTCAGGCGGAGTATGATCTAGTCGGAGGAGACGGTCTCGGCTGCCACTTCACTTCTATCCTTCAGAGCACAGGCCTCCAGTACCGAGACTTCATCCACATCAGCTTTCATAACCAGGTGACGTCTCAGGGTCACACACCCGTGTGTCAAACCTCTCCCGTCCCAATCCCAGAAGAATGACTCCCATTCACTCCCACTCCCGGAATACAGTAAAAAATACAGTACAGATCACAGCATTAGTTCAAGGACAATACAAAATGTAGTTTATGTTATTTTATGTTTTATTTAATAAGCCAGCTTAAACAATTATGCACACGCATTCAATTTAATGTAAATCCTCCTTGCGCACACACATTAGGAAGCCGCCTCCTTCTCTTATATTATTGGCACACCAACTTCCGCACGTCATTCACTCAGAGAGCATAAAGACTCAGGATAACTACAATTTACTTCAAAGTTCGAACTGAACGCCTACAGTGACGTGTCTTTATTCCGTAGATCTACGAGATCCCGTTTTTCGTGGCGTTGGATCATAAGCGGGAGGCGGTCCTTGTTGCTGTGAGGGGGACGCTGTCGCTTAAGGTGAGTTTAAATCAGAAACTGTTCATACACTGATAATTATCACCACTCTCTCATCCTCCACTCATACCCACATCTGCAGATATTTACATGAACAAATACATACACTCTTGAGGTCTGCCAATCACTCCTGAAGGGACTTTTTAACACGTTAATTTAATTGATTAGTTCACTTTTCAAAACACTTTTGCTGATAATTTACTCGCCCCCATGTCATCCAAGATGTCCATGTCTTTCTTTCTTCAGTCGAAAAGAAATTAAGGTTTTTGATGAAAACATTCCAGGATTTTCTCCATATAATGGACTTCAATGGGGTCCAAACGGTTCAAGGTCCAAAAGACAGTTTCAGTGCAAACTACAAACTGTTCAAAGGGCTTTAAACGACTCCAGACGATGAATAAGGGTCTTATCAAGCGAAACGGTCGCTCATTTAATAAATAAATAACAAAGTTTAAGTTTTATAAGCTCAAATGCTCACCTTGCTCTGTTCTGTGATGCGCGTTCGTGACTCTCCTGTTCGAACTCGTTCATCAAAATGAACAAATCTTTTTTCATGTCATTTGGTTCATTCAACGAACGAAATGAACGAATTGACTCAGAAAATGATTAGTTCATTTTGATGAACGAGTTCGAACAGGAGAGTCACGAACGTGAATCACAGAACAGATCAAGGCGAGCATTTGACCTTATAAAACTTAAACTTTGTTATTTATTTATTAAATGAGCGATCGTTTCGCTTGATAAGACCCTTATTCATCGTCTGGAGTCGTTTAAAGCCCTTTGAACAGTTTGTAGTTTGCACTGAAACTGTCTTTAGGACCTTGAACCGTTTGGACCCCATTGAAGTCCATTATATGGAGAAAATCCTGGAATGTTTTCATCAAAAACCTTAATTTCTTTTCAACTGAAGAAAGAAAGACATGGACATCTTGGATGACATGGGGGCGAGTAAATTATCAGCAAAATTTTTTTTTTAAGTGAACTACTCCTTTAAGAAAAATTTAAACACATTAAATGACGCCTATAGAATGCATATAGAATTACCCTAAAATTCAAGATATCAGGGCAAAAATGCCTCTATTTGAGATTGGTCACATATTTATATGACATTACTTGTGTCACACACTGATCGGTCTGCGCTAGGGGTTAATACAGGAGAAACTGGAAACATTAGAATATGGTGCAAAAGTTCATTTATTTCAGTAATTCAACTTAAAAGGTGAAACTAATATATTATATAGACTCATTACATGCAAAGTGAGATATTTCAAGCCTTTATTTGTTATAATTGTGATGATTATGGATTACAGATATGAAAACCCCAAATCCAAAATTAGAATATTGTGAAAAGGTTTTCATATCTGTAATCCATAATCATCACAATTATAACAAATAAAGGCTTGAAATATCTAATTTGCATGTAATGAGTCTATATAATATATTCGTTTCAGTTTCTGACTCATGAATGTGTGTGTGCAGGACGTGTTGACGGATCTCTCCGCTGAGTGTGAGAATCTCTCTGTCGAAGGCGTGTCGGGGACCTGCTATGCTCACAAGGTGACCAAACCTCACTCAATGCACTCATATTCATCACCTTCATCAGTCCGTCAGAGCCTGAACGTGTGTGTGTGTGTGTGTGTGTGTGTGTGTGTGTGTGTGTGTGTGTGTGGCAGGGCATTTCTCAAGCGGCGAACTACATCTACAAGAAACTGGTCAACGATGGGATTCTGAGCCAGGCGTTCAACATTGCACCGGTGAGAGCTTCACCTGAGCTTTGTTCTCCTGTGGCAGCGGTGGACTCGCTGTGATTGTGTGTGTGTGTGTGTGTGTGTGTGTGTGTGTGTGTGCAGGAGTATAAGCTGGTCATCACAGGTCACAGTCTGGGTGCAGGAACGGCGTCTCTGCTGGCTGTGCTTCTGCACAACACACACCCCACACTGGAGTGTTTCGCCTTCTCTCCACCAGGGGGCCTGATGAGGTAATGTCACACACACACACACACACACACACACACTCACACTCACATACACACTCTCACTCACACTGGAGTGCTTCGCCTTCTCTCCACCAGGGGGCCTGATGAGGTAATGTCACACACACACACACTCTCTCTCTCTCTCTCTCTCTCTCTCTCTCTCTCAAAAATTAATTGCGATTAATCACATCCAAAATAAAAGTTTGTGTTTATATAATATAATATTATAACATAATATTAATATATAAAATATTTATATTTATATAATATAGATGTATTTATTTATTTATATATATATATATATATATATATATATATATATAAGGGCTGTCAAACGATTAATCGCATCCAAAATAAAAGTTTGTGTTTACATAATATAAATGGGCGTAGTGTGTATAATTATTTTGTATATATAAATACACACACATGCTTGTATATATTTAAGAAAAATGTGTTCTTAATATATCAAATATTTATATTATATTTATACATAATATTAATTATGTATAAATATATATAAAGTATATACTTTCAGATTATTCTTAAATATATACAAGCATGTCTGTGTATTTATATATATATAATAATTATACACACTACACCATTTATATTATGTAAACACAAACTTTTATTTTGAATGCGATTAATCACGATTAATCGTTTGACAGCCCTAATATATATATATATATATATATATACATCTATATTATAGAAATATACAGTACATATTTTATATATTAATCACATTTTTCATTCACCATTATTTTTTTTATTGACAGTGTAATATTACAAAAGTAATGTTTTTTTTATGTTGTTAAATTTGTTAATTATTATTATTTATGAACTTTACAACATGGCACTGTTATTGAAATATATCGAATAAACATTTAACTAAATTGAGCATAATAATGACGCTTCTCATATCTGAATTAAATCTGTTTCATAACTTTTTATGAATTTTAATCTACAACAATACAACTTTTACTGTTTATTACTGAGAAGCTTCTTTTTGTCTAATCTGTATTGTATAAAGTGTAGGGCTGTGCAAAAATTAATTGCGATTAATCGAATCCAAAATAAAAGTCTTTGTTTACACAATATATTTGTGTGTGCTATGTATAATTATTTTGTATATATAAATACACACACATGCATGCATATATTTAAGAATTATTTGCGCTTAAATTATATATATATAAATACATCTATATTATATAAATACAAATATTTTATATATGAATAACACATTTTCTTAAATATATACATGCATGTGTGTGTATTTATATAAACAAAATAATTATATACAGCACACACAAATATATTATGTAAACACAGACTTTTATTTTGGATGCGATTCATTTTTGCACAGCCCTAATATATATATATATATAAATGCCACATGTAATAGGAATAATTGGAAGGAATATGGAATAATTAATAAATTTTAAAAAGATTATTTTGCTCATTTATGTGTTCAAAAATCCAATAAAAACTGTAATAATGTGAAATACTACGACAAATTGAAAGAACTGTTTCCTATTGTAATGTGTTTTAAGATGTATTTTATTCCTGTGATCAAAGCTGAATTTTTTCTCATTTATTTGAAGTCTATCAAGTCTCTTTTGATCAATTTGTTAATCATTCAAACCGTTTGGCAATGAGTATATCTAACTTGTTTGTATCGTCATGGTTGTGAAGTGGTGTGTGTTGTCTCTCGTCAGTAAAGCGCTGGCCGATTACTCCAAGCAGTTCGTGGTCTCGGTGGTGCTGGGAAAAGATCTTGTGCCCAGGTGAGCTTTATTTATATCGCCGTATATGAAACTGTGGCTATCGTGAGCTTTCTGACTTCTGTTTGTGCTCATATCACTTCCTCAAACGGTCTGGCCTCGCCTGCTGTCTGCAGATTGAGTATCCCGAACATGGAGGACCTGAAAAGAAGATTATTAAAAGTGGTGTCTAACTGCAGCAAACCAAAGGTAAGATTATTCTTAGAGAAAATCCAGAGCTTCCCACTTGGTATTTACAACTTTCATGTGCGTTCAACTCAGAAATACGGTCATACGAGATGACTTGAACGTCGACTTGTCTCTCTCAGTACAAGATATTAATGCACGGCTGCTGGTACGAGGTGTTTGGAGGAACTCCGGACGATTTCCCCACGGAGATGGAGAACCGAAGAGAGGAGGAGCTTAACCATCCGTTGCTAGGCGAGGAGAGTCTGTTGGTGCGACGCTCCACAACCTATCAGAGCCTGTCGTCTGACGACTCGCCCACCCACCACACACACTTACCCCTGTACCTGCCGGGCCGGGTCATGCACATCACCGAGGACGGGCCCACACGCAGGTCAGAGCCTTTAACATAACACCGAGGTTCAGACTCCATCCAGGATCAAACATACTGTAATTATTTTAAAAAATATTTTCGTAATGTAAATCATCTGTTTTCTATGTGAATATACAGTAAAGTGTAATTTATTCCTGTGATCTTCATCATCATTACTCCAGTCTTCAGTGTCACATGATCCTTCACAAATCACTCTAATATGAGGATCTGATGATCAACAAACATTTATGATTATTATCAGTGTTGAAAACAGGGAACCATGATAATTTATATGTTTTAGGATTCTTTGATGAATAGAAATTCAAAATAATTTTTTTTGTAAGATTACAAATGTCTTTACTGACACTTTTGACAAAAACAGTGGATTAACACAAAAAGTGCAGTAACACAAAAACAGTGGATACAACATTATAAAATGTACAGATTGAGACGAGCTTGAAAATAGCAGATATACTGTACAAACTATACAATGTATTATGAAAAAATAAAAAGAACATTTAATTAAGAGTATTTAAAAATATAATTTTTAATTACTTAATTTTTTTATAATTTAATATATATTTATAATTTTTAATTTTTTAAATATATATTTTTAATTAATAATAATAAAAGTGAAATGTATAATAAAAAGTAGAAAAGAGTATTTTGAGGATTTAAAAAAAAATGAATATAATTATACTACTAATAAAAACAAAAAATAAAATGAGTATTTAATTAAAAATGTTTTTGTAAATATTATCATTTAAATTAATTACAATAATAAATTATTAAAGGGATATTTAATTATTTATAAATGTAATTATTTAAACTAATAATATTTTGTTTAATGAAATGTATAATAAAAAACAATATCTCAGATAATAATTAAAAATAGTTGACTACAATATATAATACATTTTAAAGAGTTTTTAATTAAAGGGTGATTAAAAATATAAATAATAAAATAATAAAAAAATGAGTATTTAATTAAAAAGGTTTTTGTAAATATAATAATTAAAATACTAATTACAATGATAAAGTATCATTTTTTAAAAATATAATAATTGAAACTAATTATATATTTTTTTAAGTGAAATGCATAATAGAAAACAGTATCTTAAAAATAATAATTAAAAAAATTAATATAATTTATAATAAAAAATTAAAAAGAGTGTTTAAGTAAAGGGTGTTTTAAAATAAAAAACAATTAATAAAAATGAGTATTTAATTAAAAATGTTTTTTGTAAATATAATAATTAAAATACTAATTACAATAATAAATTATAGTTATTTATAAATATAACAATTGAAACTAATAATATATTTTTTTTAAATGAAATGCATAATAGAAAACAGTATCTTAAAAATAATAACAATAAAAAATGAATATAATGTAATAAAAAATTAAAAAGAGTGTCTAATTAAAGGGTGTTTAAAAATAAAAAAATAATTAATAAAAAATGAGTATTTAATTAAAATGTTTTTGTAAATATAATAATTAAAATACTAATCACAATAATAAATTATAGTTATTTATAAATATAATAATTGAAACTAATAATATATTTTTTAAATGAAATGTATAATAGAAAGCAGAGTATCTTAAAAATAGTAATAATAAAAATATAATAAAAAATTAAAAAGAGTATTTAATTAAAAGGTGTTTAAAATATAATAATGAATAAAAAATAGAAAACAGTATTTGATTCAAAAAGAGTATATAATAAAATATAATACTAAATCAAATATATAATAAAAGCATTTTCTGTCATATTTAATCCCAGTTGCGCTCTTCTCTTCACACAGACACTGCTTCTCTCCGGTGAGGTACCGGGCGGAGTGGTCGAGCGAGACGTCGTTCCGGAACGTTCTGATCAGCCCGAGGATGATGGCGGATCACATGCCGGATGTGGTTCTGCGGGCCCTGAGGAGTCTGACCCGAGATCAGCACCCGTCGGCGCTCTGCCCGTCCTCCATGAGCAACAGCCACCTCAACGTCATCTGAGCGCTAACACACCTCACACACAGACATTCAACATGCGTATTTATTTCTGCCTTATGACCCCAGTGCTGCGTCTGCTTCATGAACGCCTGTGTATCCCCTCCATCATGACATTATTTGCAATGCTGTGTTGTTCAAACGTGAGAGTTCATTTCACATCAGCGGTTGTGCAAAGACGAGCGATTCAGAAAGTCAGTATTATGAGTGGAGTGTAGCCTAATGTTTTTGTGATGTGTCTGTCACATGGGAAGTGTGTGATCATTTGCCAAAAAGAGTGTTTTGCACTGATTGTAGATCAGTGAAACGCATCCGCCGTATGAGACTCTGATGCATGGCACCGAACGCATGAAAACATGTTTCTCCACTGCAGCCGTTTCAGGTTTTTCAGGGTATCGTGCTTTTTCAATAATAAAAAATGTTGAGAAAAAATGTATCTGGTCCATGTTGTGAAAAGTGAGATTGAAAAATGCATGTTTATTAGTGGTTCTTGTGAAAAAGTGACCACAGTTGCTATAGTGTATGTGTGTGTGTGTGTAAACTTTAAAAATTAGAATTTCATGCAAAAGTTCATGTATTTCAGTAATTCAAATTAAAAGGTGAAACAAATATATTTAGTATATATAACTATATACATATGCATGATTATACTTATCAGAGGGCCGACATTTCTGTATTTAAAATCCATTATTTATTTATTTATTTTTCATGTAATCTAATTTTCTGAGATTTTGAATTTGGGATTTTCATAAACTAAGACGAAAAAATTAAAATTATTACTTTTGCACGATAATCAAATTTTTCGAGTTTCACCTGTATATGTGCATGTATGTGTACATATATATAGTGTGTGTGTGCATATAGTTCGTCAAAAAGTACAGAAACTGTGGTCACTTGTTGATTCCCTCTTGACACGTGCAGATAACAAAAATATAAATGTAATTTTCAAACAAGCTATTAATTGCGATGTTTATACGCAAATATTTAAATGCCGGTTTAAGAGTCAAACGAAATAAACGAACCGAAAAAGCATAAGTTTGAAGGGTGTCAACAAAACGCGCTGGCTCCTCCCCCTTCTCCAGTGGAGCGTGACGTCATCATGTGACGGTCGGGACTCGGGACTCTAGTACTTAACGACTGCCGTTTAGTGCAGATTATCCCGGTCAAAAAAACAAAACAAAACAAAAACACACAAACGAGACGAGTTAGCTTGACAACTGAGAGGTTTTTATTTTCTCTTGATGTCGAAGGGGCTTCCAAAAAAAGTTACTCGTAAATGTAGTCCAACACTAGTAAGCCGAGATCTCGACGGTTAGCGCGCGAGCTGTCCCCGAGCTGCTAGCGTCTTGAAGTAAAGTAAAAACGAAGTAAAAGCGAAGTAAAGATGGAGTTGGAGGAGGGTGTGCTTTACCAGGAGGACCCGGGCACTTCTGCGATGATGTCCGAGCGGGTGTCCGGCTTGGCGAGCTCCATTTACCGCGAGTTCGAGCGGATGATCGGCAGATACGACGAGGACGTGGTGAAGGAACTTATGCCGCTGGTCGTGGCGGTTCTGGAGAACCTGGACTCGGTGTTCGCGGTGAACCAGGAGCACGAGGTGGACCTGGAGCTCCTGAAGGAGGACAACGAGCAGCTCATGACCCAGTACGAGCGGGAGAAAGCGCTGAGGAAGAGCGCAGAAGAGGTGAGGAGGAATATATCTGACAGCACGAGTCAAACTAGGCCACTTGAGGAGCTTTAAAAGTCACTTCTGAAGCTGAGGTGAAATATAGGCGTGTGGAATGTAAATAAACAGTGGGATTTAACACACCTAAAGTGTCTGAGGTAACTTAAACATCAGCTGTGGTGTTGCTGGTCAGTGTGAGTCAACGCAAAGTCATAATCATATTTATCCCAAGTGTAACTTTCTGCGTTTTCGACATTCAATGCGTAGTACTGAAATCAAAACCTGTTTTTTATTTTATTTTTTTAGACTAGTGGAAAGAAAACATTCAAAACAAACTTTTAGGTTTTACTGCACATCATCTATTTGCGATGTATAACGTTATTTCAATTGCAATACATATATTTAAAGTGTTCTGTAACTGTATTCAAATTTGTGTTTGGGCTAAGTTATATTTAAACTTGTACAAAGCCATTGTCTTAAAGGGATAGTTGACCTAAAAATGAAAAATATCCCATAATGACTCGCCCCAAGCCATCCTCGGTCATATGCCTTTTCATCCAATGAGTTATATTAAAAAATATCCTGATATTTTAAAGCCCAAAAAAGCTTTATTAACCCCTTCACTCTTATGATGGATGGATGCGCTTTATTGGGCTTCAAAATCTCAGGCTCCATTCACTCCCATTATAAAGCCGGGATATTTTCTAATATCACTCTTTGTGTATAGACTGTGTTTAGATGAAAGAAGAAAGTCATATGGCTTGAGAGCGAGTAAATTATGGGATGATTTTCATCTTTAACATACTGAGATTTAACCAACTAGTTCAACACCAAAGAATCTAAGCTACTTTACTTAGCTCAAAACTTGTTCAAACTACATCCAGCGCTCGTTAAACACACCTGAAGCGGTTCAGCAATGTATCAGGTGTATTATCTGGTGTTCACAAACAACTTGGAAAGTCATGGAAATGCGTTGGTCGGAAGTGGTGATTGGGCCATCATCAGGTATGAAAGCGAGGCTGTGAGGGATAGACATGTTTGGACTGTTATTTAATGTGTTTTGGGATTGTTCTGCTGATAAAACACTGCAAAAATATCTTTCCAAGTGATTTAGGAGTCTTTCCCTCACAGCCTCGCTTTCATAATTCATACACCTGTTGTGGCGCCGCTCTGAATAAGGTCTATCGACGCCCGTGAACTGGCCCACACAGTCTTAAGAATAGCCAGCAAAACTGTGATTATATCAGAAATAGACTCGTTTCCAGTGGTCACGTTACAGATTTGTGTTTCCATTTGGATGCGGGTAAAAACTGGTGGAAGTGGAGTGTCTTGTCTCGACTCATGGGTTTCTCTTAAAGGGATAGTTGACTTTGAAATTAACTTTTGGTATGTTTTAGCTTACCTCAAGGGCATCCAAGATGTAGGTGTCTTTGTTACCGCACTATTTTCAATTTTTATATTTTTAGGTCAAACCGTTTGTGTCTTTATCAGTCATATAATGGAGGTCTATGGTCACCACCTCAAAGAGCATGCACAGAGAAGTCCAAATTAAACATGATTTAATGACTCGTAAATGTAAGTACACATTAATGGCCTAAGACACGAAACGAGCGGTTTGTGTGAGAAAACGAACAGTATTTATATCGTTTTTTCCTCTTGTAACTACGGCTCGCGCCCTCAGATCACTTGGACGTGGCTGTGGTTACAAGAGGTAAAAACTATGTAAACACTGTTCGTTTTCTCACACAAATCGCTCGTTTGGTGTCTTAGGCCATCAACGTGTACTTACATTTACGAGTCATTAAATCATGTTTAATCTGGACTTCTCTGTGCACGCTCTTTGAGGTGGTGACCATAGACCTCCATTATATGACCTGAGGTAAGCTAAAACATATCAAAAATTCGTTTCAATGTGAACTATCCCTTTAAGACACACCTAACAGTTATAAGGCGTCCGTCAGGTCGAGTGAGTCGTGTCTTGTAGTTGTAATGTGATTATTATGTGTTGTTGCGTCATGTATAAGTCAGCTAAACGCTCCTAATTGTTCATGACATGACATAACTTCATGACACTCGTCTGTGTATGCAAGCGTTTTAATCCATCTTGGCTCTTGGAGAGAATACACAATGTTTATTTTAAAAGGAACGTGTCCAAGTTATGGCTACTTGAGCCGTATTAAACATATTAAATCAAACGCTGACCATAACCCCCCCATCTGTTTTAGCTTTCTAGCATTTTTAAGATGATTGTAATGCCTCATGTTTTAAAATATAACCAGTTGTGCAGTTGGTTAGGCTGGCAGACACTAGCTATGTTGCTTAAAAATGTAAAAAATAATGGATGGAGATGCCAAGTGCAAATATTGTATATGCATAAATGTGCATATATTCTAAAAATGTGCATAAAAACACTTTCTGATTAGAAGACATGCACATAAACTACGATGGAAACACATTTACTGAATAAACCCCTCGATGTGCAACAAAACACTCAGCGGAGGCTGTGATTGGATAGCTGGAGTAATCAGTGGACCAATGGCGTCGCAGCGTCTCTAATGTTGAAACGCTGCATGTTTCTGAAACGCCAGAGTCGAAGTTTGTGATCTGAATGATTGGGTTTAATTCCCTCCAGAAGCATCTCACACACACGAGTGTGTTCGGTGCCAGACTGCAGAAACTTCCATTTTGCGGCTTTTTTGTTTATTTTAGGCCAGTGGCAAGTAGCCAATCACACTTTACTTCCTAGTGTAACTTCAGCTGTTTAAGACAGCAGCCCTCCTTCTGTCCTCAGCCGAATGAATGCACTCCCTCGAGACGGGTCACGTTCAGGTCATGTGACTCTTTGTTGGCAGTGAGTGAAGAGCCTGGCGTATGATGTGCTATAAACTTAGGCCTTTGTTTTGATGCTGCCCTCGAGTCGTGTGGGGTGTCGGTCGCTGTAAACTGACTCAACACACACACACACACACGGTAAAATTGTTTCGTTACAAGCTGTTCACACACACCGGCAATAAAAAGCGATTAATACATGAAATTTCTTACAATTAACCCCTTTAATAAAACTATTAAATTGGTGTCCAGAAAAATTAAAAAAACAAGGAATTTGGAAAAGTAAAGAGGACTCGTATTATTTCACAGGGTTCAGGTTCCACAGGTGGGACGTTTGCCACTATATTTTTTATAACAATAATATCTTAGTAAATACCTTAAATAATATTGACAAACTATATATCATTTGAAAGCTTACAATCTCTAGTTTCCATATTTGGTGACTGACTTTCAAAATATATTACAGAGGAGCCATAATTTATCAATATGCAACAAGACTATTTTCATACTCATAAGGCGTGTTCAGACCATGAAAAAATGGTAGATACCTCAGTTTGTTTTCATGCCAAAAGTTCAAAAGATAGAATCCATTTTATTATTTTGGAAAAAAAGGTCTGAAAAGTTTGAAATATCAAGAAAAAAATAATAAATTCACCGTTTGTAACGTGGCAGCTAGCTATGACTTACATGCGTGTTCTTTGTATGTGTTTCTTAGAGGTTGAATTCATGTCAAAATCTGCCAAACTTCCCATACTACTTCTGAATTGGATCTCTACTTCATAAATTGTATGAAAATTGTGTAAATGATGGTTCATATCACTCAAAACACATATGGAAATGCAGGCGCCCTTATATGGGCAGTGATGGAGTCTGATTGTGCCCTAGTGGAAGCGTTCGGTACTGCGCCCAAACAAAATCTTACCGAAAGCTCGAGATATCAACCTAAAATTTGAAACACAACTTGTTCATATTTTTGGCTTTGATTTTTTTTTGCCGTTTTAGAGTAGCCCAGGTTTTGAAAATATATATTTTATGTAAAATATAAATAATTAATATTTTTACATTGTACATTTCCATAAACTCAAACTTCTATAACGTACATGCTAGAGAGTCTGTATGGAGGAATGGTCTCTGATCTCTGGTCAGCTGTTCTCTAAAAACATCAGGCATTATAGGAGAAGACTCAGATCTGTTATCTTGGCAAAAGTTTACAGATCTGAGGTTGCAAAAAGTTTTTAATAACAGGGTGCCAATAATTATGGCCAGAGTGTTTTGGAGAGAAACATTTATTTCATAGTGTGATTTACCCCCACTTTCAATTCTTTTGCTTCAATGAAAGGTTAGAATTTTGCCAATTTTTTGAATGGAAGACCAAAAGGATAAACAATGCAGAATTATTTTTTACAGCCAGTTTTCATCATATTTACCAGGGGTGCCATTAATTCTGAGCACGACTGTATATAGAAAGATTAAACAAATTTGGAAAAAAGTTTTTTTATGAAATTCTGACCTACACTACCTTTAATGTTTTTACTCAACATTTGTGCAGTTTCGGGAGGATTTTTGATATCGTTTAAATTTCTATAAATCAATAAATATTTATTTATTTAAATAGGCTTTTTTTAAAATTATTTATTTATTTATTTTTTCAAAAAAAAACCCAGCATTTTATGTCAAATTAACTTTATAAAAGACTCAGATTTCTAACCCAGATTTAATGTAATTATTTTTGCTCATTTTTTTGTAAAAATTTGTTTTTAAAAAAAAAAAACAACTTTTCCAAAAAAAGAAAAGTTTTGGAAAAGGAGTTTTTAATGAGTTTTTAACCTCCACCATAAGGTATTTGTTATGTGATTAACCAAACTACATATCTTTTCACAAGTTTTTCCAGTTGGATTCTCATCAAAATATTATAAAATCACAATTATAACACACAAAACAACTTTGTCAAAGTTTAGCATTTTTTGTATTCAATAATGTTACATTATGCTTAGAATCAAACCTGAGCAAATGTTGGAGTCTTTATATTTTATATTTTATTTCAATCATCTGTTTTTAATATAATTCTGCAATTTTAATTCCACAATTTTACTAACTGTAACAAAACAAAAAATTACAGAAATTAACAGTTATATTACATATTGAGTAAAAATACATTACATGAACATCAACAGTAATAACAAATGAGCAAATAAAGCAGTAAAAAAAAAAATTAGTGGAAAAAAGCAGTGAATGGGGGAAAAAATCAAACAACGAAGAACAATAATTGGTGGTCATCAAAAACAGTCTTGTTTACAGTGCACTGCAGGTGTTTATGAGTCAGTGACTGCAGGCAGTATGCATAGTATAGCCTTACAAACGTATTACTGTGAGTGTGTGTGTGTGTGCATGAGTGTGCATTGTGGATTTTTTTTTTATTGCATTGTTAGAAGTGTGCCACTTTATTTCTGTCTATGTGATCTGCGTTGTTTCTTCGTCGTTTCTGATTTTAATGATGAATTTTGTATATTCACTATGCGGGGTTTCCATATACATATATAGGAAAAAATAATAATAATTATAATAATTATAATTTAATTATAATAATAATTATAAAATATATATATATATATTATATAATTATAATAATAATTATAAATAATTATAATATGTAAAAAAAATAATAATTTTATATATATAATTATTATATATAATAATAATTATATATAATTATTATATAATTATAATAATGATTATAAATAATTATAATATGTAAAAAAATAATAATAATTATATATATATATATATATATATACATGCCATATATAATTATTATTATTATTATTATTTTTGGTAGATCTAGAAGTTTTCATGCCATTTGGACAAAGAGAACATTTTTTAAAAATTCACCAAAATTCATTTGCGGGTCAAAAGACCCTGAAGATAGCCCGAGGGTTAAGGGATGTTCTCACACAAACGCGAAACTTGTTTGACGGTAAAGCGCTAACTTGCTTAACAATTAAGGACTACAGCAACGGATTGCATGGATGTAAATGTCTCGCAAGCGTCCATTAATTTTAACACCGGGGTTAAAGTGGCCATCCAGAGCTGTCAATCATCTTTACTAGTCTCAGAAACTCGAGGCTTCAGATGTTGAATTATGATGGTCATCATTGAATAAGGAGAAATAACAGCAATAGAGTTGGTTTTGTTTGAATTTTAACGATTTTTGATTTCAATTCTGCTTATCGATTCCTAATATTGATTTCAGTAAGATAAAAAACAACATGGATATCATTCACATTTAGTCTTATTGCAAAACATATAATTTTAGCTGAATTAATTTGAAAACAACAGGCTAAAGAGCTAAAAATACCATAGAAAAACAACTAACTGAAATAATATAAATCTCAAGCATTATTAAAGACAATTAAACTCTCTGTAATTAAAAAAGAACAAACAAAAAGTTAGCGATCGCAGCAAATAGATACAGCTGAACACAGATACCATTGAAATAAACCGTGTTTTAATATTTTTAGATGATCAAATGTAAAATATCACTGCAGTTTATAAGTAAAATATACATTACAAAAATAGTTACGAAGTTGTTCAGTCAAGAACGAGTGAATTTTCTCTTTGTCTGTTGGTATTATAGAGACGGCAGCAAGAATATTAGGCTAAAATCACATTTTCTGTGAGCATGTCGTCGCATTTGAATGGTTTAAACTCATATTGAAATGCTCACACTAGAGGAATGGAAATTAATTTTATTACAAGTATTTGATTTCCAATCCTAAACATCATGCAAACTGAACAGAAGTGCAATCTAGGTTACTGAGGCAGACATTTGATGGTAACTTTATCATTGACGTTCATCAATGCCATAGTAAAGCAGTATGCAATTGCAATGCATTGGTCAAGCGTGTGTCTTCGCATTTGTGTATTGTGGTTTGCATTTGTATTTCTGTAAGGAAATGTCAGGGAAAGGCTTTGAATGCACCGGAAGAGGCGCTTCCTGAAGTCCTTTCTCCAGTCAGGATATTTCTGAGGCTTTCCCTCGTTTCTGTTCAGTGCCTGAAGTTACTTCACAGCGATTCGTCTTCGGAGATTTAATGTGTGACGCTCTTTCAGTCCTTTTCTTCACTAGCAAGGTTACCAAAAATGCTATGCTCCAAAATCCTTTGGTTTCCTGATATAAGCTTAATATTTAACTCGATAAAGTTACTTTATCTTATTCAATGCACAAATTTCTATGGACTCTAAATGATCAACATGATCTCAGAAAAATTGTTGCATAAAATTTTAGTATTTTACACTCTCACAAAAAAGGTACAAAAGTTGTCACTGGGGCTGTACCTTTTCAAAAGATGAACTTTTGTCCATTTAATTAGCTAATAAGTACATTTTAAGTGTTAATATGAATATTTTATGTGTTAATATGTACATTTAAGTGTTGATATGTACATTTTAGGTGTGAATATGTACATTTCAGGTGCTAATATGTACATTTTAGGTACTAATTTATACATTTTAGGTGTGAATATGTACATTTTAGGCACTAATATGTACATTTTAGGTGCTAAAATGTACTTTTAAGGTACCAATATGCAGCCTTTAGGTACAAAAGTGTATCTTTTGAAAGGGTACAGCCCCAGTGACCGCTTTTGTACATTTTTTTCTGAGAGTGTACAGTAGAAATGTAATAAATGCAGCAGGGATTTTAAAATAACACGAGCCTACCCACACACAGACAATATAATGCTCACCTTACCCTAACATAATTACAGTATAAAGTAAATACAGTATTAAAAAAATAGTATGTGAATGGACTTATACTCTAAACGATGCTGGGTTGTTTTAACCCAGGACAAACCCATTGGGTTTAATATTTTAATAAATAAATACTGGGTTAGAAATGTCATTTAAAATTTGAACTCAACTTCAACTCTACATTTATTAATTACATTTTTAAACCAACATCTTCGTTTGTCCATATTTGACTCAAATTTGGGTTGAAATAGCCCAGCATTTTTTAGAGTGTAAGTATTTGGTGTATGATTACAATTGTAATCGTCCCTAATCCAAGATTTAAGCCGTTTTTAAAAGAGGAGAGACTGGACGCCACCGATGGACCAGTTTAACCCTCAGGTGCTCTTCGTTTCGGAGTCACACTTGTTATCTTCCCGGTCAAAAGTGACCGGACACTTGAAAATGAAACTTTCTCCATCCCAGTAAAACCAATGCAATTTATTTTTGTTCGATAATATTTATTCTTTTTAATTTAGTATTTTGAGACAATTTAATTGAATTTATTAATATTTATGCAATATTTATGGTCTATTTTTGCCATGGAAAAGTATATATATTTATATATATATATATATATATATTTTTTTTTTTTTTCAAAAAAATATTAATGCAGTATTTTAGTTTAATATAGAGTCTAGGCCTTCAGAAAAAAAAAATATTTTTTGAAGAAAATTAGCACCATCTGGTTACAGTATAGAGAAAAAGCGTAGTATCATGGTGTAACCACTAGATGGCATGTACAGCTCTCTATGGAGAGGCATGTGAATTCCCCAGATGTTTATGAACACATTTTTTTGTTTTTTGTTTTTTTGTGGATTTGAATATATAGTTGAAACAATCACAAAAACTATTTCTTATAAAAAAATTGACAAAAACCAAAAATTCACATTTTTTTTTTCTTCATTTTTTTACAATTTCCCATTCATTTCCTATGGGGGGCATTTTTGACCTAAGAGCACAAGTGTGACTATTTTTTTTTACGACCACATAGCATGCTCGGATCATGACCTCATTTTTTTTTTGTGTTCACATACATAATGCCATAAAAGTCACCAAGTTTCATAACATTCCAATGAAGCTGTGATTTTTAGAAATTCAAAACAGAACATTTTTCGGTCAGAAATGACCAAAGAGCACCTGAGGGATAAAATGTATGCATTGCTTGCATGTTTTGAATTTTAATGCATGTTTGCATCCGAGATTTACCCCACTGACCTCATGTGACTGTGCCTAACCCAGTGAATCCATGCATCACGCTAAGCTTGGAGCGAAAACTTGCCGTCGGCGGCGCGTATCTCATGGCTCTGAGCCCTGAGGAAGCCCAGTTGAGTTACAGAGAGCTCTATCAACAGCGGCGTACACAGCAGCCTCTATCTCCGGCACAATGGGGATATTATGCGGAGCCAGAGCCTGGAGTCTGTATGCAGCCGCACACTCTTCCTCGACTCATATGAGCGCTGTCCTCCGCGTCATATGATCAACGCGCTCGCTTTTCCACTTCGCTGGAAGTCTTGAAGGCTGGCTCTGAATTCTGTGTTTGTAAATCGTGCATAAGGACTTCCTTCAGGAACATCTGTTGTGACCGGAGAACAGCAAGTCCATTATGTGTGTTTTTAAAACGTGTCTCTTTATAAAGCAAGCTAATGCGAACTACTACAGTCACAAGTTTGTGCCGTTCACATTTAAATTATAATAATGCGTCAGTCTTTCCACAGTGAGTAAGATCTCCGGTTTTTAAGCCGATATAGACATCATATTTTGCTTTTGGAATTTCATAAGCAGTCACGTCATGGTTGTTGTTTAAGCGCTGATCTGAGGTAATCAGTAACACCAGAATACATGCACTCTAGGGGTGGGAAAAAAATCGATATTGCAATATATTGTTGTGCTCTTTGTTGCAATAAATAATCGATACACTAACGCCCAATATCGATATTTTATTACAACACGAAATAATTAAGAGAGAGAGAGAGACAGAGTGTGACTTTATTTAAACTTATATAAACTAATATAATTTATATTACTGGACAGTTTAAAGCTCATAACCATATTTTGTTGTTACTCGTCTTGAAGAGTGCAGTGTTATGTTGTCATCATGCAGTATTTGTCCTGAAAAGGATACCGAGTAAATGTATTGCCTTTAAAAATTTAAGGTCATTCCTAATTTATTTGTATTTTTAAATACATTTTAATAATTAAAATGCAAAGCACACTCTTTTTACGACTAAAATAACAGCCAAGAGGGAAAAAAAACGAATTCCAAAAAATTAAAACTGAAAAAACGGAATTTGGGAAAAAATAAATCGGATTTCATAGGGCGCTAAGACACTTCGGGTTTTACGAGACAGTCGACGGAAAGGCAAATGCATATTTCTGTGCAAAATGTTGGAAATGTTGGCATTAATAAATGCATAAAATTTCCTTTTCCATTCTTTTTCTTTTCTGTCGCATATATCGTGATATATCCTTGATGAAATTTCTTCCTATATATTGAATATCGTAGATATCGCGAATCGTGATATTGTTATATCACGGTTTTGGCGGTTGTAGAGTTATAATGATGGTGTTCGAATACATAACATTAGACTGACGTTAGCCATCTTGATTCAGTAAGCTATTTATTTGAGATACATTGTTTTTTTTTATTAATTGTATATTCTTTATATTAGTCGTCCAATTAGTCATTAGATTAGTCGACTAATCGATAAAACAATCGCCCAACTAATCGTTTAGTTCATAATCGTTTACCCCAGCCCTTGTAGATGGACATTGTAGTCTGATTATGGGCTTGTAAATAATACAAATTAACAATGTAGTGATGGAAGTCGGCAGTACTTCATTACTTCAATGAGATCATTGTTTCCGCCTTAAATTATTACATTGTTTAAATTAATGCATTTTTTGCTAACTGTGATTTTGTATATGTCCATTTCTGAAATTAGAGCTGTCAAACGATTAATCGCATCCAAAATAAAAGTTTGTGTTTACATAATATATGTGGGGGCACTGTGTATATTAATTTTATAAATATAAATACACACACATGTATTGAGTATATATCATGTATATACTCTATATAGATTTATATATAATTTATATATGTAAATACAAATATTTTATATATAAATAATTTTTTTTCTTAGATATATACATGCATTTGTCTGTATTTATATATATAAAATAATTATACACAGTGCACCCACATATATTATGTAAACACAAACTTTTATTTTGGACGTGATTAATCGTTTGACAGCCCTATCTGAAATACATAAATATCAGATCGCTCTAAATTGTAATGTGGACTGTAAAGCTGCTTTAGATGTGGATTGTGAAAAGCGCTATACAAATAAATGTGAATTGAATTGAATTAAAAGCTTGCATCTGTTATGAAGTTGATGTTGTAGGGGTTCAGTCCGAGGTTAAGCAGTGATACACGGTTTTGACCTGCGGCTCTGAGATCATAAGACCCTCACACACACACACACACACACACACGTGTGTGTCAGGACTCTCAGATGTCCCGAAGCCTCCTTTTATCAGCAGATACACGACACAGATGCACTTGTCTCTGTGTGAAGTTAAAGGCAATCGCTTGATAACATCATCAGGTAGAGGCTCATGTGAGCTGCAGACGCACGTAGACGACGTCTGATTAAAAATATACTGTTTTTGCTTCACATTTTTAGGGGTGATGAAGGCAAGGTGACCTTTCAAGAACACGACCCCTGGCTCACGTCCCACTCGGACTGCTGTGTTGACCTCGTGTTTTGCACTTGACTTATATATACTCCAGAGTAACCGAGAGCCCTGACCCGGCTGTGAGTCTGATCGGCACGTCTCATTGCGTCGTCATCCAAACATCCTGAATAAATGCATCAAGTGACGGAAAATCACTAAAATGCACATTAAAAATGATTTACAAAGCACTTAAAAATAAACTTTTATTCAGCAGGGATGCATTAAAGGAGTAGTTCACTTTAAAAAAACATTTGCTGATAATTTACTCGCCCCCATGTCATCCAAGATGTCCATGTCTTTCTTTCTTTAGTCGAAAAGAAATTGAAAACATTCCAGGATTTTCTCCATATAATGGACTTCAATGGGGTCCAAACGGTTCAAGGTCCAAAAGACAGTTTCAGTGCAAACTACAAACTGTTCAAAGGGCTTTAAACGACTCCAGACGATGAATAAGGGTCTTATCAAGCGAAACGAGCGATCATTTAATAAATAAATAACAAAGTTTACGTTTTATAAGCTCAAATGCTCGCCTTGCTCTGTTCTGTGATGCGCGTTCGTGACTCTCCTGTTCAAACTCGTTCATCAAAATGAATGAATCTTTTCAATTCGTTCATTTCCTTCGTTGAATGAACCAAATGACTCGAAAAAAAGATCCGTTCATTTGTTGAACGAGTTCGAAGAGGAGATTTTTATTAAATGAGCGATCGTTTCGCTTGATAAGACCCTTATTCATCGTCTGGAGTCGTTTAAAGCCCTTTGAACAGTTTGTAGTTTGCACTGAAACTGTCTTTTGGACCTTGAACCGTTTGGACCCCATTGAAGTCCATTATATGGAGAAAATCCTGGAATGTTTTCATCAAAAACCTTCATTTCTTTTCCACTGAAGAAAGAAAGACATGGACATCTTGGATGACATGGGGGCGAGTAAATTATCAGCAAAAGATTTTGAAAAGTGAAGTTTATCAAAACTGACAGTTAAAACGGTTTTAAAAAATCTATTTCATATAAATGCTGTTCTTTTGAACTTTCTATTAATCAACGAATCCTAAAAAATAAAATTTATCACGGCTTCCACAAAAATATTAACCGTTTTCACCACTGATAATAATCATAAATGTTTGTTGATCATCAGATCCTCATATTAGAGTGATTTCTGAAGGGTCATGTGACACTGAAGACTGCAGTAATGATGATGAAGATCACAGGAATAAATTCAACATTTTACTATTTTTAACTATTTTTTGAGCAAATACATGCAGCCATGGAGAGCAGAAGAAACGTCTTGCATAAAAAACCCCATAAAAATTATAAATGTGTAAAGTTAGTGTGTGTAACGTCTGTCTCTGTCTCCTCTAGAGATATATTGAGTATGAGGACTCGCAAGAGCAAGACAGGAAGGATCTGCAGAACCGTGTGCAGCTTCTGGAGGCCCAAACCCGACAGATGGAGCTCAAGACCAAGAACTACGCGGATCAGAGTGAGTCAACCGCTTTCCCTGACCTCAGCGCTCTAGGACATTAGCATTTTTACAATTAAAATGTCCTAGCAATGAAACTGACCTTGGAAACCGCGTTGGTCTGTTAGCCACGTCTCAATGCAATAATATACTAAATAATGATTATTATTAGGGCTGTCAAACGATTAATCGCGATTAATCGCATCCAAAATAAAAGTTTGTGTTTACATAATATATGTGGGTGCACTGTGTATAATTATTTTGTGTGTGTGTGTGTGTGTGTATATATATATATATATATATACACGTATATTTAAGAAAAAAAAAATTTAAATATAAAATATTTATATGTATATATAATATAAATAATATATAAATCTATATACAGAATATACATGAAAATATTTCTTAAATATATACAAGCATGTGTGTATATTTATATATACAAAATAATTATACACAGTGCACCCTCATATATTATGTAAACAAAAAAATTATTTTGAATGTGATTAATTGCGATTAAATCGTTTGACAGCCCTAATTATTATTATTATTACTATTTATTAACTTTATATTTTAAGGAATAGTTTTACCAGTAAAGCTCTGTTGTGCACCACTGTGCTTGGCAAAAAAGTTTAATTTTATTTGATTGCCATGAAGAAAACTTTAAAAAAATAAAAAATCATAAATTCATTTCTAAATCATTAATTGTTGAATCTTTGAATATTAAACTCTAATTAAACCATTGAAAGGGAATCCAGAAAAGAGAAAGCTTTCAATAAATAATTCTTAAATTGTCTAAGTTTCAGGATTTCAATTAATTATGCAATGCAATTTAATAAATTCCTTGAAATGTATTTATTATTACAATTTATTTTAATAATTATATAAAATAATTATTAAAATTTATTATTTTTTTCTTTGGAAAATGGGAGTCCAAAGACATTTAAGTGGAAAAAATATAATCCAGAATTTTTTTGGGGAATTTGGGAAAAATAAAACTGATTTCACTACACACACACACACACACACACACACACACACACACACACACACACAGTTTGACTGAGAACGGGCTGACCTTGATTACAGATTAAGGGCTGCTGAACTCGACCACATGATGTGTGTATGACCGTGTTTTACTGCCAGGCTCGCTCCAGGTGTTTTACGTAAACACTCCTGTCAGGTGACACACACACACACACACACACACACACACGCCTCTAATGAATCTCATCAGTTCTGTCAGTGTCCTGAATGAGGATTAAAAACTGTTCCCTGCATTTCAACGTTCTGGTTCAGTCAATTGTGTTTGTGCAGGAACTTCCTGTTTTGTGGTTGCGTTCCCTGCGTCACTGTAAATGGCCCCAGGATACACTGGAGAAGTGTCCGATATGATGAATGACTGTCATGGACACACACTTTCATTCTCTTTCAAATGCCTTGATTTATAGCAAATCAACCTTACAAAGCCTTTCTAATTCCTACATTTGTTCAATTTGAATTTTGACTTTTTTAAATTATATTATTCCATATTTATGACCAAAAGCACTTCTGTTGCCATGGAGATGGTCATGTCTCCAGCACTTGTTGTCAAGTGCAAACTCGGAAGAATGATATTTAATAATTTTTTTGCTTAATATGCCGATACACACACACAGCCTTTCAAAAGTTTGCGGTCAAAGTTTTTTGTTCATCAAGGATTCATGAAATTGATCAAAAGTGTCAGTAAAGACATTTATAATGTTAAAAAAAGGTTCAATTTAAAATAAATGCTATTCTGTTCATCAAAGAATCCTGAAAAATTAAATGGCATCACGGTTTTCAAAGAAATACGAACCGTTCAAAACTGATAATAATAATAAAAATGTTGTTTTGAGCAGCAAATTATCATATTAGAGTGATTTCTGAAGGATCATGTGACTAACGATGCTGAAAATCCAGTTTTTATCACAGGAATAAATTGCAGTTTATTATATATTCACATAATTTTACTGTATTTGTGATCAATTAAATGCAGCTTTGGTGAGCGGAAAATACTACTTTTAAAAACATTATAATTAGGGCTGTCAAACGATTAATTGTGATTAATTGCATTCAAAATAAAAGTTTGTGTTTACATAATATATATATGGGTGCACTGTTTATAATTTTATATATATATATATATATACATGCTTGTATATATTTAAGAAATATTTTCATGTATACACTGTATATTACTTATACAGTAAATAATTTATATTATTATATCATTATAATATAAGATTTATATTATTATTATATATAATAATTAATAATATAATATATTATTATTATATTATTAATTGTATTATTATTTATATTATATATAAATATAAATACTTTATATATAAATAATATTTTTTTCTTAATATCCACGCATGTGTGTGTATTTATATATATATATATATATATATATATATATATATACAAAATAATTATACACAGTGCACCCACATATATTATGTAAACACAAACTTTTATTTTGGATGCGATTAATCGCGATTAATCGTTTGACAGCCATAATTATAAATCATACCTTTTACCATCAGTGCAAATGGAACATTTTACCATTTTAATTCTGTAAAAGTGTGCATTTTCAAAACACATTTTCTGAATCGAATCAAACTGATTCATAGAAGCCAATCTTACACGATCAACGCTATCGTCACTACGTTACATTAGAGACGAGGATCCTGAAACAACTTTTATGAGCCTTCATAGTCAAATTTAAAACCCGTTCATAATAATAATTCACAGTCATGAGGTCACATTTGAATTTTCCCACCGTTTCAAAACAATATTAATATGTGTGAGCTTTTCCTGTATTGTTGGGGTGTATTTATCACAGGTTATCACATTATAATGAGAGGTTTACTGGGCGAGATGCTGTTTTATCTCTGTGTCTGTAGCGCCCCCTCCTGGCTGTGTGTTGTTACTGCAGCCTGTGACTTATGTCCTGTTCAGAAAAGCTAAAGTCACAGTGAACTTAAAATTCCTCTGCTTTTAGTTGGCCGATTGGAAGAGCGGGAAGCCGAGCTGAAGAAAGAGTACAATGCCCTCCATCAGAGACACACGGAGGTAAGAACCATATCTGTGTGTAGAAGATGCCTTCTCATGTGTCTGCAAACAATAATGTGAGTGTTTATGTCTGCAGATGATCCACAGTTACATGGAGCACCTGGAACGAACCAAATACCAGCAGCAAACGGGGGAGACGGCAGACACGGCCAATCAGAGCCGCATCAGGTGACAGTGTCCTCTGCACTTTTGTGAAAAAATCATGCTCGATTTGAGACATAAGTGTTCATTTAATCGATTTTCCATGTCTAAAGACGTTTCCGTTTTCAACACCAAATATCGGCAAATCCACGGACACCTAACAGGCGTTAGGACGTGAGACGCACAGATCAGCAATATTCCTGATGATTTATTGGTGTGAAGTTTCTGCACAATGATGAACAGTAGCACAACATTCAGGGATTGAGATTAAAGGTGTAGTTTCTTTCTTCAGTCGAAAAGAAATTAAGGTTTTTGATGAAAACATTCCAGGATTTTCTCCATATAATGGACTTCAATGGGGTCCAAACGGTTCAAGGTCCAAAAGACAGTTTCAGTGCAAACTACAAACTGTTCAAAGGGCTTTAAACGACTCCAGACGATGAATAAGGGTCTTATCAAGCGAAACGATCGCTCATTGAAAGCCCTAATATTTAAGCATACTTTATTTATTTGTACATAATTTGAAAAAATAATTCTAATTTTGTGAGAGAGACAAACTGCATCATATTTAAACTCTACTTCATCAAATTAGGAAATATCAGGCCTATTATTTTTTCCAAATCAGCTTGTTTTTTTGTATTAGATGCAGGGGGGTGTTATTAATAATTTTCATTTTAATATTTATGCCAATTGCATTTCTGTTTCCCATCAATCTACTTTGATTCTGCACTTAAATAGCCTATGTGAAGTGTGTGTGTGTGTGAGCACGAGACGCATCTGTAATCGACTGACCGCATGAAAACTGAAGCAGATCCTCATATGACACACACATTTCAAGCAGAAAGTGTGTGTGAGTTTCTAAAGGGCTTCAGTGACGGCCGGCTCGCGTCTAGGGATGCTTGGGATTATTTTTGCATGGCTTTTCCAAACATTTTAATGTCAAGGTCCCCCATAATGGTGATCCTAAAATATGACAGCAGCTTTGTGGAGAGATAGCAAACCCTTCTATTTGACATGTTTTTAGAGTAATCCCATAATCCTCTCACACATGGAGCCTGTGACCGAATCATCCATACAGCAGCGATTTCTCGCCCTTCATAAGCCACACGTGACTCTCACAACCTTCCCAGCATGCCTCAGTTCAGGAAGGGCTTTTCAAACTGAGTGTCAAAAGCTTTACGGTTTCATTCCGCTCTCTGATTAGGATATTAATTAAGAAGATTGTGTTTGTATATGTGTGTGTGTGTGTGTGTATATATATATATATATATATATATACCATACATTTATATAAACTAGGGCTGTGCAAAGATTAATTGCGATTAATCGCATCCAAAATAAATGTTTGTTTACATAACATATGCGTGTGTACTGTGTATAATAATTTTGTATATATAAATAAACACACATGCATGTATATATTTAAGAATATCAAAAATATATAAAATATTTATAAAATAATATAAATAATATAATTTAAATCTAATATTATTTTATAATATTGTATATGTATATATATATATATATATATATATATATATTATAAAATAATATAAATTATAAAATATTTAGATTAATAATAATTATACACAGCACACACATACATTATGTAAACACAGACTTTTATTTTGCATGCGATTAATCGCAATGAATCTTTGCACAGCCCTAATATATAAACGCATACATTTCAACTAGTTTCTCTAAAGATTTTTAATGTACTCTACTGGTGCACAGGAAACAGATTTAGTCGGTTTACTACAACATTCAACAACAGTTTTGGGCTCACTAAGATTTTTTTTTTATTAGAAATGAACACTTTTATTCAGCAAGGAAGCATTAAAGTGACGGTAATGACATTTATAATATTACAAAAGATTTTATTTCAATCAAATGCTGCTCTTCATCAAAGAATCCTGGGAAATAATATGTTTCAGTTTACTCATAAATCTGAAAGTGTTTTCAACACTGATAATAATCATAAACGTTTCTTACTCAGAAATATTAAAAATATTAATTATTTATTTGAGCTAAAAATCATACTGTTTATTAATAATTTGAATTAATTTGTTTTTTTGTATTTTTCATCTTCATTTAAATTTTTACTAGGGTTTTTTATTAGTTATGATTTTTTTTGTGATGTCTATAGTTTTTGCTAATTTTATTTTAGTTTTAGTTATTTTAGTACATCAAGTTAAAGTAAATGAAAATGAGAAATGTTGCTTTTGTAACTAATTGAAATAAAAGCTTTAAAACTTTATTTCAGCTAAAGTTTATTTTATTTCAAGAAATGAAAATAAAGTTTCTATTAATTTAATAGTATTTTTTTTTCACTTTTAATTTGATTTATTTTACTGCATCATCAAGAAAATGTGTAATGGCCACAAGCTGAAATGAAAGATGTTTTTATTTTACTTCAGAGTTTTTTAAATGGTTGTAGTTAACTACAATAATAGAAATGAAAACTTTTTTTTCCAGTTTTAATTTGATTTATTTTACTACATCAAGTTAGTAAGTTAGACCAAACGTAAATGAGAAGTGTTGTTATGGCAACTAGCTGAAATAAAATACGTTTTTTAAATGGTTAACTCTAATAACCCCGCTTGATCTGCATATGCGCATATATTCCCACAACCAATCGGCTGTGTGAGTGTGATGGGAACCGGAAAATGCATAGAGAAACGGCGCATACGTAACAGAGCGGTTCATTAATCAGGAAAACAACACACTAGGAACGACAGCTGCTGCAAAGCCGGCTGTGTGTGTGTGTGTGTGTGTGTGTGTGTGTGTGTGTGGAGTGGATGATGTCACAGCACAGCAGTGAGAGGCTGCAGAGCTCTCTCTCACACACACACACACGCACACACAGCTTCTCGTGCTGATGGGATTGCTGTGGCGTCTCGGGGGCCGGCGGGCGGCCCGTAGCGTGTGTTGTCAGACATGAGTCCGGGTTTCGTGCTGCTGTTCGTCTTTGGCTTTGTGGGGGGGGCGGTGGTCATCAACTCCGCTGTTCTGGCGTCGCTCTCTGTTCTCCTGCTCGTGCATTACTCCGTGTCCAACCGCCTGCCCGCCATCACACACTCCCTGCCCCGGATCAGCAGGTACGCACTCACACACACCGGTGTTTCTTCTGTTTCACAGGCTGTGTCGCATCACAAGAGTTAAATGCCTCAGGAATAGGATTTTCTAGGAAACTCTAACAATTTGAAATGCAGGCATTTTTTGCATAAAGAACCAATTTATACTGTAAAAACAAAAGTGATTAGGAAAATTCGGGATGCATGACATATCGGCATCCATATCGGTATCGGTCGATATAGGTTAATTTTTTTAAGTTATTGTTATCGGCCCGATAAGAAAATTAGGCTGAAATATTAAATAATGGTGATAAATAATGTGTTATTTCCTTCGGCTGAGACACTTCAGATGCGCACTGTTTGACATGATGATTTTACACGGATTGAAATATAGAGTTCAGTCTGCCATATCGGCTACTTAAAATTATAATGAGAATGGTATAATTGTGTGATTGAGACCTGGCTTTTAATGGTGAAACTTTTGTTTTTGTAATCAGCCTCTCAAAAATTATATAAAAATTGGATTTAGATTTATCGGCTGATATATCGGTTGTCGGCTTTCAAATATAAAGAATTATCGGTTATCGGTATCGGCTAAAATATTGATATCGGTGCACCCCTAGCTTGGGACATAGATTTAATGGACACTTTTGTAATCAGGCTCTCAAAAAATGTAAGTTTATCAGCCAATATATCGGTTATCGACTTTCAAATATGAAGATTTATCGGTATTGGCCAAAATGTTCATATCGGTGCATCCCTAGCTTGGGACATGGATTTAATGGAGACTTTTGTAATCAGGCTCTCAAAAATTTAAATTTATCGGCCGATATATCGGTTATCGGCTTTAAAATCGAAAGAATTATCGGTTATCGGTATCAGCTAAAATATTCATATCAGTGCATCCCTAGCTTGGGACATAGATTTAATAGAGACTTTTGTAATTAGGCTTTCAAAAATTAAAATTTATCGGCTGATTTATCGGTTATCGACTTTCAAATATAAAGAATTATCGGTATTGGCCAAAATGTTCATATCGGTGCATCCCTAGCTTGGGACATAGATTTAATGGAGACTTTTGTAATCAGGCTCTTAAAAATTTCAATTTATCGGCCAATATATCGGTTATCGGCTTTAAAATCGAAAGAGTTATCGATATCGGCTAAAATATTCATATCGGTCCACCCTAGCTTTGGACATGGATTTAATGGAGACTTTTGTAATTAGGCTATTAAAAATTTTAATTTATCGGCCAATATATCGGTTATCAGCTTTCAAATATAAAGAATTATCGGTTATCGGTATCGGTCAAAATGTTCATATCGGTGCATCCCTAGCTTGGGACATGGATTTAATGGAGACTTTTATAATCAGGCTCATTAGGCTAATTTATCCAAATGAAATGGATAAATGTCATTTGATACTCATCACATGCCTATGCCATCGAAAAAATATAAAATCGTGCAAAAGTTATTTTTTTTTTCAGTAATTCAACTTAAAAGGTGAAACTAATATATTATATAGACTCATTGCATGCAAAGTGAGATATTTCAAGCCTTTATTTGTTATAATTGTGATGATTATGGATTACAGATATGAAAACCTTTTCACAATGTTTTTAATTTGGGGTTTTCATATCTGTAATCCATAATCATTAAAATTATAACAAATAAAGGCTTGAAATATCTCACTTTGAGTCTATATAATATATTAGTTTCGCCTTTTAAGTTTATATTTACAATATTCTAATTTTTCGAGTTCCACCTGTATGTTATCATAACCAGTGAACGTCATTAGATGATATTTATTGATTAAATCTGATTTAATTGCTTTTAAACCTCTAACTGATCCTGACTCGACAGTCGACATGGTTCATCTCAAGGCCAAACATGAAATACTTCTGAACATCTAAAACGGAATATTTTTCATCTAGTTCTTTGTATAATTTACTTGAAGAAAACTAGACTCGGCTTGTTCTTGCAATCCAAACATTATATTAGTTGCTTCTATTGGTCTAATTTTCATGCTTTTATTAATGAATTGGAACAGAAATGTCCTGTGCTGTAATAGAGCTTTTCATGAATTAAACTTTGGACCTGAAGTTTCTCAACTCTGTTAAATCATGACCTTTACTGTGTGATTGACACCTCGTGTTATGTGTCGTGTGTGATTACAGCATGGATATTGATGTACATGTCAGAGTGAGATCCGACACAGTACATGCAAGCCTCACTGCATTGATTTACTCCCTTTTATTTTTTACTTAAAAATTGGCAAGAAATCAAAAATGATTTTGTTTTTTACTTTGTTAGAGCACATTAGTGTTATGGTGAACAAGTTAAGCTACTCACAAAAAAGTATATATTTGTCTTTAATCACAATAACTGGACCTACCAGCAGGCAAATTTCATCATGATACTTGTTTTATTAAAGGGTAATTCCACCAGTGGAGACATGAATATGTATTGAAAGTGGGTCATATACTGTATGTTGTAGAATAGTATCATAAATGTCTAATGTGGGTCCTTCTTGGCCGATAAAAGGCAGAAAATGACTTTTTAGTGCTTGTGGATTGTAGACAACAATCCCCATAGTGCATTGCAATGCTCAGCTCCGCAGGCCACTCCCACTGCTCCGCCCATACCTCAAGGGCATCCAAGATGTAGGTGTCTTTGTTTCAGCAGTATTTTCAATTTTGATATTTTTAGGTCAAACCGTTTGTGTCTATCAGTCATATAATGGAGGTCTATGGTCACCACCTCAAAGAGCATGCACAGAGAAGACCAAATTAAACATGATTTAATGACTCGTAAATGTAAGTACACATTGATGGCCTAAGACACGAAACGAGCGGTTTGTGTGAGAAAACCAACAGTATTTATATCGTTTTTACCTCTTGTAATCACAGCGCCCGCGCCCTTAGATCTCTTGGACGTGGCTGTGGTCACAAGAGGTAAAAACTATGTAAATACTCTTCGTTTTCTCACACAAACCGCTCGTTTCGTGTCTTAGGCCATTAATGTGTACTTACATTTACGAGTCATTAAATCATGTTTAATCTGGACTTCTCTGTGCATGCTCTTTGAGGTGGTGACCATAGACCTCCATTATATGACTGATAGACACGAACGGTTTGACCTAAAAATATAAAAATTGAAAATACTGTGGAAACAAAGACACCTACATCTCGGATGCCCTTGAAACATATCAAAAATTAATTTTAAAGTGAACTATCCCTTTAAATTCTCCACTTTGGATGGAAACCCGCTGCTTTGCATTATCACTTCCTCAAATTTGGTTCTTGTTTCCAAAGCGTACTTTATCTTTTCTTTACCGTACAGTTGGAGCTGAATAGAGTGAATCCTGCTCACGTGAGCGGTCCGGATCCCTACAGAATGTGCCGTCAGCAGGTTCAGTCTGAATGCAGATCTATGACCACACCAGACAGACACAAAAGAAGTGTCTGGGGTTAGCGCTGGCATCGTGTCGCTCATGCTTCTTGCATGCAAAAACTTTGTATGGCATGCAAAAACATTCCATAGGCATGCATTGAGACATGTAAGAATCAGAAGATCTTAAAGACAATTCATATTCAGGAATATTACTGAGTTAACTGCACTGACACTATTGTCTCCTGTAGAGCTGCTTATAGCCGAGTTGAATTAGTTTCATAATTGATAAATGCAACATTGACACTGTTATTGAACTGAATCGAATCTACGTTTAAAGGTAAAGTATAGAAAAATAGACATTTTCAAACAAGCTAGCTTGCAAACGCTCCTTGTATGTCACAAACACAGCTCTTATGTGTGCTCAACAGGTAAAAGCAGGCTACTTTCAATAAAAGGTCCAACATATGGTATATAATATATTTAATGCAATCTAATGAGTAAGCAATAGAGACTAAACACTCCGTCTGGAGCGAACATGTGCGTCTCGCTTATAACAAACCCATCTAAAGTGTCTGAACGGCGCATAATGCGCCACAACTGTTTAAAGCTTTTAATGTTGTTTATGTGTGTATCTGGTGTTTTTAATATGCTTTAAGACAAAAAAGCATATTAAAATTAGAAGGGAGTGAGTGGAGGCGGAGCTCATTTGCATATTCGGTAGAACCGTGTATACTAAATGAGCCAAGGGTGTCGGGTACTTGATATGAAATTGGTGTGACAAATGTGAATACATGATTTATGTAATATATTATGTTTTTCGCTCAAGTTTCCAATGGTGTGTTCTCAGGAAGGAGCGACCGGTCTCTCTGGGGGTTTTCTCGTTGCCGGGAAGCGATGCGATGAGCCCGGATCTGCATAGGGAATCTGTGGAGACTCCAGGGACAGACACTTGGAGATATAACCATCCCAGCCACCCTCGCTCCAACACCAGCCTCAAGGTGAGAAACACACCGATGCACCTATGGTTGACTTGTAGTACAGCACCAGTGCGGGAGAAATTTACCTTATTTTTAAAGTCCCGCTGTGGTGAAAATCCAGCTTTTACTGTTGTTTATGTGTCTATGTGGTGTTTTTAATATCTTTTAACACACACCATGTGTAAGTTGATAAGTGGACAGCAATGCTGAGGATTTCCTCCTTATCCCTCAGGTGCTCTTCGTTTCGGAGTCACACTTGTTATCCTCCCGGTCAAAAGTGACCGGACACCTAAAAATTAAATTTCCTCCATCCCAGTAAAACCAATGCAATTTATTTTTGTTCTATAATATTTATTCTTTGTAATTTAGTATTTTGAGACAATTTTATTAAATTGATTAATATTTATGCAATATTTGTTGTCTATTTTTGTCATGGAAATATATATATTATTTTTTTTCAAAAAATTATTAATGCAGGATTTTAGTTTAATATAGAGTCTAGGCCTTCAGAAAAAAATATTTTTAAAGAAAATTAGCACCATCAGGTTACAGTATAGAGAAAAAGTGTAGAATCATGGTGTAACCACTAGATGGCATGTACAGCTCTCTATGGAGAAGCATGTGAATTTCCACATGAACACTTTTTTTTTTGGTGTATTTGAATAGATAGTTGAAACGATCTCAAAAACGATTTTTTATTAAAAAAAATGTAAAAACAAATAAATAAATAAAAATGTGTGAATTTTTGTGTTTTTGTCAATTTCCCATTCATTTCCTATGGGGGTCATTTTTGACCAAAGACCACAAGTGTGACTATTTTGTTAAGACCATTTAGCCTGTTCGGATCATGATCTCAATTTTTTCTCAAAAAAAAAAAAAAAAAAAAAAAAATAGTCACACTTGTGGTCTTCGGTCAAAAATGACCGACCCATAGGAAATGAATGGGAAATTTACAAAAAACAAAAATTCTCTGAATTTACACCATGATTCTACTTTTTTTTCTCTATACTGTAACCAGATGGTGCTAATTTTCTTCTTCAAACTATTTTTTCTAAAGGTCTAGACTCTATATTAAATTAAAATACTGCATTAATGATTAAAAAATATATATATATATAGTAAAATATATATATATTTCCATTGAACAAATAGACCATAAATATTGCATACATATTAATAAATTCAATCAAATTGTCTTAAAATACAAAATTAAAAAGAATAAATATTATAGAACAAAAATACATTGCATTGGTTTTACTGGGATGGAAGAAGTTTCATTTTTAGGCCTCCGGTCACTTCTGACCGGGAAGGCCCAGGACGTGACTCATAAAGGAAGACCGTCAGAGGGTTAAGGGATACAGTCATTGACTACAGGGGAACTCTAAAGACATTAGGGCTTGCTTGACAATATCTGTTTCTCGATTTTACTCGATTTAATGATTAAAACCCAAGATCTGTCTTGTGACTATGTGACCAGGTATGTGGTCATCAAATCCGTCAGTACGGCTTCCAGTGATGTGTAATCGGCAATCTGCCCCATCGAATCCCCCTTAACTCTACCGGATATCAAAATGAATCAATAGTTAATCTAGATCCGAATCGAATCAAGAGCTTGTGAATTGAAATTGAATCATGAAGTGTGTGTCAATACCCACTTACAACATGACTAATCTTTAGTAGGGTTGGGTGTCATCACCACAGCAGAGGCTGTTATCAGCTTCCCAGAAACTGAACATGGGTTTTTAGGGAATAAAGGAGATGACGACACGTTCGTTAGTAGAGAGAGAGAGTTAAAGATGTTAAAGAAGCCTGCCAGCTCTCCCTGAGTGTCTGCTGTGCCCTGCATACTTAAGCAGAGCCCTAACAAGGGCCCGAATGCTGTTCTGGAACCTTCCCTGTCCTATAGAGGTCCACGGCCCCTTCATACATATTCATATTGGTGAAGTAATCATTTGGCTTAACCTCTTCCTGGCATGTTTATGTTCTCAACCCTCTAAACTAAAGACAAACGAACCACTATTTTGTTTTTACATAAAGATCATTAGAATGTTGGTTACAAGAAAGTTTCAAAATTTCACATTTAATCCGATGTGTTACTTTCCATTTTAGTGCATTTTTACATGTTTTGAGTGTGTAATGTTGCTGTTTGAGACAGTTTCAAAGCATAAATTTATTCTGTCAGTGTGAAACGACTCCGTTGTAGTCTTGAGTTTTTTACGGGAACGAGGACGTCACAATATTCCTCATTATAATAATTAATGCGCAGAATAAAGGGGCGGGGCCTGGTTGAGTGAGTTAGTTGTGTGTTGAAACTGGCGGTTATGGTAATTAGGGGCGGGACATTTCCCGAACACATTTCACTATTGCAACCTCATTTTCCTTGCATGCACATTAAGGAAATTATATTTTATTTAGGAACAATGGTTTCAAAATTTAATGCATTTTTAAAAGATGCGAAAAGATGCGACGTATGATTTGGTTTATAATTGCTTATTGCACTCACTTGCGCCCTCTTGTGGGAATAGGAGACAACACAGGACCTTTTCCACCTGTAACATTAAAGGAGTAGTTCACTTAAAAAAAAAACAACTTTTGCTGATAATTTACTCTCCCCCATGTCATCCAAGATGTCCATGTCTTTCTTTCTTCAGTCGAAAAGAAATTAAGGTTTTTGATGAAAACATTCCAGGATTTTCTCCATATAATGGACTTCAATAGGGACCAAATGGTTCAAGGTCTAAATGAGTGTTTCAGTGCAAACTACAAACTGTTCAAAGGACTTTAAATGATTCCAGACGATGAATAAGAGTCTTATCAAGGACCCTTCGAGTCATGACTCAAAAAATATTCGTTCATTTTGATGAACGAGTTTGAACAGGAGTCACGAACGCGCATCACAAAACGACCATTTGAGCTTATAAAACTTAAACATTGTTATGTATTTATTAAATGAGCGATCATTTCGCTTGATAAGACCCTTATTCATCGTCTGGAATCGTTTAAAGCCCTTTGAACAGTTTGTAGTTTGCACTGAAACTCTCATTTAGACCTTGAACAATTTGGTCCCCATTGAAGTCCATTATATGGAGAAAATCCTGGAATGTTTTCATCAAAAACCTTAATTTCTTTTCCACTGAAGAAAGAAAGACATGGACATCTTGGATGACATGGGGGTGAGTAAATTATCAGCATTTTTTTTTTTAAAGTGAACTACTCCTTTAAGTAGTGACGTTAGAATTCAGATAAATAAATGAAAATATTTAAGAAAGAAATTCGAATCTAGTAGGTATGCATCAGGCTCTTCGGTGAATATTTGATTTGTCATTATAAGGCCAGTGAGTTTCAGAAGCACAAAGGCTCCATCACACTCCCACTGTGGAGGGATACAGACTGGCCTTTGTGCGCTTCATGACTCTGCATTTCTCTCGATATCATCCTCCAGAGTCTCGGGCTTCTGGGAGAGATGAGAAACTAGGCCATGATGACTTGCTGTCAGGTTAAAAGTGGGCACATTCTGCCATGGAAACACCAGAGAGCCGGGGAGCATCTTGCACTGGGTTTTTGTTTTGTGCGCGCTTGTGCTTTTGTTGGCTTGTGCGCATATGTCAGTGAGAAAAACAGTCTGTGCTTGTGTGAAACCTAATGTCGGTTCCTGTGGATTAGTTGCTCTTCCATAACCCATTGATTTTAATGAGAGCTTTGGTTCTTTTTATAGAGCATCAGATGAAGTGCTGTTTTGAAAGGCGTATTAATAAAACATCTCATTATTATCAGAAGAGCTTGAGGGCAACGGTGTAGACAAAATAACAAAGCCACACACACTATACTGCGTCAATAGAGAAAGACATACTGAGCATGTAGTGATAATACACTAATATTAAGGCAAAAAAGGCTCAATGAGAAGTTGAACACACCTATACACATAATTCACAGCAGTTTCCAGCTGAAATGAACACTAGAGGCAGTAAAACACTAATAACTTTGATTCCAGGCGCAGATTATTGACACTGTTGCTTCAGCAAATGTCAGGTTTGCTTTTGTTAACACTGTTGATCAGGTTTAGTTTCAGTCCTGCTTTATTTTCAAACACGATAGAGCATTAACCTTTAGCCTGATGCATTTAATTTCACGATATGTACAACCAATGCAATAAAAAGTTGCCAGATTCACATTCATCTGTTTCGAATCAAACTATATTCGTGCTTTGAGTGCCCCTCACTGGATATTTGGATATTTTAAATATCATATGGATATTTTTCTTACACCAACGCATGGCTTCACTTCAGAAGGCCTTTATTAACCCCTGGAGCCGTTTGGGACACTTTTATGATGATAGATGCACTTTTATCATGGAAAGATGCACTTTTATAACAATAGATCCACTTTTATAATGAATAGATGCACTTTTATGATGATAGATGCACTTTTATGATGGATAGATGCACTTTTATAATGATAGATGCACTTTTATTATAGATAGATGCACTTTTATGATGGACAGATGCACTTTTATGATGGACAGATGCACTTTTATGATGGATAGATGCACTTTTATGATGGATAGATGCATTTTATCATGAACAGATGCACTTTTATAATGATAGATGCACTTTTATGATTGACAGATGCACTTTTATGATGGACAGATGTACTTTTATGATGATAGATGCACTTTTATGATGATAGATGCACTTTTATGATGGATAGATGCACTTTTATGATGGATAGATGCATTTTATCATGAACAGATGCACTTTTATAATGATAGATGCACTTTTATGATTGACAGATGCACTTTTATGATGGATAGATGCACTTTTATGATGGATAGATGCATTTTATCATGAACAGATGCACTTTTATAATGATAGATGCACTTTTATGATTGACAGATGCACTTTTTTGATGGATAGATGCACTTTTATAATGGATAGATGCACTTTTATGATGGACAGATGCACTTTTATGATGGATAGATGCACTTTTTTGATGGATAGATGCACTTTTATAATGATAGATGCACTTTTATAATGGATAGATGCACTTTTATGATGGATAGATGCACTTTTATAATGATAGATGCACTTTTATGATGGACAGATGCACTTTTATGATGGATAGATGCACTTTTATAATGATAGATGCACTTTTATGATGGACAGATGCACTTTTATGATGGATAGATGCACTTGAATGGAGTAAATCATGGGCTAATTTTCATTTTTGGGTGAACTATCCGTTTAAGTTCATGAAAATGATTTCTGAACATTATTTTATATAAAATTATGTATTTCAATGAAAAATCTAGAACTCTAAAACTGCTAAAATCGAGCCAAAAATGTATGCAGTTGGCATTAACACAGGCAAAATGACCAAAAAAAAATCTAAACTGAAAAAAACAAAAATATCCATAAGGATGCACAAGGCTTCAAGTTCTGTCATGCATTGATGGACCGTGAGACAGATTATGTGTAATCCTGGCCTACATTTCATTTTACCGTAGTTACAGCTTAATCTGGATTTGACAAGCTGCTTTTTGGGGAAGAACCGTCCTGTTTTTCTCTTTATATATAATGGCGATGCGGTTCCCATCAGCCCCCGAGAGCCACCATTCATGTGTTTTACTGTACGCTTCTCTCTGGGCAGTTGGAGGCGGACGGTAAGAGTTCACAGGACAGTTTGGAAACCCATTGGACCGACTCCAGTAAGGTAGCGTCCGATAATCCTGCCGTAATCTTCATGGCAGCCTCAGCGTAGTGTGCAGTGTGTAGTGTGCAGTGTTTCTTTGCATTCATAGCCTATAGTCCACCAACTGCTGCCTGCAACCATCTATTAGGATGTAACATAAACCATATAAACAGAACATGTAGCATAAACCACTCATACGGACCCGCATGATCATGTCAGTCTCCCTGGTAAAGGTTCAGGTTGGGTTGCATTCAGCATCTGTGTGGTTGATGCTATCGCTTGCAATGTAGCTAAAGGAATATTCCTGGTTGATTTCAATGTCTAACTTCTAATAGGAAACATGGAAAAGGGTCTTTATGGTGCTTTTGTTTCATTTGTGAAGCTTTTTAAAATCTCTATTCATTGTAATGAAAAAAATAAATAAAAATAAAATAAATAAAAATAAATAACAGTGAATTCTAGTAAACGATAACCTGGAATATTTCTTTAATTTTGTATGATTAATTAATTATTAAATCATGTTTTTTTGTGTGTGTGTGAATGTCTGTTTTTCTCGATCACTGAACGTTCAGTCATTATTCATGTGGTTAAAGCTCTTGAAAATACAAAATGGAGACTAAAAATGTTTTTTTTTCATTTTATAATATAATAATCTTTTTTAAATGGATGTGCATGCAGCATGTCTGTCCTCGTACGGTATCATGGTGTGCTGAATCTGATTCTAGACTTGAATCATTGTGTTCATCTTGATGATTAATGAGGACAGTCCCATTTAACACATATGTGCAGTTGATGACTATTTATTTCTAAATGCTTACTGTGACTCATGCCGCTGATAGTGCTTCACACCAGCTTGGTTTGTTTTCAGGAAAACTCCTCCCTCTGATATCAGACCTGTTATTAATCGGTATATATTGGATATGTGGCGAGAGAAGTGGAACACGTGCAAGAATAATAAGTGAATGAAATTCATCCGGACATGTCAAACAGACTTTGAATCGCTCTTAAAGGAGTAGTTCACTTTTAAAAAACTAAACTTTTGCTGATTTTGCCTTCCGTCGAAAAGAAATGAAGGTTTTTGATGAAATCACTCCAGGATTTTTCTCCATATAATGGACGTCAATGGGGTCCAAACTGTTCAAGGTCCAAAAGACAGTTTCAGTGCAGCTTTAAAGGAATTTAAACTACACCAGATGATGAATAAGGGTCTTATCAAGCGAAACGATCGCTCATTTAAAAAATAAATAACAAAGTTTAAGTTTTATAAGCTCAAATGCTCGCCTTGCTCTGTTCTTGCTCTATAAGCATTTGTGCGTATAAAACTTAAACTTTGTTATTTATTTATTAAATGAGCGATTGTTTCGCTTGATAAGACCCTTATTCATCGTCTGGAATCGTTTAAAGCCCTTTGAACAGTTTGTAGTTTGCACTGATACTCTCATTTGGACCTTGAACCGTTTGGTCCCCATTGAAGTCCATTATATGGAGAAAATCCTGGAATGTTTTCATCAAAAACCTTCATTTCTTTTCCACTGAAGAAAGAAAGACATGGACATCTTGGATGATATGGAGGTGAGTAAATTATCAGCTAAAGTTTTTTTGAAGTGAACTGATGTGATCAGGTGGGGTTCACCAGATGTCGTATAGTTCATACAAGTTTGACTCAGGCTTTTTTGCTTGAAAGGTGACGAACCAACTTAATGCATGTTTTGTAAGATTCCCCTCCCTGTTAAACATATTTTATTGGACTGTCCTGGGTGTAATGCAAGTGAAATGCTCTTTTATGAAGTTATTTCACTTTAGGACTTGCGTAAGAGCCTAAAAGGGTTTTGGATTTTGTTCATTTAAAGGGATACTCCACTTTTTTTGGAAATAGGCTCATTTTACCACTCCCCCAGAGTTAAACAGTTGAGTTTCACTGTTTTAAAATCCATTCAGACGATTTTATGATATTTAGAAAAATATCAGTAACCAGACAGTATCTGGTCTCATTGACTTTCATAGTAGGAAAAAAAATATGTACTATGGAAGTCAATGAGACCAGAAACTGTCTGGTTACTGATATTCTTCAAAATATCAAAAAATCAGCTGAATGGATTCGAAAACAGTAAAACTCAACAGTTTAACTCTGGGGGAGTGGTAAAATAAGCCGATTTCCCAAAAAAAGTGGAGTATCCCTTAAAAAAAGATAATAGGACTTGTGTTTGCTTGCTTGTTTGGTTGGTTTTATTGTATTTATATGATATTTCTATTTTTGTAATTGAATTTTATTGCTGACATGGCATTAAATAACACAATCAATCTATCTATTGTGATCAGGATGAACTCTCAGGCGCTGGTCGGGGACGATCCAAACCCGAGTGTGACGAGCTCATGGTGTCGGTGGAGGAGGAGGCCGAGGGTCCGCACGGGAACGTGGACTCGAGGAACGCCACACCAGACAGACTGAACAACATCAGCGTACAGGAGACATCAGAGACGCCATCCACAGGTGAATCCAACACTTATACGTACTCCTAAAATCTGCACTACTAAAAAGTAGATGTTTCAATGTGTAGCAGAAGTCAGGTCACCTTCATTTATACAGCACTTTTAACAATAGGGATTGTTTCAGTGCAGCTTTTACGTTACAGATTTGCACAAAACGTATGCAAATTCTTTTTACGATAAAAACTATTGCGAAAAGACGGCGTTTCCATTAACCGATGTTATGTCGGTAATTTAAAAAAAAAATGTCTTCATGTAACTCGACACCCTTGCCTCATTTAGTATGCACGGTTCTATGAATATGCAAATGAGCCCCGCCTCCACTCACTCACTCCACTGGTTGTCGATCACACGTTGATCTGATTGGTTACAAGGTGGTTTGTGACGTCAGAAACACCAGCGATTTCAAAGCGTGTTTTTTGAGACCAGGTTTTACCATATATACTCCCATAAATGCGACTGTGCATCACATAAATTGAATGCCAGTAGAGCCCGACCGATATAGGATTTTGAAGGCCGATACAAATATTTTTTTGGGGTTTTAAAATCCGAGTTTTTTAAGAAAAAAAAATAATAATTTCAGAAACGTGTAACAAAACATTAACAGATTTCCCTAACATTAGTTATTTGTAGTTATTCATGAGTTTTAACTAAAACAATATGATAATGCATTTTAAAAAGAAACTTCTTTTATTGTCACAACAGAACAGACTGACGATAGTGGCATTAGCTAGATTTGTGGTTAGCTAGTTTATTGATGATGAGTCATAATTTAGCAATGGATAACATCATACTGCAAATTGTAAAACATTCATTTTCCGCTTCTTCCGCTAGCTAATTCCGCTTCACTCTCGGGTTATTTAACAGCGGCAAAAGTGGACATGATAGTCACAAATTTTTTCATGCTTATTTGAGTTTAGAGAACTGATGCGGATGATCTTTTATTTGTTATTTACCTCTTGTGCATCAATTTAAAAAAGTTACACTTAGGTAAAAAGAGGACAAAAAATGTCCATGTCAAAAAACTGTCATAAAAATGTGACGCTTTCAGACCCTTTGCAGATTATTGCTGAAGTAAAAAAAAATAGTAATAAGTAAATCCAAAAAAAAGTTACATAGGTATACGTTTATGAAAATTATTTATAAAAAAATATTTTATATAAAATATATATTTTTTAAATCAGGTTGAACTAAAAACTGCAATAAAATCAAAGCCATAAATCTAAATAGGTTGTGTTCCAAATTTGAGAATGATATCTCAAAAAATGAGCTTTCGGTAACAGTTTGTTTGGGCGTAGTAACATATTTTCCCCACTGGGTGGCAGCAAAACCCCACTGGAGCTTAGACTGATTGGATTATTATTTGCAGTTTTTCTCTCTCAGTACTACAAACACACACACATTTTTTATAACACACACACTAACCACACTCTGACATCCATACCAACACACCCACACAAATATCGTTGCATAATTTATCCAGTTGTCTCTATAGTATGCCGAAGCAGAAAACAGGAATAAAGCGATATTTGTTTTATAGGCCAAACTTAAAAAAAAAAATGACACCATCTGATAAAAAATAGTAAAATATAAAATTTTTGAAGCCTTGCCTTTAGAATAGAAGCCTCTTAACAAAGATTGCATAATTTTATAGTTAACTGAACCGGGGATTAAAAATGGCAGTTTTAATGGTTTTCAATGGGGACATTTTTGTCCAAAAGGTGCTGAGAGGGAGGATTTTTGTACCTAATGCAAAAAATATTTTTTTAAGAAAATGACACTGAAATAGTAAAATTACAATAAAAATACACACCTGAGCCAAGTTTTTTGCAGTTAGCTTTAACACAGGCAAAGTGATCAAGAAAACAAAACTGAAAAGGACAAAAATGTCCACAAGGATGCACAAGGGTTAATTAATGTATATCTCGTCGTGTAGAGCGCCCTCTGGTGGACAAACTATACAACTCTAACACTCATGACATGGTTCAAGCGTGTTTCGTCCATTTTTATTTTATTTTGAAATATTCATTTATCGGCCATTATAACTGCCGATACTGATAGTTTGGAAAATGCCTAATATCGGCCGATAATATCGGTCTGGCTCTAAATGCCAGGCCCCTTTTATAAACACACTGCATTTGATGAATCTCTCATATGCATGATGAATTTAAGACCTTTTAATAAACCCCTAACTGATGTTTTTGCCCCCAGGAGCCGATCACAGTGAGAACGCAGAGCGATCGGAGGTCCAGGCCATCATCGAGTCCACACCAGAGCTGGACATGGACCTGAGCGGATGCAAAGGCTCCAGGTGCGTCACTCACCGCTGATTCAATCATCCACTCACTGTACTTGCCTTATCACTGCAAACACACTACGCCTGCACCTTGGAACCCGCTCCACTCGAGAGCCAATCACTGCTGTCGTTCCCGTGTCCGTTCATGTTCTCCGTCTCTCTCTCCAGCACTCCCAGTAAAGGCATCGAGAACATGGCGTTCGACCGCAACACCGACTCGCTCTTCGAGGAGCTCTCGTCTGCAGGAAATGACCTCATAGGAGACGTGGATGAGGGCGCCGATCTGCTGGGTGAGTTTGCAGTCACAATAATAAGTCACAAATTATTTTAGTTGTGGTTTTATTTTATTTTGTGCTGCTTGAATAAGTATGTATGTAATATATCTGAATAGGTGTATGGATGTATAGAACAACATGATAATAATAATATAAAATTGTAAATGTGAGACTGTAAGAATTTAGGGGGTAGGAGTATGTAAGTTTTACTTCTTTTCGCACATATAATAGAAGTATGTCAATAGCAAAGAATTATATATATATATATATATATATATTGCTGCACATTTGTTTTGATTTTTCCTAAGTTTTTTAAACATTTTTTTTATTTTATACACTTTCTTTTTATGTTCAAAATTAAGATTTCAAATTCAAAAAAAATATTAAAATTTTTATATTTAATTTTAAATTAATTCTAAATTTTATAATATTTTAGTTAAAGTTGTAGAATTTTTTTATCCTTTTTTATTTTTCATGATTTCTTATCTCCGTTTTTATTATTTTTATTTTCAGTATAATAAAAGTGAATAAGAATGAGGCTGATTTTCATTTTAATTTGTGAATTAATTGCTCTTTTGAACCAATTAATGTTTTTAATGATTTCTTATCTCCGTTTTTATTATTTTTTATTTTCAGTATAATAAAAGTGAATGAGAATGCGCCTGATTTTCATTTCGATTTGTGAATTTATTGCTTTTTTGAACCAGATCTTATTGATAAATTGCTTCTTATAATTCACAGACCCGGCCTGAAAGATTAAATCAATCAAACTGATCCACTATCAGTGAATAATGATTTAGCTCAGTTATCGTATGACTAATATTACAGTGCTTTTGTTTTTAAAAGCACATGATTCAAAGCTTCTTCTTTTGAGTTTCATGATTCATGAATGTGTGTGTGACTGCCGTTCCTGTGTCTCTTTCCTTCGTGTTATCTTATTTTCCTCTACACTGTAAAAAAATTATTTTCAAGATTTGTTATCACAACATTTTTTCTTTTGTCAAATCAACTTAAATAATTTATCTAGTTCAGATAACTTATTATTTTGAGTTTCTGATGATTAAATCAATCTCCTTCATTGTATTAACTCACTTTTTCCAGTTCAATCAACTTAAAATTTTAAGGCAACCAGGTTACTTACTTTTTTAAGTTAAACCAACAATATTTTTTACAGTGCATCAGTGACTTTTATTCATCTTCTGATTTAAACCCATGACATTCACAGCCCATCTAATCATGTGGTCTTTCCTCCATGTTTGTGGCGCTTCATTTCTTTCCCCCAGACGAGTATTCTGGTGTGTATGTTTACACTGCTCTTATTCTCATACACCATATCCTCACCAGGGGCAATGCCACAACATCACTGCAACAACCAGCGTGTCCGTCCTCGCATTAGCGAAGCTTCATACAAGATATTGTGGAGGATCATATGTGATGCATCGTACACTCTTAGAAGAAAAGGTTCTATATAGAACCTTTGCTACGTATTTGGAACCTCTAAAAGGTTCTATACACTCTTAAAAAAGGGTTCACTCTGGGCTCTATATAGAACCCTGGGGTTCCATACTTGGCCAATAGAACCTTTTACCAAAAAAAAAAGGTTCTATATAGAACCATTTTGGAGTTCCATATATGAAGTGGGGGATGGAACCATTTCTGGTTCTAAATAGAACCATTTCTTCTAAGAGTGTGTGCTCATATAGTGAGAACATGGTCAATTTTATTCAGAGACTCAAACTGTGCAAAAATATTAAATTTGCTTCAGATGCTAATATTTATATAGATGTAAATCAGTTAATTCCTTATAACAGTAAAGCAGATACGGACATAAAATGCATATAAATATCAATATCTGCCAATAATGTCTTAGTAAGATGATAAATGCTTCGTTTTACGGTCAAAGCTCTGTGGTTTTAAAACATATAATCCAATGCAATACTATGATGATTTACAGATAAACCTTTAACCCTCTGGGGTTCTTCGGGTCAATAATGACCCGAAGCGTTTAAATAAAAAAATGTTAAATGTCGTAGCTTCATCGGAATGGTCCAAAACTTGGTGACTTTATTGGTACTTGGTATATGAACACCCAAAAAAATTGGGGACAGGATTTGAAAAGTCTAAGCGGTCGTAAAAAAATAGTCACACTCAGGATCTTCGGGTTCAAATGACCCGCATAGGAAATGAATGGGAAATTGGCAAAAATGTGAAATCAGTTTTTTTTGTGTGCGTACAATCTACAAATCAGCAACGATCTTGGAAAAAAGCACACAACAGTGAAGGGGTGAATCTATAAAACATCAAGAGTGCAAAACAGACACATCCACACACACCTTTATACACAAACACACCTTTATACACAAATGCACCAAAAAATTCAGATTATACATGTTTTGCATTTTTAAAAAGCTCAGTTTGTCCACGAGATAGCATCCATCTAATTTCAAAAATTGCTTTTATGAGGCCTAGGCTTGACTCCAAAATGAAATACAGCTTTAAAATTTTTTTTTTTTTTTTTAAATACATATTTTTTAAATATTTTTTTCTATTATCTTCAATGGGGGGAAATTTGGTCATAATTATTGCATTAATACTAATTATCTTTTATTTATTATTTTTATTTTTTATTATATTTTATTTTTATTATATTTATATTTATATTTATATTTTTATTATATTTTATCTTTTATGTATACTTTTTTGTTTATTATTTATTTATTCTTTTATAAATTATTTTTAATGATCTTTTTTTTTTTAATTTTCTCAAAACACCAAAAGAGAAAAGAAAAAAATATTATAAAAAAAAACAATTTAAATTTTTTTTTTATGATTTTCTTTTTTAAATATGAATCCCACCCTTTGGGTCAATTTTGACCCGAAGGTCCCGAGTGTGACTGTTAAACGAAGAACCCCAGAGGGTTAAAAGCCTGATGATCATATTTGAGGAAATCCGGTAAACCTGCTTCAGTCCAGTTGAAATATTACAATATGAAAGTTATGTTTACTTGATGAAAATCAGCGCAGAACGACACTGAAGGTTTTCACAGTTACACTAACAGGCTTTAACTGGCTAAAAAAGTCTAAATTATGGAGGTAATTGTGCTCAACAACAGCTTTATCAGCAAAGTTATGATCATTTAGAGGTCTTGTGACTCAAATATGACACAGCAGACTTTATAGGGTTCAGATTTACGTGGAATAAAGAGCGTTTGTTGTGTGTTGCTTCTGGTTAGGATACAGTGTTGTATTTCACTTGAGTTTGTTTTGGTCATTCACTGATCCTTTTTCTTGTTCTTTTGGTTTGCATGCCAATTTTAGACCTTAATTTCTTTGGTAAGCATGATTTCATATTCTCTGGTCTCAGAAATGGTCAAAACAACATTTGTGGGGTTGCATGATTACCATAAATGTATATTTGTGTAAAATGAAATCTGTTTTATGTTGTTGTCATGCAGGTATGGGTCGTGAAGTCGAACATCTGATCCATGAGAACACTCAACTACTGGAGACAAAGTAAGTTATAATGTGGATTTGGTTTTCTGACTTACACACCAGCTGAAAAACACAAAACAACCTGTGTTTGGTGTGTATTCCCTCTGAATGCAGTGCTTCTACTGCCACCTGCTGTTTTACAGGAGTTACAGCAATCATTTCAACTGGACTCTAAAGTCAAAATGTTTGTAAACGAGTCAAATTAAGAAGAAATCCCTTTAAAATATCATTTATTACAACAAAAGAGTATGGTACTGCATATTGCAATTTAACTCTCAAACTGTATTGACTTTATAGCCCTTAATCCTGTAATTGTGGACAGATGTGGGCACAGAGGACTCAGGTGTGATCCTAATTTCTATTTATTATAAATGTTATATCACTGTCTTCGATAAAGTTTTGTCTATCCATTTATGGTGTTTTTTTTTTTTTTGGGGGGGGGGGGGTTGAATTTATTTACTTCAAAACGTACTATATTTTCTATGTAAATTATGCTTATTTTTTATGTTTTATTTTTCATTTTTTTTAACTACATTAAAATATCATTCTTAGAGCTAAAACCTAAAGATGAAACCTGTGGTGTCTTATTTTAGAGTGCTCTAAATGACAGTTTTTCCCATTCATTTCTATGGGTGCCCATTTTTGACCCAAATACAAGATTAAGGTTTTTTCCATCCACTTAACATTGTAGAATTGAGTCAAAAAAAAAAAAATTGTGTGTGTTAAGGAGGCAAACTTAGGAAAAGTAGCCAAGTCTTGTACCGCTCAGATCAAGGGAAGTATTTTTTAAAAATAAATCAAAACTATTTTGCCCACATTTGTCCAGAATACGGTTTTAGGGTTAAACAGCCAGTAAGTAACCTCACAAAATAGCTTTTTTAACATTTACATTCAGTAGTACTCAATTCTTGGTTCAGTTCAATGTAATAATGGCAGTATAGTGGATCAAATGGTAATTTGGTAATCGATTCGATAAGTCGTTAAACCAATTTGCATTGATAACTCATTAGTTTAAGACTGATCTGTGAGTCTTTGAATGGTTCATAACAGTCCTATATCACTAGATGTTTAGTGTCTCTGTCATATAATTGATAAGAATAGAGCAATGGGAGTGTATAATGTCTTTATAAAGAGAAGCTATGATGTTTTTTTTCTCTATATTAGTTATTCTCTTATCATTTATAAAATTAGATATATTTAAAATGCATATTTTTAAGACTGTCAGTGTTTTTGAACTCCTGAAACGCCTCCATTGTAGTCTTGAGTATCTTCCGGGAACGAATACGTCACAATATTCCTCATTATAATAATTCATGCGCAGAATAAAGGGGCGGGGCCTGGTTGAGTTAGTTTGTACTGTAGTGTTTTAACCCTAAAACCGTATTCTGGACAAATGTGGGCAAAATAGTTTTGATTTATTTTTTTAAAAATACTTCCCTTGATCTGAGCGGTACAAGACTTGGCTACTTTTCCTAAGTTTGCCTCCTGAACACAATTTATTTTTTGACTCAATTCTACAATGTTAAAAAAAACAACTCCTTAATCTTGTATTTGGGTCAAAAATGGGCACCCATAGAAATGAATGGGAAAAACTGTAATTTAGAGCACTCTAAAATAAGACACCACAGGTTTCATCTTTAGGTTTTAGCTCTAAAAACTTATTGGAACGAAATTTTAATGTAGTTAAAAAAAAATAAAAATAAAAAACTACACAGTAATTAATTTACATTGAAATAATTTACATAGAAAATATGGTGCTTTTTGAAGTAAATAAATTCAAAAATACCCCCAAAATTAAAAAAAACACCATAAATGGATAGACAAAACTTTATCAAAGACAGTGATATAACATTTATAATAAATAAAAATTAGGTGCCCACATTTGTCCACAATTACAGGATTAAGGGCTATAAAGTGAATACAGTTTGAGGGTTAAACTGGCTTATTTTTACGCAATAAACTCAAAACTCATACTGTGGAATTGCCTGACAGAGTACTGTAATCAATTGCTGTGTTTGCTGCAGGAACGCTCTGAATGTGGTGAAGAATGATCTGATCGCTCGTGTGGATGAGCTGGTGTGCGAGAAAGACGTTCTTCAGGGAGAACTAGAGGTCCTGAAACACACCAAAGACAAACTGGAGGAGAGGAACAAACAGCTGGAGGACGAGCTCAAGCGGTTCGTCACACTGACACACACTCGCTTTCAGCCGGAGAGAAGCTCTTTCTGACTCAAGCTTTTGTGCTTTTGTCCAAACAGAGTCCGAGCTCAGGCCGAGGAAGCCAAAGTGAAGACGAAAGAGGACGATGATGTAAGTCGACGTTAGAAATCTGTCCAGGACGACTCACGGTTCGATTATCTTTTCCTTTAACCCTCAGGTGCTCTTCGTTTCGGAGTCACACTTGGTATCCTCCCGGTCAAAAGTGACCGGACACCTAAAAATTAAATTTCCTCCATCCCAGTAAAACCAATGCAATTTATTTTTGTTCTATAATATTTATTCTTTGTAATTTAGTATTTTGAGACATTTTGATTGAATTTATTAATATTTATGCAATATTTATGATCTATTTTTGCCATGGAAAAATATATATATTTTTCTATATATGTATTACTTTTTTCAAAAAATTATTAATGCAGTATTTTAGTTTAATATAGAGTCTAGGCCTTCAGAAAAAAAAATATTTTTGAAGAAAATTAGCACCATCTGGTTACAGTATAGAGAAAAAGCGTAGTATCATGGTGTAACCACTAGATGGCATGTACAGCTCTCTATGGAGAAGCATGTGAATTCCCCAGATGTTTATGAACACATTTTTTTGTTTTTTGGTGGATTTGGATATATAGTTGAAACAATCTCAAAAACGATTTTTATTTTAAAAAATGTAAAAAAATAAATAATTTTTTTTTTGAATTTTTGTGTTTTTGTCAATTTCCCATTCATTTCCTATGGGGGTCATTTTTGACCAAAGACTACAAGTGTGACTATTTTTTTTCGACCATTTAACATGCTCGGATCATGATCTCAATTTTTTTGTGTGTTCACATACATAATGCCATAAAAGTCACCAAGTTTCATAACTTTCCGATGTGGCTGTTATTTTTAGAAATTCGAAACAGAAAATTTTCCGGTCAGAAATGACCGAAGAGCACCTGAGGGATAAGATGTTGTGGAAGTCGAAAACAATTCTAAATGCAACTGATATGAAAATGAAAACTAGAATTTCAAAATTATCCTTGTTCAAGTCCACTGGGACAAATTCCCACCACATTAATATAATATTATCAAATATGAACAGTATAAGTTGATTTACTTTTAACCTCAAAGTATTTTCTCATCAGCTGAAACTATGAGAATAGGATTCTATATTAATAACAATAGATGAGAAGAAACTGAGATACAGCTGCACTGTAAAACAAAACAATTAATAGTTCATGAGTATATTAACTACTCTATTGTACTTTAAAGTTGTAAATTTACAATACTTTTGACTTAATTTCTTCTCTTGCAAGAGTTAAAACCTTGCGCTTTAGTGAAACTCTGCTATCTGATTCTGTAGTAATAATAAGATTTAATACAGACATATATTATAGTTGTTACACAACTGCTCTGTAAAATACGATAATTTCCACACTTGCAAGAGGGAAAACTGCAGGAAGACGTTTAACAGCAATTACAAATCATTACAAAGCCAGTCAAATGCTGGAATTTTTTGTCCACAGATTATAAAATAGTGTCTTATAATCACATTGTATTCCCAAAACAGCTCGTCTTTGCTCCTCTATTATGACGTATATCGAGTGAAACTTGAAAATCGTTTGGAACAAGAACACATGTGGGCGGGGCTTGATTTTATCCGTGTGGATTTGATTGGATGTTGGTGGTTTGCTATTGGCTGGTCTCATGTGAGTGACAGGTTATAGCCCCGCCCACATCATCAGAGAAGAGATGCTGCAAGTTATTTTAGATTTTTTATCACAAGGCACAATAATGATGTGCACAGATAAATCATGTATAATGAACACTTATACAGGTGAAATTGAAATATAGTGCAAAAGTTCAGCTGAAACTAATATATTATATAGACTCATTACATGCAAAGTGAGATATTTCAAGCCTTTATTTGTTATAATTGTGATGATTATGGATTACAGCTTATGAAAACCTTTTCACAATTTTCTAATTTTGAATTTAGCATTTTCATAATCCATAATCATCACAATTATAACAAATAAAGGCTTGAAATATCTCACTTTGCATGTAATGAGTCTATATAATAGCTATATAAGTTGAATTACTGAACTTTTGCACGATATTCTAATTTTGCGAGTTTCTAAACTGACATGATTAATGTCAGTTTTGATTTCATGGTGATTTTAAACTCTGTTAATTGATTTGTATGGTAAAACGCTCTCACATGATGGGTTTTTGCCGTGTGTCCCTCAGAGCGACGTGCCGACGGCCCAGCGCAAGCGCTTCACGCGGGTGGAGATGGCTCGAGTCCTGATGGAGAGGAACCAGTATAAGGAGCGTCTGATGGAGTTGCAGGAGGCCGTCAGGTGGACGGAGATGATCCGGTCAGTCTCGCTCGTGGCCAATCAGCACTAGGCTTGGGAATACAAAATCAATTCTGGAATCGGATACTTGTTAATGTACATTTCGAATCCTTTGTGCAAATTTCAATATGACTTAAAACATTTAAAGCGCAAGACGACTCATGTGGGACCAAACCTATAAAAAATAAAAATGAATAAATAAATAAACGAAGAAATGTTAAAAAATAAAATAATAAATGACCATTTATACTTTTGTTTTCTTATTTATTTATAATTATATATTTTCCCTCATTTATTTATGCATTTATTTATTTTCACTTTTGTTTATGTATATATGCATTTAAGTCTACATTTATTTATTTATAAATGTATTTATTTATATTTATTTATACATATTTAGAAATAAATGTAGACTTAAATGCATATACATAAATAAATGCATGAATAAATGTGGGAAAATTTGAAATTTTCTTCTAGAATGATAATTTTTATCAAGCTTGTATATTTAAGTTAGGTAATGTGTAAAACCTATAAAATGTACCAAACCTATAAAAATAAAAAATGAATAAATAAATAAACAAAGAAATGTAAAAAAGAAAATAATAAATAAATAAATAGCCATGTATACTTTTATTTCCTTATTTATGTATAATTATATATTTTCCCAATATATATATATATATATATATATAATATTTTTTATATATATTTTTATTTGTGCATTTATTTATTTTCACTTTTATTTATGTATATATGCATTTAAGTCTACATTTATTTATTTATAAATGTATTTATTTATATTTATTTATACATATTTAGAAATAAACATTTAAAAATAAATGTAGACTTAAATGCAAAAATATATAATTTAAGAGTTCAGATGCAAAAGCCTCTAAGGGCCATTTGAAATTTTCTTCTAGAATGATCATTTTAATTTATATTTTAATTTTTAATTAATTCATTTTTAATTAATTTCATTTTTAAATTTAATTCATTTATATGTACTGCAGTATTATAGTTTGCACATGCAAAAAAGCGCAAGGCGACTCATGTGGAGTACCAAACCTATAAAAATAATAAATGCATTAATAAATAAATAAGCGAAGAAATGTAAATAAAAAATAGATAAATAAATAAATGACCATTTATACTTTTATTATCTTATTTATGTATAATTATATATTTTCCCACATCTATTTATGCATTTATTTATTTTTACTTTTATTTATGTTTAAATGCATTTAAGTCTACATTTATTTATTTATAAGTATATTTATTTATACATATCTAGAAATAAACACATTCATAAATAAATGTAGACTTAAATGCAAAAATATATAATTGAAGAGTTCAGATGCGAAAGCCATTAGAAATTTTCTTCTAGAATGATCATTTTAATTTCTATTTTAATTTTTAATTAATTCATTTTTAATTAATTTCGTTTTTTAATTTAATTCATTTATATGTACCGCAGTGTTATAGTTTGCACCTGAAAATCTAAACCACGCTTTATTTCAGTCGTATCTTTGTTCAGCTTTATTGCATTTGTTCTTTTTGACTTGTGTTTATTAATGCTTGACATTTATCAGTTCGATTAGTTGTTTTTATGGTATTTTTAGCTCTTTAGCCTGTTGGTTTGTGTTCATGATATTCAGCTACAAAGAAATGTTTTGCAATAAGACTAAATGTGAGTGATATCCAAGTTGTTGTTGTTTTTACCTCATTGGAATCGAAATTAGGAATCGAAATCAATCAAAACTCAATCTCCTCAACTGCTGTGCATTGACTGAAGTGTGTTTTTGTTGTTCGCCTCAGAGCATCGAGAGAGAATCCAGCCTTGTCGGAGAAGAAAAAGTCCAGTATCTGGCAGTTGTAAGCAACAACTTCTTATCCTCCTCAAAGTTTGCCGTTATATTGGTTTTTGTGTGGTCTGGCGTTCAAACTATCTCATTTTATGTCCCCCTTTTATTTGTTTTCCTTCTAGGATGTAGGTAAATCTTAGTAAACCTAGTAAAACTTGCACTTGGTTTGATCCTTGAATCCAAAAATGTGTTCTGGGAATGGGGTTGTTGTTTAAGCTTTAACAGAAGCGTAACAGGAATTCGCTGTAAACTTCACGGGACTAATGCTTGAGCGTTCATTACACTTACTTTTAAAGGGTTTGGCAGAAAAGCATCTTGTTTTCTTCATTGAAACGCCGTTCTCGGGTCATTTCAGTCTACTCGGGGGTTTGCGTTTGGGGGCATTTAAGGTTTTGCATCTATTTTAAACCCATTCATTCTCCTCTTGTGTGCTCCTGTGTGTTCTCTGTGCTCATGTTGTCCTGTGTGTTTGCAGAAGGTGTGTTGGGGACCGATTAGTGTTAGGTTTGGAATTAGAGCTGCACGATTAATCGTTAAAAAGACGTGATCTATTCATTCCTCAATGATTATGATTCTGCTCTGTGTATGAAAGGAGTCGTTAAATGTCCTGATAATTTACTCGCCCCCATGTCATCCAAGATGTCCATATGTTTCTTTCTTCAGTGGAAAAGAAATTAAGGTTTTTGATGAAAACATTCCAGGATTTTCTCCATATAATGGACTTCAATGGGGTCCAAACGGTTCAAGGTCTAAATGAGAGTTTCAGTGCAAACTACAAACTGTTCAAAGGGCTTTAAATGACACCAGACGATGAATAAGGGTCTTATCAAGCGAAACGATCGCTCATTTAATAAATAAATAACAAAATTTAAGTTTTATAAGCTCAAATGCTCGCCTTGCTCTGTTCTGTGATGCGCGTTCGTGACTCTCCTGTTCGAACTCGTTCATCAAAATGAACGAATCTTTTTCCGAGTCAATTCGTTCGTTTCGTTCGTTGAATTAAAACTAAATTGACTCGTAAAAAGATTCGTTCATTTTGATGAACAGGAGAGTCACGAACGTGCATCACAGAACAGAGCAAGGCGAGCATTTGAGCTTATAAAACTTAAACTTTGTTATTTATTTATTAAATGAGTGATGGTTTCACTTGATAAGACCCTTATTCATCGTCTGGAGTCGTTTAAAGCCCTTTGAACAGTTTGTAGTTTGCACTGAAACTGTCTTTTGGACCTTGAACCGTTTGGACCCCATTGAAGTCCATTATATGGAGAAAATCCTGGAATGTTTTCATCAAAAACCTTAATTTCTTTTCGACTGAAGAAAGAAAGACATGGACATCTTGGATGACATGGGGGCGAGTAAATTATCAGCTAAAGTTTTTTCAAAAGTGAACTAGTCCTTTAAGATTATTTATTTGCACAAAAACAGAGCGGGGGAGCATGCCCAAAATACCAATAACAAAAAATCTGGAATTTCATATTTTCGTAAATAACTATAATATACATTCCACTGTTCAAAAGATTGTGGTCCGTTAGATTAAAAAAAAAAAAGTTTTTGATAGATGTATGTTCCAAGGCTGCGTTTATTTGATCAAAAATACAGTAAAAACAGTGAAATATTATTATAATGTAAATTATCAGTTTTCTATGTGAATATACAGTAAAGTGTAATTTATTCCTGTGATCTTCATCATAATTACTCCAGTCTTCAGTGTCACATGATCCTTCAGAAATCACTCTAATGATCAAGAAACATTTATGATTATTATCAGTGTTGAAAACAGTCGTGCTGATTCATATTTCAGATTATTAATAAAGTGAGAGCATGTATTTGGAGAGAAACAAATTAGTTTTGATCGATTTCACACATCCTCTTTGCATAAAAGAGTAAAGAAATGACCTGCCCGACCCCAATCTTTTGACCTTTAGTGTATTTTATTTTTTATATGATGTATTAGAGAAGGTGTGTTCAGCATGTGGTGTCTGCACACTGATCGCAGAGCTTGGCACATGTTTGGGACGTGACCCCAGAACCCCATAACGGTTAACCTTTGACCTCTAACCCCTGCTGCCGCTTGTGTCCGCATATGAGTGTGTCTCTCCCTCGTGCCCCAGTTTCAGCAAACTCTTCAGCTCCTCGTCCGGCACGGCGGGGAAGAAGCCGGACGCCCCGGTGAACCTGAAGTACAACGCTCCCACCGCACACGTGGTCCCGTCCGTCAAGAAGAGGAGCAGCACCATCGCTCAGCTGCCCAGCGACAAATCCAAAGCCTTCGACTTCCTCAACGAGGAGTGAGTGACGTCCTCACACACATGCATGTCATGGCGTCTCAGCCTGAATTTACTCATTAGTGAGACCCAAATCTGCTCTTTTACACACACACACACACACACAGCTCATTATCCGAAATCTCTATAAGCACTCGAGTTCAACTTTTGACGGCACAGAAATTAAGAGCCGTAAATATTAGTTTTGTACTTGTAATTTAAATAAAGTATTATAATGTCGTATTTCAGATACTAAAACATTAGGTTTTCATTATTTTCAAAATACTACATACTATAATACTATTACTATTTTATTTTACAGAACAATAGTATTTCTGTCATTGTATTTCTTTCTTGATTTGTTAATTTTTTATCATTTAAATAATAAAATAAAAATATTGTTTTACTGTAATAACATTATTATTATTATTATTATTATTATTAACACATGCTATTCATATTTTTTATTTTATAGTATTTTTTATTGATTTTCTGCTATTGAAATATTAAAATAAAACTATTCATTTTAAAATATTAATTACATTTTATTTTATGGTAGAATAGTATTATTGCCATTTTATTTATTTATTGACCTTTTAGTTTTTTTATCATTTGGAGTATATTGTTTTCAATAATAATGAAAATAATAACAATTATTATCATAAACTAATAATAAAATGTTTAACAATTATATATATATATATATATATATATATATATATATATATATATATATATATATAATATTTTTTTATAGTATTTTTTATTGATTTAAGTTTCTGCTATTTAAATATTATAATAAAATTATTCATTTTAAATATTAATTACATTTTTATTTTATTTTATGGCAGAATAGTATTATTGCCATTTTATTTATTTATTGACCTTTTAGTTTTTTTTATCATTTGGAGTATATTGTTTTCAATAATAATGAAAATAATAAACATTATTATCATAAATTAATAATAAAATGACATTTTTTAAAATCTATTTTAATAATTATATATATATATATATATATACACATATTTATTTTATAGTATTTTTTATTAATTGAAGTTTCTGCTTTTCAAATATTAAAATAAAAATATTTATTGTAAATATTAATTACATTTTTATTTTATGGCAGAATAGTATTATTGCCATTTTATTTAGAAATTGACCTTTAGTTTTTTTTTATCATTTGGTTTATATTGTTTTCAATAATAATGAAAATAATAACAATTATTATCATAAATTAATAATAAAATGAAATTTTTAAAATCTATTTTAATAATAATAATAATTATGATTAATAAATGCTATTAATATTTTTACAGTACAATAGTATTGTATTTCTTGAGTCATTTAAATAATAAAAGAAAAATTATTTTAACAATAATAAATAATATTATTGTTATTATTGTATAATAATAATATTATTGAAATTATACATTTATTTTTTTATAGTACAACTGTATTGTATTGATTTGTTTAATTTTTTATAATTAAAATAATGATGAAACCAATATGTTGTACAAATAATGACTACCATAATAATAATTATTATAATGACTATTATTTGTATTATTGTTATTGAGTGATTATATGGAATGTTTTTTCGGTTCTGATGTGTGTTAACTTTCTCTCTCCGTGTGTGTGTGTGTGTGTGTGTGTGTGTGTGTAGGGCTGAGGTGGAGAGTGTGGTGTCCCGTCGAGAGCAGAAGAGAGCTCAGTATCGGCAGGTGAAGGATCACGTGCAGAAAGAGGACGGCAGGTTACAGGCGTGCGGATGGAGTTTACCTCCCAAAGCCAAGGTGACATCTCAAACACACTCTCTGTGTCACACTGCGCTGCAGCCATGCGCGTTTCCATTACAGATTTACACAAAACTTTTGATATTTTCTAAATGTGGATAAAAAACCTATTGCAAAATGACGGTGTTTCCATTAACCGATGTTATGCGACTACATATTCTTTTCCTCTAGCTAAAAAGTCATTACACACATCAAGGCATGGTGGGTTTATATATATATATATATATATATATATATATATTAGGGCTGTCAAACGGTTAATCGCGATTAATCGCATCCAAAATAAAAGTTTGTGTTTACATAATATATGTGGGTGCACTGCGTATAATTATTTTAGATATATAAATACACACATGCTTGTATATATTTAAGAAATATTTTCATGTATATTCTGTATATAGATTTATATATAATTTATATTATATATAAATATAAATATTGTATATATAAATAATATTTTTTTCTTAAATATACATGCATATGTGTGTGTTTATATATATATATATATAGAATAATTATACACAGTGCCCCCACATATATTATGTAAACACAAACTTTTATTTTGGATGCGATTAATCGCGATTGATCATTTGACAGCCCTTATATATATATATATATATATATATATATAAATATATATCATGGTGGGTTTATATACATATATTTGAATCCAGTATTCTCGTAATACTTTTGTCTTTTATGAGTATAATAAGCTCTCGTTTTCTGTCCAAACACACTTTGCTTATTTAAAGATGCATTGCGTGAGTTTCTGAGTTTTTGCAGAACCACGCCCCCTCTGGCGACAAGCGGAACTGCAGCCAGAGGTCAAATCCGTCCCCAATCCCTCTTATTTATTTCATTGTACAGGATTATAGAGGATTATAGAAGGAGGATACTGACATTATTATTATTATTATTATTATTGTGCTTTTTCTCTTTATAGTTTTTATTCTATTTTATAGTTTTTATAATATATATATATATATATATATATATTTTTTTATTTTTTTTTTTCCAGTTTTAGTTATTGTAGTGCAGTACTTTGGCTAATAGCTCAGAGTTTTACGTTTTATATTGTATTTCAGTTTACATTTATTTCATTTCAAGGAATGCAAATGTTTGTTTTTGTTGTTTATGGTTTTAGTAAACTTAGTATCAGACATAAACTTCCATCATGCATATTGTGAGAAAGCAAGAATCCCAATGAAAAGTTGTCTATAAATATAAAAAAGTTCATCTTTGTGTTAAATCTTGTGTTTGTGTAGGTGGCCAATGGTGGACAAGCGGAGAAGATCAAGAACCTGCCGGTGCCGGTGTACCTGCGGCCGCTGGACGAGAAAGACGCTTCCATGAAGGTGAGCCTGTCCCCTCTGATCCTGCTCTGAGGATACTCTGACCGCGGTCTGACCGTGTGTGTGTGTGTGTGTGTAGCTGTGGTGCGCTGCAGGAGTCAATCTGTCAGGTGGGAAGACTCGTGACGGAGGCTCCATCGTGGGAGCGAGTGTGTTTTATAAAGACGTGTCCGGAGACGAGAGCGACCCCGCCGGCCTCAGGAGGAAGAAGAGAGGATCTCAGAGCAGCCTCGACCGACTCGAGCAGGAGCTCACGGTCAGCACACACACACACACACACATATAATCAAAACAATACATACACACACACACTCACACACACACACAATCAAAACTACACACACATAATCACACACACACATAATCAAAACAACACACACACACACACACACACTCACACACTCTCACACACACATATAATCAAAACAACACACACACACACACACAATCACACACACATAATCAAAACAACACACACACACACACACACATATAATCAAAACAACACATACACACACAATCACTCTCACACACACACACACACACACACACACACAATCACACTCACACACACACACATATAATCAAAACAATACATACACACACACTCACACACTCTCACACACACACAATCAAAACTACACACACATAATCACACACACACACACACACACATATAATCAAAACAACACATACACACAATCACACACACACACACACACACACACATACACACACACACAATCAAAACAACACATACACACACACACTCACATATAATCAAAACAACACACACACACACACAATCACACACACACACACACACACACAATCAAAACTACACACACATAATCACACACACACATAATCAAAACAACACACACACACACACACACACATATAATCAAAACAACACATACACACACACACTCTCACACACACACATAATCAAAACTACACACACAATCACAAACTCACACACTCTCTCACACACTCTCACACACTTATAATCAAAACTACACACACATAATCACAAACTCACACACTCTCTAACACGCATGCAATCAAAACAACATACTCTCACGCACTCACACACACACACTCTCACACACACTCTCACACACACTCACACACACACTCACACACACTCTCACACACTCTCACATACTCTCACACACTCTCACACACTTAAAATCAAAACTATACACACATAATAACAAACTCGCACACTCTCTAACACGCATGCAATCAAAACAACACACACTCTCTCACACACACTCACTCTCTCTTTCTCACACACACACACACACACACATACTCTCAATCACACTAAAAACGCAGTCTAGGGCTGTGCAAGGATTAATCGGCTCCGCATGTTGTGTGTGTGTGTGTGCAGGAGCAGGAGAAGGAGCTGAAGCATCAGGATGAGCTCTCCAGCCTGGTGTGGATCTGCACCACGACACACGCCGCCTCAAAGGTCATCGTGATCGACGCCAACCAGCCCGGGAACGTCCTGGAGAGCTTCTTCGTCTGTAACTCTCACGTGTTGTGCATCGCCAGCGTTCCAGGTCAGAGGACGCCGACACTTTAACACAGTCTTTCATTTCAATAAAAGATGCGATGCTTGATTCGGTTTATAATTGCTCATTGCACTCACTTGCGCCCTCTTGTGGGAATAGGAGATAACACAGCACCTGTCCCCCCGTAACATTAAGTAGTGGCGTTAGAATTTGAAAAAGTATATAATGATATTTAACCCTTGACCTGTCACCCCCCCCTTTTTGATAATTGACATTAAAATGCACTATACAAACTCAAATGGTTGTAATTGAAGAATGCTTTGGAATATAGACCTACGTTTGGTCTTGTTTTAAAGAAAACAATCAGCAGATTATTACTAAATTGAAAGCACTTCAAAACATTAAACTATGGAAAAGTTATGGAAGTTATAATTTACAGTAAATCAAATATACTTCATTCATATATTTTTTTAATATGAAATATATATTTTACAAATTATGTTTTACTATAAAATTACTATAAAATGAAAGCTATATATCTAACCAAGTTGTGTTACACATTTGAAGTTGATATCACAAAAATTGAAGTTCCCATGAGATTTTGTTTAGGCGTAGTACCAAAAATAGCCATCGGGTGCCTTTGAATTTCATTGAGTTTAATTGTATGCATTTTGCCACTTACAAATTAATAAATTTCTATCCAAATATCACTTCTGTCACTAAATATGGAACCTTGAGACTCAGACCTTTCTGACAGTATGTGTTTTGTCAAGATTAGAAAAGGTTTTCATAATAAATTATGAAAGATGATGCCCAAAAGGGGAGGGGCCTAATAATAAAATACCGTTTCTATGGTAACGCAACGTTCAATTTCAAAACGGTTTTCACAGGATGACTTCTGAGTTCGTAAGCTTTCAAATGAGACCTAATTTATGATAACTACTAAAATATGTGATATAATAATAATAAAAATTAATATATTTAATATATATATAATATATTACACTTTTTAGAGGACTTCTTACCTAACTTTTTAAAATAAAACTTTATCTTTTTTTATTAACAAATACTAATTATGTTTTATTATGAACTTTTAGCACTAAAAACCAAAGTTTCAATTATTAAAAGTGTGTGTGTCGACTTTTTGTGACAAAGGTCAGAAACTCCTGTAATGACGTCGATTTTTTTGAGGCGCACTCGTCATATATTCATATATTACTGTTCATTCATAATTTGTAAGAAAAAAACAGACCTAAATTATATATTTAGGAGTCTTAGACCTTTCCAACGATATATAGTTTGTCATGACAAGATTAGGATTTAATAGTAATATAGTGAAGTAAAGTTAGGTTGCCCATATATGGGCAAGTGACAGTTGAGGGGTTAAGAAAGAATTTGAATTGAGCTTTTTGAATTTTGAAATTTGAATTTTGAATTCTTTTCAGAATTTTTGAATTTCAGTCATTTTGACAGCACTAGTCTCCACAGATGGGTTCTGTTGTGTGTGTGTGTGTGTCAGGTGCTCGTGAGACGGATTACCCCGTTGGAGAGGACCTGAGCACTGGTGGCGAGGGTGACGGAGCTCGTAAACTCAGCTGTGCAGACAGCACTGTGTCCATGGGCCCTGACAGGGGTCTGGAGGGCATCACTGTCGTCGACTGCACCACTGACGGACCCGTGGCCGTCCCTCAAACCGTCTGCAACAACTCCGCCTCCGGTAACTCAACCTCCATCCTGAAAACACACTTTTCGCTTAGGGCTATTGTTTTTATAATAAGTCTCTTCTGCTCACCATGCCTGCATTTATTAGATTAGAAATGAAAAAAAAAATCTATGTGAATTTAGAGTAAAGTGTCATTTATTCCTGTGATTTAAAGCTGAATTTTCAGCATCATTACTCCCAGGGCTTTTTACTGGCCACAATTTGGACACCGATACCATAGGGAATAACTACAATATGAAGATGTAGACTCGGAGACCTGTATCTACAGTCCCCCTGCACCCGGAGTCCCGCCCCTCGTTTTTCGAGACAGCGCCTCCTATCAAATTGTATCAGATAAACATGTGAAGAACATTTGAAGATGTTAAGCCAAAACGTGAGTAGGCTATCTTAAATTTTATTTAGCGAATCATAGTAGCCTACTCGTTTGATTTATTTTTTAATAAAACTAATTTAGCTCATCGAAACAACATATGAATAGTCCATTTAATATTTGTAAAGATAGTTTGTAACGAGATTTGAGCCGTTAATGTATGTTTTTTTTTTCGCCCTCTTCCCTCCGAAAATATTTAGATAGCTAATGTTAGCCTTTAACCTTGGACTTTTTGTAGATATGTCATAAATGCTACATTTATTGTCACTGCCCATTCTTTACCCCCATATATTTCAAACCCACAAAGTTGTCCAAAGTTCAAAAACATCTCAAACACTTCAACAGAGCAGTACAACATGGTTGCTAACATTTGCAAACATCTTTTTTCTTTCTTTTTGAAACATCATAAGACATGTGCTGTCGGTTCTATAATTCCAGGTTACACCAAACATCGATGAAGTTGCCCCTGCCAAACGCAGCAACATATCATTTTATGATTATGCAAAGCGACTTATAAATGAGTTTTCTAATGCAACTGAATACAAAAAGTAAAGTCACGAACACAGTGTTTTCTTCCTTTTTTCTGTACAGCAAGATGATGTTAGGTGATCATTAAATAAAGTACAGAATTGTTTATTATTGGTGTTTTGTCTGTTCTGATTTGTTGCTTCACATTCAAAATATCAAAAAACAGATATTGCAATGTTAGCATAGTAATGTTAATTAGACCATTGTAGGTTGAACTGAAAGAAAAATTGGAATTTGAATAAAAAAAACATTGTAGCAATATAATATCACATACTATTTTTTTAAGATAGTTTAATCTGTAATTGTATCCCTTCCATCAGTAAAAATTAGTTTTTTTTTGGCACATGTATTAAGCAGGGAACGCAAATATTTATTTGGAGACTGTAATATTGCATCCTATTGTTTTTAATTGCATTGGATAAGCGTGCGCTGTACTCTGTGTGCGGGTGTTATTCGATCTTTTGAACAGCAGGAGGCGCTGTGTTCGAAAAACGAATGCGGGACTCTCGGTGGGGGACTGTAGATGCAGGCTCCAAGTCTGCAGCATCATAATATTGTACAATATAGATATTTATAATGTTATCTCATGATTTAGCAGCAGGTACATTAGGTTACTGTCACTTTAAGACCTGACGCAGGGATCCGATATAAGTTTTCTTTCTCAACTGTTTTGGTTCACTTATAAGATAGCTGACTGTGTTTGTGTATCTCGCAGGGGATGCGGTTTTGGGTCAGCGCAGGCCGGACGCGGCGCCGTCAGCAGAAGAAGCTCTGGAGGCCACAGAAAGCAGCACCAGCACGCCTGTAGACGAGAGCCAGACCGGCATCTACACCGAACACGTGTTCACCGACCCGCTGGGAGTGCAGAACAGCAGAGACACGCCGTCCAGCTACACACAGAGGTCACACACAGCACTTCACGTCTCGGCCTCCATCAGTGTTGGGGAAACTCGTTACTAGTCCAGCTTTATTTATAGAGCACAAGTGTAAAGGGGGCTTGATTATGATTAACGTTGTTAAATAGCTTATTAAAGGAGTAGTTCACCTTTAAAAAAACTTTTGCTGATAATTTACTCGCCCCCGTGTCATCCAAGATGTAAAAAATGAAGGTTTTTGATGAAAACATTTCAGGATTTTCTCCATATAATGGACTTCAATGGGGACCAAACGGTTCAAGGTCCAAATGACAGTTTCAGTGCAAACTACAAACTGTTCAAAGGACTTTAAACGACTCCAGACGATGAATAAGGGTCTTATCAAGCGAAACGATCGCTCATTTAATAAATAAATAACAAAGTTTAAGTTTTATAAGCTCAAATGCTCGCCTTGCTCTGTTCTGTGATTCGCATTTGTGACTCTCCTGTTCAAACTTGTTCATCAAAATGAACAAATCTTTTTCTGATCAATTCATTCATTGAATCAAATAAATGACTCGAAAAAAGATTTGTTCATTTTGATGAACGAGTTCGAACAGGAGAGTATCACAGAACAGAGCAAGGCGAGCATTTGAGCTTATAAAACTTAAACTTTGTTATTTATTTATTAAATGAGCGACCGTTTCGCTTGATAAGACCCTTATTCATCGTCTGGAGTCGTTTAAAGCCCTTTGAACAGTTTGTAGTTTGCACTGAAACTGTCTTTTGGACCTTGAACCGTTTGGTCCCCATTGAAGTCCATTATATGGAGAAAATCCTCATCAAAAACCTTCATTTCTTTTCGACTGAAGAAAGAAAGACATGGATAAAGTGACAACAAACGGCTGGTAGGGACTACACGACATTCCTCCCGGGTTAGTGACATCACCAACCGTACAATTTACATAAACCCCGCCCACGGAACATGATTTACAGATTCTCACGACAGAATATGCTAATCAATGACTAGAAGATACATATATTCATAAATTCATCAACCATTCAGAATTGAGTTATCATCTCTCCATCTTAGTCTGACTCCGTTGTTTGAACATAAAAGGCTAAACGTTTTTGAAATTTTCAGATTTGCATTTAAAGGGACAGACACAAAAACGGTGCTTTTTTGCTCACCCTCGAAAAGTAACAATTTTAACATGCCACATAAAATTATAGCACTCCTTTAACACAACGTTCATCTGTGAGTGTCACGCTCTGATATTACCGAGGCGTACTGAGAGGTCTGTCACGCTCTGGTTCTGTAGGGAGTGTGACCTGGTGAAGGATGGCGTCAGCTCAATGTCTGAGGAACAGGACCTCATGAGAGAGGAAGCCAGCAAGATGAGCAGCGTTCTGCCTACGATGTGGCTCGGCGCTCAGAACGGCTGGTGAGTCCCACAAACCCTCACTCGGGAGGGCTTTTCACTCTTCGAGTGGTCGGGTTTATTCTTATAGCTCATTTTTGAGACTGTCTTTGGTTCACTGCAAAACTCAGCAATGCTGTCGACTTATGAATTTGCACATGGTTTATCTTAAAGCAGATTAAAAACACCACAGACATATAAACAACATTTAAAAGCTGGATTTACACCACGTGGGACCTTAATGTAAAATAAAAAACTGAACTTTGAAAACAAAACAATACAGATAAATACACGCAAAAAACAAATATAGGCCTTGAAAATTAAAATATATAAAAATTAGGGCTGTCAAAACGATTAATCGCGATTAATCGCGTCCAAAATAAAAGTTTGTGTTTACATAATATATGTGTGTGCACTGTGTATAATTATATATATATATATATATATATATATAAATACACACACATGCATGTATATATTTAAGAAATATTTTCATGTATATTCTGTATATAGATAATTTATATTATATATAAATATAAATATTTTATATATAAATAATATTTTTTTCTTAAATATACATGCATGTGTGTGTATTTATATATATATATATATATAAAATTATACACAGTGCACACACATATATTATGTAAACACAAACTTTGATTTTGGATGCGATTAATCGCGATTAATCGTTTTGACAGCCCTAATAAATATACGAACACACACACACACACACAGTGTACATCTCCATATGCAGAATATGTGTTGGTGCAAAGCATTGAAAGTATGATGTTATTGGTAAAATTACATTTTATTGTTGGTGTTGTTTTTTTTAAATGCTCAAAACAAAAATGACAGTAAAATATTGCAATATTAGTATACATTTTTTTTATTTAGTACTTCTACTGATAGTATTATTATTTTATAGCCGTATCGATCTACAATCTCAACATTTTAGCCAAATTTTACAGCCCTAAAAACAAGAAAAGCAAATCACAATCGTTGTTTATATCAGAAACCCACCATTTTTTTCCACCAATTGTTTAGCCCTATTTAAGAGTCCCTAAAAATATTCAGATTAATGGTTGATAAATATGTTTTTTGTCCAATCACTCTTAATTTCTGCTTAAAATAATTAATCGGTTAGTTATGGCGGAAACACTTTACAATAAGGTTCATTAGTTAACTACATCAGTTAACATTAACTAAGAATGAACAATACTAACATGAACAAACAATGAACAGCTGGATTTGTATTAACTAACGTTTACAAAGATCAACAAAAATGTATTGCTCATGGTTAGTTCATGTTAACTAACTAATGTTTAATAAATGAACCTTATTGTAAAGTGTTACTGTTATGGCTCTTAAAAAAATGGTTGTGAATGATCCATCAGTGATTTCTAAATACCCTTCTCCTGTAAAAGTGAAGAGCTGGAAGGTCATGAGGTACACTGACTGAGAACAGAGATATATTGAGTGTTTTCTTCTGTTTCAGCGTGTACGTTCACTCATCCGTAGCGCAGTGGAGAAAGTGCCTTCACTCCATCAAGCTGAAGGACTCTATCCTGGGGATTGTGTAAGGAAACCCTCATCATCTGCATTCATTTACATGGGTATAAACTCATCGGTGTACATTATTGTTTCTGGTTTCCCTCTGAAGTCACGTGAAAGGACGTGTTCTGGTGGCCTTGGCTGATGGCACGCTTGCGATCTTTCACAGAGGTGCTGGTAAGATAAACTAATGCAGATTTAAATTACCATCAGTGACGACATTTGCTTTCACTAATACCACATATACAGGTCGAAAAATTAGAATATGGTGCAAAAGTTCAGTAATTCAACTTAAAAGGTGGAACTAATATATTATATAGACTCATTACATGCAAAGTGAGATATTTCAAGCCTTTATTTATTTCACAATATTCAAATTTTGTATTTGGGGTTTTCATGTAATCCATAATCATCACAATTATAACAAATAAAGGCTTGAAATATCTCACTTTGCATGTAATGAGTCTATATAATATATTAGTTTCACCTTTTAAGTTGAATTACTGAACTTTTCCAGTTTCACCTGTACAGTAGTGGCCAAAAGTGATGATGTCGGGAGGGGGTGACCCCTAAAAGTTTGATAAAAACATCAAAATATGAGGAAGAGATTTTCCACAATATTAGGGAAGGACAAAACTTGATTAGTGTGTTAATCTTGCAGAATTATTTGGCAAAAAAATGCATCTTACTATGCAATAAAATGCATAGAAAAGCAGAACTAACATAATTAGTTATTAATTCATATATGAATCGAGATTCAATCTCCTACCGATTTGCATCGATTCACAAATTTCAAAAATCGATTCTCTAAAGTGTTACACATCTTTAAAAGTTACTTATTTATTGATGTTAATCACAATAAGCCTCGAACAAGGAAACAACAGGACGATTCGTCTTTGTTCCTATTTTAATATCAAAAATAAAATGCAATGCCTTGATTTATTACAGAAGACTGTGTATAATGATTGCAGTCAGCTTAAAGGACATTTTTTGATTAATATTTGCTTGACTAAAATGGGAAGGAAAAAAATAAATTAATTTCAAGGTTCACATTTAATTCAGTAGGATTATTTTCTTCTAGACATGTAAGAAAAAAAGTACCACAAAACAGTAAACTACACTCAAATATATGCACATATTCAATCGAAATTTGATTAAAAATCGAGAATCGTGGCGTACCAAAAGATTCCCACCTCTAGTTATTAATATTTATTGGTTCCCGCTGGTTTTTGCACGCGTTTAGAATTTCTGGCCAAAAAAATATCTCATGTTTCATTGCGTTATTATCACAAATAATAAATAAAGTAATGTCCACCACACCAGAAGAAACACTCTTTTATATAGGAGTAGTTCACTTTAAAAAAAAAACTTTTGCTGATAATTTCTTCACCCCCATGTCATCCAAGATGTCCATGTCTTTCTTTCTTCAGTCGAAAAGAAATTAAGGTTTTTGATGAAAACATTCCAGGATTTTCTCCATATAATGGACTTCAATGGGGTCCAAACGGGTCAAGGTCCAAAAGACAGTTTCAGTGCAAACTACAAACTGTTCAAAGGGCTTTAAACGACTCCAGACGATGAATAAGGGTCTTATCAAGCGAAACGATCGCTCATTTAATAAATAAATAACAAAGTTTAAGTTTTATAAGCACAAATGCTCGCCTTGCTCTGTTCTGTGATGCGCGTTCGTGACTCTCCTGTTCAAAATGAACAAATCTTTTTTTCGAGTCATTTGGTTGATTCAATGAACGAAATGACTCGAAAAAGATTTGTTTCGCTTGATAAGACCCTTATTCATCGTCTGGAGTCGTTTAAAGCCCTTTGAACAGTTTGTAGTTTGCACTGAAACTGTCTTTTGGACCTTGAACCGTTTGGACCCCATTGAAGTCCATTATATGGAGAAAATCCTGGAATGTTTTCATCAAAAACCTTAATTTCTTTTCGACTGAAGAAAGAAAGACATGGACATCTTGGATGACATGGGGGCGAGTAAATTATCAGCAAAAGTTTTTTTAAAGTGAACTCCTGCTTTAATGATGTGTATTTGTGTTGCAGATGGCCAATGGGATTTGACCAACTATCACCTGCTGGATCTGGGCCGCCCGCATCACTCCATCCGCTGTATGACTGTAGTGCATGACAAGGTGTGGTGCGGATACAGGAACAAGATCTTTGTGGTTCAGCCTAAAGCCATGAAGATAGAGGTACGACTTTTCAGCGCATCTCAAAGGTTTTTGAAAGAAATTAATACATTATCAAAAGAATCATCAGCACGACAGTTTTCAACACTGATAATAATCATAAATGTTTGTTGATCATCAGATCCTCATATTAGAGTGATTTCTGAAGGATCATGTGACACTGAAGACTGGAATAATGATGATGAAGATCACAGGAATAAATTACACTTTACTGTATATTCACATAGAAAACAGATGATTTACATTATAATAATATTTCACTATATTTTTGATTAAATAAATGCAAAATTAATGCAAAAATAAATAAATGCTTTTTTTTTTAAACATAAAAAAATCTTACCGACCCCAAACTTTTAAATGAAATTGTGAATTTATTATTATTATTAAAGCATGTTTTGTTTAACCCTATTTTATTTTTATGCTTTTAAAATGAGATTGTTTTAAGGCTTCATATTTTTCATGATTTAAAATGCAAATTATTAAACGTTTCCAACTTGACGAGCTACATTTGAAGCCAGGGTAAAAAGTCAATTCGGTGTATAATTCATATCTATTAATCCAGTTGCATGAAAGTGAAGTTGTGCTGGCCTTTTCTCCCCTATATTGTGTCGTATATCGAGTGAAACTAATGTGGGCGGGGCTTGATTGTGTCTGAGTGGAGTTGATTGGATGGTTGTGGTTTGCTATTGGCTGATCTCATGTCATATGAGTGACAGGTTAAAGCCCCGCCCACATCATCTGAGAACAAGAGATGCAGAAGAGGAACTGATCCTGATTCAACATTATTAAAACAATTATGATGCTCACAATAAAAAATCATTTATAATAAACACTGCAAAACAAAAAGAATTGTCAGTTTTGATTTCATGTTGGACTAGAGCGACTATAATGAGCTATATTAATTGGAGGAGGAATTGTTTGGAATTTTTTTTTATTACTTTTCGGTGTCTTTTTGTGTTTGAGGGCGGGGCAAAGAGACTCTGTTCAGCCAATCAAGATCACAGGCTGGCATTATGCTAATTAGTTGCAAACACTCTGTCGTCTGAGTCATGTGATTAAATCAGCGTAACACAACACCTTATTTCTTCCCTAATGACTAGAAATCGTTCGACGCCCATCCCCGTAAGGAGAGTCAGGTGAGGCAGCTGGCGTGGGACGGGGACGGCATCTGGGTGTCTATACGCCTGGACTCCACGCTCCGGCTGTTCCACGCACACACACACCAGCATCTGCAGGACGTCGACATCGAGCCCTACGTCAGCAAGATGCTGGGTGAGACATTAACCAGATCACTCATGTCATTCCAAACCCATATGACTAATGAAGACATCTTTGTCTTTTTGATGATTTTACTTGTTAAAGGAGTAGTTCACTTTTAAAAAAACTTTTGCTGATAATTTACTCGCCCCCATGTCATCCAAGATGTCCATGTCTTTCTTTCTTCAGTCGAAAAGAAATTAAGGTTTTTGATGAAAACATTCCAGGATTTTCTCCATATAATGGACTTCAATGGGGTCCAAACGGTTCAAGGTCCAAAAGACAGTTTCAGTGCAAACTACAAACTGTTCAAAGGGCTTTAAACGACTCCAGACGATGAATAAGGGTCTTATCAAGCGAAACGATCGCTCATTTAATAAATAAATAACAAAGTTTAAGTTTTATAAAGTTTAAGTCTGTGTGACTAGTGGAGTTTTACTGACATCTAATGGGGAAAATCGGTTACTGCGCCCCAATAAAATCTCCCCGAAAGTTCATTTTTTTGAGATATCAACTTAAATTTGGAACGCAACTTGCTTAAATTTATGGTTTTGATTTTCTGCCAGTTTTTGAGTTCAAGATGTTTCATAAAATATATATTTTATATAAAATAATATTCATAAACTTAAACCGGTAATGCTTCCTTTTACAGTCCAGTTACCCATGTAAATACTATGTACTTATTTTAGTAACTACAATTACTGGGTAATAACTAGTACTAACCCTGAACCTACTCCTAAACCTACCCCTGTTCCATGTACTTACCTTATATTAGCTAGTACTTTCTAGGTAAGTACACTGTAAATACTGTACTGTAAAAGGAAGCGTTACCCTTAAACCTCTATAACTCAATTTTTGGTTTCACTTTTTAAACTTTTTTTTACTTCATTAATAATCTGCCTAGTGTCTTCTTTAAAATGAGTGTAATAAAAATCGTGTGTATGTGTGTGCAATGTTTGAGAGAGAAAAACTAAAATCCAACCACTGTGTGACTAGTGGAGTTTTACTGACATCTAATGGGGTAAATCGGTTACTGCGCCCAAAGCTCATTTTTTTGAGATATCAACTTCAAATTTGGATTGCAACTTGTTTTAAATTTATTGCTTTTTATTTTCTTGCAGTTTTTTTAATTTCAACATGTTTCATTAAATATATATTTTATATAAAATAATGTTCATAAACTTAAACCTCTATAACTCAATTTTTGGTTTCACTTTTTAAACTTTTTTTTAACTTCATTAATAATCTGCCTAGTGTCTTCTTTAAAATGAGTGTAATAAAAATCGTGTGTATGCAATATTTGAGAGAGAAAATCTAAAATCCAACCACTGTGTGACTAGTGGAGTTTTACTGACATCTAATGGGGAAAATCGGTTACTGCGCCCCAATAAAATCTCACTGAAAGCTCAGTTTTTTGAGATATCAACTTCAAATTTGGAACGCAACTTGTTTAAATTTATGGTTTTGATTTTCTGCCAGTTTTTGAGTTCAACATGTTTCATAAAATATATATTTTATATAAAATAATGTTCATAAAATTTTCGTTTCACTTTTTAAACTTTTTTCTTACTTCATTAATAATCTGCCTAGTGTCTTCTTTAAAATGAGTGTAATAAAAATCGTGTGTATGCAATATTTGAGAGAGAAAATCTAAAATTCAACCACTGTGTGACTGGTGGAGTTTTACTGACATCTAATGGGGAAAATCGGTTACTGCGCCCAAAGCTCATTTTTTTTTTAGATTTTTAGATATCAGCTTCAAATTTGGATTGCAACTTGTTTTAAATTTATTGCTTTTTATTTTCTTGCAGTTTTTTTAATTTCAACATGTTTCATTAAATATATATTTTATATAAAAATAATGTTCATAAACTTACACCTCTATAACTCCATTTTTTCCACTTTTTTTTACTTCATTTATAATCTGCCTAGTTTCTTCTTTAAAATGAGACCAAACCTAAATCTCAAGCTTCACATTTTTATTTTTGACCAGACATTTTTGTCCATTATGGATTGACCCATGTGTAACTTTTTTTTATTTGACGCACAAAGGGTAATATGTTCGCCTAAATCTCTGATGCTTCAAAACATGGGTTTGGAACGACGTGAGGGTGAGGAATAGACAGCTCACCCAAAAATGTCATTTAATATCATTGAAATGACTGCTGTAATGTGTGTCGCAGGCACCGGTAAACTGGGCTTCTCTTTCGTGAGGATCACGGCGCTGACGGTTTCGTGCAATCGCCTGTGGGTCGGCACCGGGAACGGCGTCATCATCTCCATCCCCCTATCAGAGAGTGAGTGTGTCAGCTGATCATGACATCACTGTGATGACTTCAACATTATCAGTTTATTGGCTGTAGTTTGCTCTCCTCTCTAACATAAGATTTGACTGTACATGTCTACTTATTCTACTAACCCGAAACCTAACTGGTTAGTTAGTTGTGTTATAGTTCCTCAGGGGCCAAAAGTGTGACATCATCGACAAGTGTTTTTTATTCCTACAGCAGGAAGTAAAGATACCTCAGCGTCGTCGAATCGTCCCGGCGGTGCGATCCGAGTCTACGGAGACGAGAGCAGTGATAAGGTCACGGCGGGCACGTTTGTGCCCTTCTGCTCGATGGCACACGCACAGCTGTGTTTCCACGGGCACAGAGACGCCGTCAAGTTCTTCACCGCAGTCCCAGGTGCAGTAATCACCCACACTAACACTTTACAATCAGCCTCATTAGTTAAAGGTGCAGTGTGTGAGTTTTAGCGGCATCTAGTGGTGAGGTTGTGAATCGCACCCATCAGAAGTTACGGTGGCCGACTGGAAGTGATGAGACGGCGCCAGTTAAACAATGAGGTTTCTTTACAAAGATACTGTTACTTAATTATTCAGTGAAACGACGTTATTGCGAATATCCATTTCCATTGCGTTTGTCCATTCAGGCCACCGTAGAAACATGTGGATGTAAGCGAACCCGCGGTGTGTGTAGAGAGAAACTTATTCTAAGCTAATAAACTCAATACAATTCATTAAATAAGGTCTTTATACGCCACTGAACACATAGTTATGCATATGATATTGCATTTCTGTCAACAGATCCTCGTAAATATTACACAATTGAGCTTTAACGTTAGTTAATGCATTAGCTAACATGAATTAACCATGAGCGATACATTTGTTACAGGATTTTTTAATCTTTTTTAACGTTAGTTACACAGCCGTTCTTTGTGTGTTCGACCAGTGGATCTCTGAGTGAGTGAGTGGGGGCGGGGCTCATTTGCATATTCATAGAACTGTGCATACTAAATGAAGCAAGGGTGTCGAGTTACATTCAAGATATTTTAAGGCGTGAAGAATATTTTTAAAGGGAAAAAAACGTTTAAATATGACATTTTGTTTATCAAATATGAGTTTTAAGTGATAAAATGATGACTACTGGGAGACTTTAAAGTAATAATTATTTAAAGCATTAAATAGTCTCTGTAAAAGCATCTTCTGTGCCGAAGATGGATTTTGCTGATACTGATTTCATCTGATCGGTAAAAGCACTATAGTGTAATTCTTATTTTAATTAACGGATTACATCTTAGAATTAGGGCTGTGCAAAAATTAATTGCGATTAATCGCATCCAAAATAAAAGTCTGTGTTTACATAATATATTTGTGTGTGCTGTATATAATTATTTTGTATATATAAATACACACACATGCATGTATATATTTAAGAAAATTTGTTATTCATATATAAAATATTTTTATTTATATAATATAGATTATGTATTTATTTATATATAGAGAATTTAAGCGCAAATAATTCTTAAATATATACATGCATGCATAGGTATTTATATATACAAAATAATTATATACAGCACACACACATATATTATGTAAACACAGACTTTTATTTTGGATGTGATTAATCGCAATTAATTTTTGCACAGCCCTACTTAGAATATTACACCAAAACAAGATGTAAATTTAGTAAAGTTACAAAAAAGAAATTGAGACCGAAATGAAAGAAAACAAAGTAGTTTTACTATATCGAATCATCTAAATTTGATTCGAAATCGAGAGTCATGACTCCTAGAATCGAATCACGTGACTCCAGGAATGCCCACGCCGAGTAAAGGGATGTTTGTGCGGTTTTGCAGGTCAGGTGGTGTCGTCCACAGGCTCGGGTGTCGAGGCCAACGCTGACGAGTCTCCCACGCCAGACCTGATTAGATCTGTGCTGGTCATGAGCGGAGGAGAGGGGTACATCGACTTCAGGATGGGTGAGCGAATCATTTCCATTCACAAGCTTGTGATTTGATTCAGTTCCGTCGATTTGGACATATACAGGGATTGAAATTAATTTTATCACTCACAGATCCAATTTGGCTACTTAATTTTTAAGTTAACGGCAATTTAAAACTTCTACTCGCAAAAAAGAAGAAATAATGAACCGGATTAACTACGTCACAGCATATATAGAAAAAATAAAAAAATTAAAATATGGTGCAAAAGTTCAGTAATTCAACTTAAAAGGTGAAACTAATATATTATATAGACTCATTACATGCAAAGTGAGATATTTCAAGCCTTTATTTGTTATAATTGTGATGATTATGGATTACAGATATGAAAACCCCAAATTTAAAATTAGAATATTGTGAAAAGGTTGAAAGCTGTAATCCATAATCATTAAAATTATAACAAATAAAGGCTTGAAATATCTCACTTTGCATGTAATGAGTCTATATAATATACTAGTTTCAGCTTTTAAGTTGAATTACTGACATAAATGAACTATATTCACATTTTTCAAATTTGAAGCTCCGCCCCCTGTGCCAGCAGCTCATTTGCATTTAAAGGGACACACACAAAAGCGGCGTGTTTTTGCTCACGTTCAAAAAGTGACACATTTAACATGTTATACAAGAATATCTGTGGGGTATTATGAGCTAAAACTTCACACACACACACTAGGAACACCAGAGACTTATTTTACATCTTGTGAACAGGTCATTATAACAGGAAATGGAAGCCTCGTCACTCACACTTTCCCTCCGTGTCTTTCAAACCATAGGGGATGAAGGAGACTCAGAAAACCTGGATGAACCCACACTGAAACTACAGCCCTTCCTGGCCAAAGCTGAGCGCAGTCACCTGATCGTGTGGCAGGTCATGGCCAACGAGGAGTGACGTCACCTGATCATGTGACGAGTCATGGCCAATGAGGAGTAAACCTTTCTCAGCTTTATTTAAGATGTTTTAAGCTTTGGCTTATAGTATTTCTCTCATGCAAATCACGATTATCGGCGGTTCGGTGTGTGTTTTCTGGGGCAAAAGCACAACAGACCACAATGCACTGCGTCTTGAGGGTGTAAACGGTTTTGTTTGTGGGAAGGAGAGGTTTCACAGATTGAAAGCACTATGAGCGCTAAAGCAATATCCTCATATGAATGTCACCAAAGGACACAGAAAAGTAGGTTTTATAGTCCATTAATGGACAAATAAGCATTTTCTCACTGCGATCATGTCGGAAACGTTACGTTGTGCTCGTCCGCTGTCTTTTTTAACACTAGTACAGCAACGAGCGGAGACAAAGGCATATTTTTATGAGACTTTTGTACGCGTCTTTTAGACTGTGATCTGCCGTTGGGTTTGCAGTCGCTCGTCCGCTCGCAGACTGGCCGTCGCAGTATTTATTTCTACGAACGAGCATTTGCAGTTCAGAATGTAACTCTGTACATTGAATATAAATATATAAAATTACAAATATGTATATGAAACGTAGACTGCTTGATTTAATTCTTTTTTAATACATGGTGGATTGATCGAGTGTGGATGGATGGCTTATAGAAATGTACCTTCAATGATCTATGCACTATTTTATTAAGGACCGCAGGGGTGTGTGTGTGTGTGTGTGTGTGCAACAGGTAGAGTGAACCGTCCCATGATGACATCAGCGTCCCATAAATATGTCCATCTTGGCCTTAAATCTATTAAACTGACATTCATTTTTGGGGAAATTGCTGTGTTATTATTATTATTATTATGTGCAATTTATTTATAGATGCATATAAAATGTCCTTTACTGAGAAGAATCCATAAAGCAATTCATAAATAAAGGAAAGCAAACATGGTTTGTTTATTGCATCTAATGGCCCATAATGCACTGCACAACATGCAAAAAGAAAAAAATGACTATTTGGACACTTAATGTCTGGATTTCATTGCATTAGAAAAGCAAAAAAAGGTTCTAGAAACAAGTCTAGTGTTTTTGACTCAATTTTAAAGAGCCATTTGTGCTAGAAAGGTTCTTTGTAAAAGTTCATTTTTTGGAAACGAAGCCGATGAGTTTTGGATGAATCCGCTGAGTGAACGATTCAAATGTTTCGTTCACAAACAGAAAGAATCAAATGTGGCTCGGAAAAGTGAAATTAGTTCAGAAAAGGCGTCGTTTGCTGGTTATATGATGCAGACATTACCCGATTACATTACACAACACATTAGCCCTCAAACCGTATTCACTTTATAGGCCTTAATCCTGTAATTGTGGACAAAAAATGGAAAAAAAAATTTGTCTTGAAAAATTAACTCGTTAATTCAGAAAAACGGACCAAAAAATTTTTTTCTCATGAAAAATTAACTCGTTAATTCAGAAAAACGGAGCAAAATATTTTTTCTCATGAAAAATTAACTCATTAACTCAGAAAAACAGAGCAAATTTTTTTTTCTCATGAAAAATTAACTCATTAATTCAGAAAAACAGCAAAAAAATTCTCCTGAAAAATTAACTCGTTAATTCAGAAAAACAGCACAAAAAAAATCTCCTGAAAAATTAACTCGTTAATTCAGAAAAACAGAGCAAAACTTTTTTTTCTCATGAAAAATTAACTCGTTAATTCTGAAAAACAGAGCAAAATTTTTTTTCTCATGAAAAATTAACTCATTAATTCAGAAAAACAGACCAAATTTTTTTTTTCTCATGAAAAATTAACTCATTAATTCATAAAAACAGACCAAAATTTTTTTTTCTCATGAAAAATTAACTCATTAATTCAGAAAAACAGACCAAATTTTTTTTTCTCATGAAAAATTAACTCATTAATTCAGAAAAACAGACCAAAATTTTTTTTCTCATGAAAAATTAACTCATTAATTCAGAAAAACAGACCCAAAATTTTTTTCTCATGAAAAATTAACTCGTTAATTCAGAAAAACAGAGTAGATTTTTTTTGCTTTAAGTGAATGCAATACGCCTCCATAGAACTGAGCTGTGCTTGAAAAACAAACATTGATCTGGGTACAGTATCTGATATATTCTACAGTAGTCAACACTGAAGTGGAGATAAACTACACGTGAATATTGAACGAAACCTATTTTGTTCTTGTCTTAAGACATCTTTGATGAAGTTTTTTGATCCACTTTAAATGTGTACTACTGTAGTTCCTCGGATGTCGCTGTGTGTGTGTGTGTGTGTGTGTGTGTGATTCTCGCCACAGGAGGGCAGCAGAGAGTCGCTGAATTACTGCCTTTCAAATGACATTCAGTCAGGAAGAGCTGCTCCTCCCCCTTCTGTGATTGGCTGATGGCTGAGAACAAACAGTATGTTCTGACACACACACACACACACACACACTCTTCTGAATCAGCACTCAGGCATTCAGTGACAGTGAGGGAAGCTCTGAACTCAACTGATCTAGTTCTTATGGGGCGTTTGACTTGCAACCTTCATGATAATCATCAGATGTTTTTCTTCAAGACTGACCTGCTTTTGATTTAACCAGTCTCATTTAAACCAGGACACTGATTACCTTTGGTCAAACTAGGTTTTAAAGGAGTAGTTCACTTTAAAAAAAACCTTTTGCTGATAATTTACTCGCCCCCATGTCATCCAAGATGTCCATGTGTTTCTTTCTTCAGTCGAAAAGAAATGAAGGTTTTTGATGAAAACATTCCAGGATTTTCTCCATATAATGGACTTCAATGGGGTCCAAACGGTTCAAGGTCCAAAAGACAGTTTCAGTGCAAACTACAAACTGTTCAAAGGACTTTAAACGATTCCAGACGATGAATAAGGGTCTTATCAAGTGAAACGATCGCTCATTTAATAAATAAATAACAAAGTTTAAGTTTTATGAGCTTAAATGCTCGCCTTGCTCTGTTCTGTGATGCGCGTTCGTGACTCTCCTGTTCATCAAAATGAACGAATCTTTTCTCGAGTCAACTCGTTCATTTCGTCCGTTAAATTTATCTTTGAATCACCAAATTGACATATTTAATAGTTTTTTCATCTTCATGCCTTAAAATATCTTGAATGTAACTCGACACTCTTGCCTCATTTAGTATACGGTTCTATCGAATATGCAAATGAGCCCCGCCTCCACTCACTCCCTCAGCTCAGAGATCCGCTGGCTGCTGGTTACTCCTGATCCTGGATCAGTGAGGTCGGCCTGTGTTGTTATTGCCAGAGTCTCTTAAGCTCGTGTGAAGGCTCCGCCCTCTTCTGAACGGAGGCGGAGCTAAAGCTCATTTGCATTTAAAGGGACACACAAAATCGGGCATATTTGACAAGCTATAATAGATGATCTGGGGATTTTGAGCTGAAATCTTAGACATATTCTGGGGACACCAGAGATTAAATTTACTTTATTAATTCACCATAATAAAACCCTGGTTACATTTATAACCTAATCCCGCGTCCCCTGCCTCTCCTGATCTGTTCTTCTCTGGGATCTTATGTAACTCGTCCAGCTGCTGATCCGGGGACGTTCCCAGAGTAATTTCAGGCTAAAACACATCATGAGTTTAGATATATTTGATTGGTTGATTTATCTGCTTATAAAGCCTTTCAAACTGTCATAGACATTGACATATACTGTAATTAAAACAAAAAGTCCATGCATACATTATTAAGTAGCCTAGATTGGAATAATTGCATGTATTATGTTATTAAAAGAGTTTCTTCTGCTCATCAACAAAAAAAGGATCATGTGACACTGAAGACTGGAGTGATGATGCGAATATTCAGCTTTGATGTCAGGAATATATTACACTTATTCAATATTCACATAGAAAACAGCTGATTTAATAATATTTCAGGATTTTTATTGTATTTTTGATCTAATAAATCTGCTTGGTGAGCAGAAGAGACTCTTTTAGAAACACACTTTTGAGGGGTAGTGTGTGTGACGCTTGCGTTTCTGCCTTCTGACGGCTATACTTTATAAAGTTCACCTCCTGTTGGGTGTTTATGGACACTGCGGATGAAATCTGCATTAGTGTGTGTTCATCATGTGTGTGTGTGAGCTGAGTGAGTGCTGAAATGTGGGATTAGTGGAAGCCTCCATCTTGGCTCTGAGCCAGCGATTTCTAAATGTGGATTCTGGAAACTGGATATAGTGTGTGTGACCCGTCCGAGATCCTCCTCCTCCTCTCGATCTGGTGTCAATGATCATGTGCTCGCTCACACACACACTCACTCGCCAAACCTATCAGAGCGCATTAGAAATGATCTAAGGATCACCCATCAGCCTTAAAGGGTCATATAGTGCCATTTTTTACAAGTTAATTTGATTCGGTAGGGTCTAAATGAAAGGTTTGTAATCTACATTAATTAAAAATTTGCATTAGTATTGTAAGAAAACACTAATTTTATCCCTCAGGTGCTCTTCGTTTCGGAGTCACACTTGTTATCCTCCCGGTCAAAAGTGACCGAAGGCCTAAAAATTAAATTTCCTCCATCCCAGTAAAACCAATGCAATTTATTTTTGTTCTATAATATTTATTCTTTGTAATTTAGTATTTTGAGACATTTTGATTGAATTTATTAATATTTATACAATATTTATGGTCTATTTTTGCCATGGAAAAATATATATATTTTTATATATATATTATTATTTTTTTTTTCGAAAAATTATTAATGCAGTATTTTAGTTTAATATAGAGTCTAGGCCTTCAGAAAAAAAAAAAAAAAATATATATATATATATATATATATATATATATATATATATATATATATATATATATATATATATATATATATTGAAGAAAATTAGCACCATCTGGTTACAGTATAGAGAAATTGTAGTATCATGGTGTAACCACTAGATGGCATGTACAGCTCTCTATGGAGAAGCATGTGAATTCCCCAGATGTTGATGAACACATTTTTTTGTTTTTTTTTTGGTGGATTTCAATATATAATTGAAACAATCTCAAAAACTTTAATTTTTTTTTTTAAATACTGTAAAAAAATAAATAAATAAATAAAAATGCGTGAATTTTTGTGTTTTTGCCAATTTCCCATTCATTTCCTATGGGGGTCATTTTTGACCGAAGACCACGAGCGTGACTTTTTTTTTTTTAAGACCACTTAGCATGCTCAGATCATGACCTCAATTTTTTGAAGAAACTGCGTACAGCAGCTTTACTAAACCACTGCCAGATTCACGTTCATGTGTTTGGGAGAAAGCTGAACATGCTTTTAATGCCACGTTTCACTTTGAAAGTGTCACGAATCTCATTTAGCATGCATGTTTTCCCCACGAGCCTGTTGGTTTGCTCGCGATTGCTGACCTTTCCTGACGGAGGATCTTCTCTGTTTCACTGATCCCAGTCCTGCTTGGTGCGTGAAATACAATAGTTCCTCGATAAACACACATAATGGTGAAAAAGGAGCCTTTGACTTATAATGGTGGACATGCACTGGCTAAATTTGAGCTTAACGTTTAGTGCCAATATCTGATGTCTTTGGTCACGTCAAGGTCTCGATGGTGTGTGTGTGTGTGTGTGTGCGCTTCAGCACATGATATCTGTGAGAACGCAGCGGCGTATGTGTGCCATTATCATCTTTAGCAACTGGAAGTGCCAACATATCACACTTTTAGGAATTATTATCCTAGAAATGATCGTTCTCTCATTATTTATTCACTCTCGTTTCATTCAAAGATATTTTAAAGGAAGATTCGGCTGATTTGATCCATGCAATGAAAGTCAAAGCAACATTGAACCCTAACAATATCTTCCCTTTAATGTAATGAGATTACGCTGCTAATAATCATATTGCTCTCGTTTAGAGAGTTTACAGATTCTGCAGATTTGAGCGATGCAATCCAGCTAAAGAAAGCTCCAGATCCTGTTTGAGTTTGAAGCTCTTTGCCTGGTAATGTGTCATCTGTGTGATTTATGTTGTTTAACGAAACGTCTTTCTGGAAGTGTTTGTGTAATGTGGATTTTAGTGTGACCCCCAAATATGGAGCCGATGTTGACAGGACAGACGCATACGTTTCCCAGCCGGCACCCCGGACGACAGAGCGAGTCTGTGTTTGACGTCTCCTCGGATCGTCTCTGAATCGTGGCTTCTGATTGGCTGGTTTGAGGTAAACAGTTTGTGTAGTTGAAGTGTGTGTGATTCTGTGGGTGTTGATGTATAGGTACTGTAGGTAGTGTGTGTGAGGTAACGAGATCTTCCCTGCTCAGGTTCACTTCGTCCTGATTCTGTCACTAAAAGAGTTTGAACAGATCTCTGCTGGACACTCCAACGCATTCTTCCGTTATGACGTTATTACAATCCCATGATATTTATTAATGATTTCAACACCTGTTCTGCAGCTCATATCTATGGAAGCTTGTTTCCGCCACTGAATAAAAAAAATTAAATAAATAATTGCGACTTTTTATCTCACAATTCTGACTTTTTTTCTCACAATTGCGAGTTATTAAGTCAGAATTGCGTGATATAAAGTCGCAATTGCGAGATAAAAAGTTAGAATTGCGCGATATAAAGTCGCAATTGCGTGTTATTAAGTCAGAATTGTGAGTTATAATGTTAGAATTGCGAGTTATAAAGTCGCAATTGCGTGATATAAAGTCAGAATTGAGAGATTTAAACTAGTATTTTTCCCCCTTAGAATTGGCCTGATAAGTCGCAATTGCGAGTTTATATCTCACAATTCTGAGAAAAGATGTCAGAATTTCGACATAAACTCGCAATTATGTGTTAGAAAGTCAGAATTGTGAGATGTAAACTCGCAATTGTGAGAAAATTTAAGTCAGAATTGTGAGATAAAAAGCACTTCTGTCTTTTTTTCTCAGAATTGCGACTTTATATCACCCAATCCTGACTTTATATCACGCAATTCTGACTTTATATCACCCAATTCTGACTTTATATCACGCAATTCTGACTTTATATCTCGCAATTCTGACTTTATATCACGCAATTCTGACTTTATATCACGCAATTCTGACTTTATATCACGCAATTCTGACTTTATATCTCGCAATTCTGACTTTATATCACGCAATTCTGACTTTATATCACGCAATCCTGACTTTATAACTCGCAATTGTGAGAAAAAAAGTCAGAATTGTGAGATAAAAAGCACTTGTCTTTTTTTCTCAGAATTGCGACTTTATATCACCCAATTCTGACTTTATATCACCCAATTCTGACTTTATATCACGCAATTCTGACTTTATATCACGCAATTCTGACTTTATATCTCGTAATTCTGACTTTATAACACGCAACCCTGACTTTATAACTCGCAATTGTGAGAAAAAAAGTCAGAATTGTGAGATAAAAAGTCACAATTATTTATTTTATTTTTTTATTCAGTGGCGGAAACAAGCTTCCATACATATCAGATCACTTCCTCCTATTCACTTCATAACATAACATAATATAATATAATGATTGATTTGAACATGATCTCTCCTCATGCAGTGTGTGTGAGAAAGCTCAGATCCTGCAGATTGGGTTCCTGGTTCTCTTTGGTTCCTCTCCGTGTCTCTCTCGGTGAACAATAGTGTCCCGTGGATCTGACACCCGTCCAAGCTCTCGCCCGCAGACTCCAGCTGTCACATGATCAAACTTTCATGAGCTTCACAATAAACTGTGGAGATGAAGATCGTCCACTGCGGCGAGAGCAGCGACACTAACGGTGTTATCATGTGTGTGTGTGTGTTTGAGAACACACTCCTGTAGCGAGTGCCTAACTATAGACGTGTCCTGCTCAGAGTTGACCTGTAGGGATTGAGGTCAGCACACGGTGACCTCCACGGGACATCTTAGAGAGTTGCACAATTAGCGGACTGACACGCCGGAGAGTCCAGTCACCGACTCCATCACAGGGCTTCAGGAATAACTTTACTGTCTTGGCTTTGAGAAAGTTTGAAGTATTTTTTAAAAGTTTGAAGGTTAAAGGTCATGCAGTCTCTGATGAAAGCTTGTGTCCACCAAAAAATTAAAAACATAAAAGGTCATTGCGACTTTTATCTCACAATTCTGACTTTTTTCCTCACAGTTGCAAGTCTACATCTCAAAATTGTGTTATAAAGTCTCACTAGTGAGTTATAAAGTCATAATTGTAAGATTTGAAGTCACAATTGTGTGTTATAAAGTCAAAATTGCGTGACATAGTCTCAATAGTGACTTTTCACAATATTATAATTTTGAATTTTTTCATATCTGTAAGTCATATGACAAATAAAGGCTTGAAATATCTCACTCTACATGTAATGAGTCTATATAATATATTAGTTTCACCTTTTAAGTTGAATTACTGACATAAATGAACTTTTGCACCATATTATAATTTTTCAAGTTTCACCTGTGTGTGTATATATATATATATATATATATATATATATATATATATATATATATATATATATATATATATATATATATATATATATATATATATTCATAAATAATAATGCAACCTAATAAGCAACATAGTATAATTTCACAGAAATATGGCCACATGTTTGATCCAGGGTTGAAAAAGAATGACTGTTTCCAGACAGATTTCCCGGATACTACTTCGATCTGCCATTGGTCAGGTAAACAAATCCCCCCGCCCCCAAGCAGAGAAAAATCAGGAAGTATGCCAACAAAAACGACTCGACAATGCATACAATTTATATTTGATTATATTCCTGAAAGTGACGATCGTAATCTAGCTCTCTGTGCTGCGCATTTTACGGAAGACAGCTTCCAGAATCTCCACGAGTTCAACGCCGGATTCAATAAGAAACTGTAAACATGAAGCAGTTCCGACTAGTGATGGCAAAATGAGGCTTTTTGAACCAATGAGACCTCGCAGCCCATTGCTTCACCAAAAGGTTCATTACTCGAAGCTTCATTCAGCATCGCACACTAGTGACACCTAGCTACTGTGCAAAGAAATAGCAGACAAAATGAATTCATTCTGAATCAATGACCCCCCCCCCCCCCTCCCGCTCTGTTTTATTTATTTATCTTCTTCTCACTGTTAATGTCTAACCTTTCATTTGCAATAAAGAGATCTGTGCAGAAATTTGTCCATTGCCTGGGTATGAAATAAAAAATCTTTCTCTGTCTGCATTTTGTACAGAGACAACTGTCACACACAATTATAGCTATATATATATATATATATATATATATATATATATATATATATATATATATATTTGATTTGATTTATTGGTTTATTTAAAAGGGGACAGTGCAATTTAATAAAACGCATGAACAAACATGGTTTAAAAAACCAGAATTAGCCAAAAGGCTATTTTTCATCTATAGTCCCCTGGAATATATATATATATATATATATATATATATATATATATATATATATATATATATATATATATATATATAAATGGATAGTATATGGGAGTGTAATAAAGTAAGCAAACTGCAGTGGATGAAGGAAAGGATTAGGCCTACAATATATTTTTATTGAGAAAAAGATTTTTTCAAGTGTGTTGGGGTTTAGACTACTCCTCAAAACCTCTCCAGCCTTGGAAAAACATCCTTTCACAAGGAACAGAGGACATCAGTGTGCCATGTAAAAAAGAAGATACTGATGCTTCTATTGAGCCCAGACAGGGGAGGATTTCCTCTTTCTTGCTGGCTCCATTACCATGAAAACGGAAGATGTTATAAAAAACAAACAAATCCAAAAGGACAATCTAAATCAGATCCAAAAATCCAAAGCAATCGAAATAATCTTTTCTAATTAATATAACAAGACTATAGGCTAATATAGCTACTATAATTGATAATAACAATTATTATTTATTATTATTCTTAATAATAACTATTCTAACCTGACGTAGTGTAGGCTAATAATATACAGCCCTAACTCATATATGACACAATAACGATAATGAGATTTCTCTGACTCTGACGTTACTACAACTGCTTCTACTGCTCCTGAAACAGCCACAAGGTGCCGCGAGCCGAAACGCAGACTGAACCGATGACGTTTTTACGCAAACCGAGGCCTCGTTTGTCATCAGTCACGTGATTTTCACCTTAACAACACAAGCCTCGAATCGCGGCTTCATCTGGCACGCCCCTTTTTGCTCGACACAAGCTCCGACGCCTCGCTTCATATGTCACATCACTAGTTCCGACTTTAAAACCAGAGGCAGCAGTTGTTGGGCCATAATCTGTAAGTAGGCTAAGACTTCATCATTTTAAATGTATTTGCATGTATAATTCCAGACGTAGCCTTGTGTTTTAGTTTTTTCAAATGCTAGCGCTAGCTTTATAGCCACTAGGCTACTAGTTATGCTATTTTGTGTCTACGACAAACGCGTACAAACATGGACCTGACTTTTCTATAAGTACTAATGTTTTAAACGTATTTTTCATGTATATATGCTTTATGACGTTATTTTCGATTTAATCAAGAACGTAAACTTGCCAAGAACGCTGTTTGAGTATGACATTAGTAGCCAGTCAGTTGCTATCGCTGTCAGTCAGATGCTAGTGTAAAACAAACGTGTATAAAGTTAAAAAATATGGCAAATTATCATTCAGAAACGTTTAGTAAGAGCCGTGTGTGGTGTGGTTCTGTTTGACTCGCTTCATCGAGGCTTTCTCGGTCTGATTCTGCCTTAAACTGATTCTGCAGTTCGACACCAACATTATTTACATCTGGACCGGAACTCATGACGTGCGCGACGCGTTTCGCCCATAAAGGTAATGGGCGTTAACTTTCCGGACAACGTGAGCGACAGTTTAGCCAATCACAACACACCGGACCAAACTAACCAATCTGAGCCCATTACGTGTTTCTGAGGGAGTGTTTTCATAGAATCAGGAAGTAAACCGCTCGTTTGAGGACAGAGGAGAGCGCGGCTGACGATAAAGGTGAAGTTTATGAAAAATAAGACTTTAAAAAAAAAGAAAAACCACGAATACATGTTATATTGCACCCCATAAACACATCATGCAAAGAAAAAAAGCAGTCAACCCCCCCCCCCTTTGTTTTTCTGTAAAGCTGCTTTGAAACAATTGTAAATGTATTATATTATATTGGCCTATATTATTATAATGCAGTCTGATTATATCCAAAGAATAGTTCTGAGCAAGCACTTTATATTTCTAAAATATTCCGTCTGGAGGGCTCTGAGGTGTTAGTTAATGCTCCAGCCATGATTTATTCCTGCATTTAGAAACATAAATATGACATTAGTGACAAGTATATTTTTAAACGCGCTCATATTGACATAAAGAGCCTGTGAACTTCACTCCACGACTCAGTGACCTCTGAACTTCTGGCCAATCTCGGATCCTTTAGGAAACCCTGCCTGTGTGTGTGTGTGTGTGTGTGTGTGTGTGTGAACTCGTGACGACACTTAATCCGTCAGGGCTGCACTTTCTTCCTCAGTGTTTCTGTCTTGTTTTCCTGAACAAATATCTAAAGAGTCATAAATCAAGATGCATTTAGTGGAGAAAATTACAAATAAACAATTTTTTCTTTAAAAAAAAAACCCATAAAAATGACGTGAGTTTGTGCTTAAAACAAGAACAAATATCTGTCAGTAGAGTCCGAAAAATAAACTTAATTTAAAGGGAAAGTGAGTTGTTTTTCTGGCCCCAGTGGTTTAAATATAAACTCTTTTCATAAACTCAACTTTTTTTTGTTCAGAAAACAAAACTAGTAATTTTGCTTCTCCAGTATTTCTTGATTTAAGAATTTATAGATATTTGTGTTGGAAAACCAGACCAAAATACTAGTTTAGAATTTATTTATTTATTTATTTATTTATTTGCAGTGTAATAGTTGAAAATGCATTGATTTGCTGTACACCGATGGAAGGTTTCGGCATTTAAAGCACAACTTCTTACTTGCGGTAAAACTTGCGTGTTGCATGGCAAAGGGGTCAAAGGTCATGTGTATTTATACTAAGCAGTTGCACATTCAGTTCTTCATCAATATGTATTATGATTTATGATAGAGTTGCATAATAAATTGGATCTTTAATTTACAAAAAAACTAAACAAGCGACAATAAAACACTGTATGATATGCAAAGGTATGTTTGATATGACATGATGTGTTTGTTGCTCAGGCTCATTGTAAAACCATGCAAGTTTACTACAGCAGAAAACACACACATGTGATGCAAACGTCAAACTAACTCGTTTATAACTGGTGCACTAGTGTTTTGAGCTCATAACGGTGTTGTGCAAGGAAATGCATGAACATAAGTGTCAATAATCTGCCCCTGTACTCATCATAATCAGTGTGAAATAATGAAAGTTTTGCTGTCACTAGTGTTCATTTCCTCTGCAAACTGCAGTGAATTATGTGTGTGTTTGCTTTTGCTGCAATGAAAACAGATCATAGTTCATTTGTGTGCAGTGCATATAGTTATTTTACAATAACAACAGAAGTAGTCTGCATCTAGAGACCCTAATAAGGCACTCTTGGTATTAATAGAGCAGTTTGAGGACAGATATTGGCTCGCTCTGGCCGTTTGACTGACCTTTGTGTGCCGGTTTGTACAGTTTCACTTTGCACCTGCTGTTGTTGAGATGCCCGGCGTATTTCTGCTGACTTACGTAAGACGTATCACGAACATCTCTCATAACCTTGAGAGTGTCGGCTGAGAAATAATAAATAATCAGGATGTCTGTTCTGAAACTCTATATGAGATCATGCCTGTGATTCTGATGCGGACTGTGACTCATGTAGAGGAAACGCAGATGTTTGAGCCCTTCATTTCCCTTTAAGCGCCCGTGGTTCGATTCACCAATTGGCTTAAGAAAATCCAGTTACACTTTATTTTAAGCTGTCATTGTTACAGTGTGATTATATAATCAAGAAATGAGTAATAATATGAACTACATGTACTTACTGTACGGTTATGGTGGGATCAGGGTTTGGTTGAGGGTTAGCTGCATGTAATTATGGATCATTTACTGTTATTATTATGGTAACGGTTTTTGTGTAACTCAGATCCTGGGTCAGACGTAACAACCCAGTGTTTGGGTAGTTTTTGTGTAACCCAGATCCTGGGTCAGACGTAACAACCCAGTGATTGAGTAGTTTTTGTGTAACCCAGATTCTGGGTCAGATGTAACAACCCAGTGTTTGGGTAGTTTTGGTGTAAACCAGATCCTGGGTCAGACGTAACAACCCAGTGTTTGAGTAGTTTTGGTGTAACCCAGATCCTGGGTCAGACGTAACAACCCAGTGTTTGAGTAGTTTTTATATAACCCAGATCCTGGGTCAGATGTAACAACCCAGTGTTTGAGTAGTTTTGGTGTAACCCAGATCCTGGGTCAGACGTAACAACCCAGTATTTGAGTAGTTTTGGTGTAACCCAGATCCTGGATCAGACGTAACAACCCAGTGTTTGAGTAGTTTTTGTGTAACCCAGATCCTGGGTCAGACGTAACAACCCAGTGTTTGAGTAGTTTTTGTGTAACCCAGATCCTGGGTCAGACGTAACAACCCAGTGTTTGGGTAGTTTTTGTGTAACCCAGATCCTGGGTCAGACGTAACAACCCAGTGTTTGAGTAGTTTTGGTGTAACCCAGATCCTGGGTCAGATGTAACAACCCAGTGTTTGAGTAGTTTTGGTGTAACCCAGATCCTGGGTCAGATGTGGGTCAGACTCAAGCTCCGGCACGAGATCCAGTGCTGTTACAGTGGAAACAGGACAGTAGAGAATGGTCCATTCCTCTTGAATTACTTCTAAATGTTTCACTTTTACTTCTAATATTTGTTAAAAGAGCTGAAATGTATCCAAAATCTTTTCAAAAACGAGGATTTTGAGGATCAGTTAAGTTCATTTGTAAACATTCATTCATGTATGAAGTAAAAAAAGAAAAGAAACAAAGCTATTTCTATGGTAAAAATGAATTAACCCGGTATGATGCGTTAAATCGATCCTTTGTGCTGGGTTAAATAAAGAACCCGATCTGCTGAGTAAAATGAACCCAACACGTGTTCTGTCCTATATTTACCCAGCCGTTGGGTTGTTTTTGGAGAGGGGGTAAACGTGAAAGAGAATAATCAGTTCTTCTCAATCCCCCAAAGCTCAAAGCAGCCCGTGACAGTTGCGTCTCCAGCGCTCCACATGTCTAGATAACACACTCGTTTGGCTTGGTGTGTGTGTGTTGTGTGTCACCAGGCAGATTCATCGCAGTCTGCTGTTCAACAAATGAACTGAAAGTGTGTGACTTGGCTCAACAATAGACAGACGAATTCGCTTTGGGCGGCACGTTTACAACTCGTTAAGGAAACAGAAATCTGCATATCAGCATTTATTCGTGTGTGTGTGTGTGTGTGTGTGATGGACAGCACAGCTGAAGCTCAACAACACTAGAGCAGGTGAGGCAGCGAACGGCTTCATTCACTGTCAGATGTTCACACAGATATAGCACGCATGTGTCAGAGCCGCGTCTAGTGTTGCCTGTCTGACCTCAACAACATTCAGATATAATCTCTGCACTTTAGCATACTTTTAAAATGAATTGATATACTTAAGTGCATGCAATTTGCAATTAAACAAATATGCATTATAGTTTAAATTTCTATTGCATGTTTTGATGTACATCTTTATATGTAATTTCATAATTACCTCTGTTGTTTTTGAAATATGGTGAAGGTGTAGCATACTTTTAAGATGGGAAAACACACTTAAGTGCAAGTCATTTGCAATTAAACAAAAATGCATTGTTTACATTCATATTATGTTTCTCTTGACCCAGTTAAACATCTCTACACATTGTGTTCTCTAAAAATGCAGGGTTGTGTTAACCCACTTTTGGGTCAAATATGGACAAACCCAGCCACTGGGTTACATTTTTAAATTACATTTTTTGTTGTTTGTTCATATTTGACCCAAAATTGGGTTAAAACAACCCAGCATTTTTAAGAGTGCATGCATTTGCATCACCACATTTTGAAGAAAACACAAATAACAAGACTTTATTATTCTTTATAAAATAATTAATTATAATGAATAAAATACAAAAATATAATAAAATTAAGAATTCTTTTTTAGGGCTAAATTATCATTATTATTATCACAGTCTAAAAATGCTGGGTTGTTTTAACCCAACTTTGGGTCAAATATGGACAAACCCAAACGTTGGGTTAAAAAAGTAATTAAAAAATGTAACCAAATGGCTGGGTTTGTCCATATTTGACCCAAAGTTGGGTTAAAACAACCCAGCATTTTTGAAGATTTTGTTTTATTTTTAAAATTGAAACTGGTTGAAATAATTAACATTGATGAAATGGATGTCCACACTCTAAAAAATGCTGGGTTGTTTTAACCCAATTTTGGGTCAAATATGGACAAACCCAGCCACTGGGTTACATTTTTAAATTACATTTTTTAACCCAATGTTTGAGTTTGTTCATATTTGACCCAAAATTGGGTTAAAACAACCCAGCATTTTTAAGAGTGCATGCATGTGCATCACCACATTTTGAAGAAAACACAAATAACAAGACTTTATTATTCTGTATAAAAGAATTAATTATAATGAATAAAATACAAAAATAGAATAAAATTAAGAATTCCTTTTTAGGGCTAAATAATCATTATTATTATTATTAAAGTCTAAAAATGCTGGGTTGTTTTAACCCAACTTTGGGTCAAATATGGACAAACCCAAACGTTGGGTTAAAAAATGTAATTAAAAATGTAACCCAACGTCTGGGTTTGTCCATATTTGACCCAAAGTTGGGTTAAAACAACCCAGCATTTTTGAAGATTTTGTTTTATTATTTAAAATCGCAACTGGTTAAAATAATTAAAATTGGTGAAATGAATGTCCAGAAAGATTAAAATGTTTTTAAACTTAAAAGCTCTTTTGGACGGAGAGGAAGAAGTTCTGAAATGTCTGAAAGTTGTGTTAGCAGAAGCTCTTTCATCGCAGAAGATCAAGGAGATGTGAGTCCTCGTGGTACGACCTCTTTACCAAGTTAAAAACTTTCGAGAGCAATGAGAGCAGAAGTGTGTGTGTGAGAGCAGAAGTGTGTGTGTGAGAGCAGAAGTGTGTGTGTGAGAGCAGAAGTGTGTGTATGGACTGTGATGTGGTGGAAGAGATGAATAGATGAAAGAACAGCAGGCAATCTAAAACATGGACAAACCCAAACGTTGGGTTGAAATTGTTATTTAAAAAATGAACCCAACGGCTGGGTTCATCCACGTTTGACCCAAGGTTGGGTTGAAACGACCCCGCATGTTTTCGAGTGCATCTGATCACAGAAAAGCTCTTCTCTCCTTCGTGTTTAACAGTGAAGTCTCTCTCTCCTCGTCCGCTTGTTGAGACGTGCTGCATAACACTCGTCCACTCGCGACACACACCCTGCAGGATTGATCAAAGGCAGGATTTGCACATCAATAAGGGATGATTAATGAGCGCTGGATGGTTCTCTCCGTCGCGGAGAGGAGAAGGGCCGGAGCTGCATTAGTGCCTGTGGAGATCTGACAAACACATGTGCGTCATTAACTGTGTGTGTGTGTGTGTGTGTATGAGAGCGGCGATGGCCATCGTGAGGAGGAAAACATGCCCTGTAAACATGCTTTAAACCCACGTCCCTCTCAGGAGGTCAGAGGTCACTGTGATGACATTGGTGGAAACTCGTTCTGTCATTTTATTCTGACATTAAATCATTTTACTTGATGGTTACAGTGAATATTTAGCAGGGGAAATTGTTTGTACGTCGTATCATCAATGATTTTCAATGCACGAATAAAACTCACAATAGCGACTATTTTCGTGCATGCATCTGTATCAATATCTGCATCATATATATACATATATATATATATATATGAAAGATGCACAGATTACATTTTGTCCATTCACATGTGTTATGTTAATATGATATCTAACCACCAAAATGACCATGCTTACCATTGCAAAAAACTGGGGATACAACATATACGTATTGTGTATATATATATATATATATATATATATATATATATATATATATATATGTATGTATGTATGTATGTTGTGTATGTGTTGTTTAATGTTTTTATTCTTATTAGGTATGTTTGTCTTGTTTTACAGTACAAATATGAAATAAAGTCAGAAAAATAAATATTTTTTTCTGACCCATTGGCAGATATTTGTTGTTTTAAGCACAAACTTTCATTTTTCAGAACAAATACTTAATATATATATGATGTAATTTTGCATCTCAAGTAAATATATCTTGATTTATGAATGTTTAGATATTTTGCTGCGGAAGACAAGTCAAAAATACTGATAGGAAAATATTATTTTTTTTGTAGTTTGGGGCAATAATAATGGACATCTGAGGGTTTAAAGACATAAAAAAGGCTTCCACCTCCACCAAACCTTTCTTTTTAATTATAATAATAAATTGTAATTTCATACCAAGATTAGATTAAAATCAACTTTTGGATTCCCATAACCCAGAATCCAATTTTGATGCATCTAATGACGGCATACGTAGATTTTCCACGTTTTCATGCATTAATAATGGATGCACTATAAGTGTCTGAAGTTAGAATGAATACATTAATTTTCCTCACATCTTCTGTCTTGCAGTGACTTGCATCAGATCTCAGTTGCGAACAAGTTTCTAATGAGTTCCTATCAGACAGATCCAGTCTGTGAGTTCAGTGTTGGGTCCTGGAATAAATGAATGTGGACTTTATGGAGATCATACATGCTTTATGCTAAACATGCTTGACCAATCAATGTTCCCGTGTCGACTGAAACAACTGTTCAATTTACAGTAAAAAAGTGGCAGCTGAGGTTGACAGAAATTTACCGTAAAAATACAGTTGCAACATACAGACTAGATGTTGTAAACTTATATTTAGAGTAATGTATTTCTTGTATTTTTTTTAACATTGTAATACAGTATTTTTTTAAAAAAAAAATACCATTGTAATAAAAAAAGTGACCATTAAATTTACAGTAAAAAAACATATTTCTTGTAAAAAAAATACGATTCTAATACAGTTAATTTTTACATTTTTTTTATCATTGTAATAAAGTTTTTTACCATTAAATTTACAGTAAAAACATATTTATTGTAAAACCAAATTTACCATTGTAATACAGTAAGCTTTTTAAACCATTGTAATCATTTTTTACCATTAAATTTACAGTAAAAAAATATTTCTTGTTTTGTTTTGTGTGTTTTTACCATTGTCATAGTCCATTTTTACCCTTTTTTTACCATTGTAATAAAAAAATTGCACCATTAAATTTACAGTAAAAAAACATTTACGATTGTAATACAAGATATTTACCTTTGTAATAAAAAGTTACCGTTTAAATTTACAGTGAAAAAAGAATATTTCTTGTTTTTTTATCATTGTAATACATTTTTTTTCATATTTACCATTGTAATAAAAAAATACCATTAAATTTACAGTAAAAAAAACATTTCTTTATTTTTTTTACCATTGTAATACAGTATTTTTTAAATTTACCATTGTAATAAAACATTTACCATTAAATTTAAAGTAAAAAACATTTTTTACCATTTTTAACCATTGTAATAATTTTTTACCATTAAATTTACAGTAAAAAAATATTTCTTGTTTTGTGTGTTTTTACCATTGTCATAGTCCATTTTTACCCTTTTTTACCATTGTAATAAAAAAATTGCACCATAAATTTACAGTAAAAAAACATTTACGATTGTAATACAAGATATTTACCTTTGTAATAAAAAGTTACCATTTAAATTTACAGTGAAAAAAGAATATTTCTTGTTTTTTTATCATTGTAATACATTTTTTTTTTTCAAATTTACCATTGTAATAAAAAAATACCATTAAATTTACAGTAAAAAAACATTTCTTTATTTTTTTACCATTGTAATACAGTATTTTTTAAATTTACCATTGTAATAAAACATTTACCATTAAATTTGAAGTAAAAAACATTTTCCCATTTTTAACCATTGTAATAATTTTTTACCATTAAATTTACCGTAAGAAAAAAACACATTTCTTGTTTTGTGTTTTTTTTTTTTTACCATTGTAATAGTTAATTTTTACCATTTTTTAACATGATGTGAAAGCAGAACTAGACAACTCAGTATAGACAATACACAATGATGGATCATTTTTGTGTTTGAATGTCATTTTGAGTGAAAATGAACTCAAATGTTTCTAATCCTCAAATGAAACAGTGTAAATACAGCTGGAAAACAGTGCAAATTATTTATGCCTCATTAATTATTCAAAGCCCAGTGCGTGATGGGAACACCAGTATCAAAAAATGCAGTAATTTTACTTAATTTCATAACGTTGATATTTACCCTTTCATTTCTGCATGCTAGAATTGAGTACTAATACAGAATACTGCATTTTTCATGTAAATTACACAGTTTTTTTTCTGTATTTACGTCTCCACAAAATCATTTTTATTCTTTTATAAAACGCCAATAATTTTGCCTTTTCCACACTGATATTGCTCATATTGTATCTCGCTAGGAGATTATATTCTAAAACAATAACTCCTGCCGGCAGACAGGCCAGGGTTTGCACCCGTATGAATCAATTTCAATTATGTTGCATGCAATAAATAACACTAATTGTTCGGCACAAATATGTAGGAGTTTCGCCTGAGGATATTTTCCATCAGAGTGTGAAACACTGAAGAGAATACATTTAACAAACGATGCAAATGCATGCAAATATAAAACTGAGCTCAAATATGAACACGGGAACACTTTACAAACATTTGCTGGAGGAGCAGAATAAACTGCGTCGACGTGAAGAGAGTTTGTGCTTCAAACATGAAGAAAGATGAACTGAGATTATTGTTCTGTGTTCTTGAAGATCAGACTCTCTGTTGTTTCCCAGAACTCAACACTGGACCCTCGAGACGTCAGCGAGTGTGTGTATGGCCTGAGACGAGCTGTTCCTCTGGATAATCTAAAGGTAGACGTGATCATGTGGGATAGATGAGGTCAGTTTGCTTGTCTCTCGAGTTCAGAAGTGTGCGGCGTGATTTTATTCCTCTGTTTTCCTCAACAATCTGCTAATGAATACTGTAAATGTAAAAGCACTGTGGTCCACACACACTCATTCAGCAACAGAAGACTGTGTGTGTGTGTGTGTGTGTGTGTGTGTGTGTGTACACTGTTCTGCTGATCTTCATGTTCTGCTGCTGTTCTCTAGAAGAGCTACTTTATTAGGTCGGTAAATTAACATTTCATCAATTAACATTAAAATATACTTATTAATTATGTACATTTCAGCACAGACATGTACATAATTAATAAGTATATTTTATCAAATATATTTAATAAGTGTATTGTATAAAGGCATAATATAATAATAAAGGCCACCTAATATATATGATGACCGACCAGGATTATTATTATAGTTAATAAAACAAAGAAACATTAAAAAAAAAAAAAAAAACATTATGATACTTCAAATAAAATAAATATATTTGTTTTCAATATTAAAAATATTTTTTTTAAATTAAACTTATTTAAAATACAAAAAAGTATAAAATATTAAAATAATTTATATAAACATGTGCAACATGTAAACATTTTTGTTACTTAAAATAAAATAATTGAAAATTTTAAACAAAATTAAACGTATCAAAATTATATGTATATATATATATTGTATAAACAGTTATGTTACATCAAAAAAAAATCTTAACTGAGTTAAAAAAATTATTTCTTATTTTAAAGTATTTAAATATAAAAATTATCTATACACACACACACACACACACACACATATATATATACACACAGTATATTAGGGCTGGGAACCGATTAATCGCATCCAAAATAAAAGTTTGTGTTTACATAATATATGTGTGTGTAGTGTGTATAATTATTTTGTATATATAAATACACACACATGCATGTATATATTTAAGAAAAATGTTATTAATATATCAAATATTTATATTTATGTATAATATTAATTTTGTATAAATATATATAAAGTATATACATGCAAATATTTCTTAAATGTTTACATGCATGTGTGTGTATTTATATATACAAAATAATTATACACACTACATATACATATATGCTAATATATATCTTGTGCGCACTGTGGGCCGGATCTGGGCCGACACTGTTGCTGACTGGGTTGCTTTGTGAACATCAGATATGATGATGATACACAACTTTTGGGCAACCGGATGAGACACAGCAGGGCCCACGACTGATTGAAATGATCCAGATAGAAATTTATTGCCCCTTTTCAGGATTGCCCATCAACATTGCTCAAAAAGTTGCCCTGTGTATCATCACCGTATCAGCCGGGTCACTTATGATGGAGGACAAAACAGCCCAGCTACAGCAACTTACATTTTTATTACAAATATTTTGTGGAAATTTCTCAGGAATTGTTGATTTTGTTCTCAAACACATGGGATGATGGAAATGCAAATGTTTTTATGTGATATTCCAATTTTGTGCACAAGTTAAATTCACAATTTTGGATGTTTATGTTGAAAGCAGCAGTAAGGCGTCTCTGTTGAGAGTCCGGTGTGTGTGTGTGTGTGAGCAGACGGAGAGTTAGCGAGAGCCCGGTGTCGGTTCAGGACCCCCCCGGTCCCGGGCATCTGGGCCTGCGGAGAGTCGGGACCCGCACCAGCACTGCGGATGAGAACACACTCCTCGCTTCAACAGCGCTGGGATGTTGTGTCCGTGTTATTTCAGCATCACTGAGAGACGATGAGTTAAAAATCCATTTTAATTACATTTTTAATAAGTTTTTAAAAATGTTTTGTCATTTTTATTATTTTTTTTTTAAAGACTTGTCTATATAGTTTTTTATTTCAGTTTTAGTTTTAGTTATTTTATGAATCTGAGAAATGCTATCCCTTGGCAAATTGCTTTAATAAAATTTTTAAGGTTTTGTTTATACATTTTCCCAATAATTTAAAAATGTAAGTGTATATATATTGCATATTATATAAAATGTTTAATATAACATAAATAAATATTAAAATGATATAACATTTAATTTTATATTAACATAAAAATATATTATTATTTTTTTTTACAGTATTCTTTTTAAATATATATATATATATATATATATATTATCATATCATATGAAAATATAATATGATTATCATATATTCATATATATATATATATGAATATATTCATACATATATATATTAAACTTATTTAAAATTATAAAAAGTAATATTTATAAAAATTATAAAATTAATTTTAAAATTATTAAAATTATAATTAGTAATAAAAAAGTATAGATATATATATATACTTTTTTATTAATAATGTATTACTTTTTATAATTTTAAATAAGTTTAATTTAAGTTTAATTTAAAAAAATATTGTAAATACTTTTTTTACAAATATTATATTACATATAAGTTTCATTAATGTTTTTTTCTTTGTATTATTAACTATAATAACCGTGTTCGGTCATCCTATACATTAGGTGGCCTGAACTATGCACTTTTTTATACAGTACACTTATTAAATATATTTGATACGATATTCTTATTAAATCAGTACGTGTCTGTGCAGTGTTCATGCTATGTTTAGTTCAAATGGTGACAAACCAACCGTTGGGTTTAATAGTTTTAATGTAAACAAACGGTTGGTTTTGTCCATATTTGATCCAAACATGGGTTAAAACAGCCCAGCATTTTAGAGTGAACTTGCATTTAATTATCATGTTAACGTATTATGTTGTTATAATGTTATAACTTTACCAAACCATTACCCCCAAACCTAACCATACCTCAAACTTATTATATTAAATGTGGCATTTTCCAGAATATCGTGTAGTAGTAAATTCATAGTCTTGAGGAGGGTATTTAATCATATAGTTATCATTGTCCATCATAAGAGGACGGTCGTGGCCAGATTGCAGACGCGTCTGATTAAAGTGAACATGACGAGAGCGGATGAGATTTGTAAAGTGTTGGGCACACACAGCGTTACACAAGCGCCCGTGACCCCGGACGTCCTTTCAGTGGAGTTGCATCCCTCAGCTGGGGGAAGATTAGGTGTGTGTGTGTGTGTGTGTGTGTGTGTGTGTGTGTGTGTGCTGCCACCGAAACAAGGGTAAAACCTCATCCAGCTCTCAATAATGCATGATTAATTAGCGGACTCTGAAATAGGGCGAAACCAAAAGAGAGGCTGGAAACAGGAGACGCACGCCGTCCCGAAGGGGAATACACTCACACTGCAAATACTGCAACAATCGGCTCTTCTGCTGTGTGTGTGTGTGTGTGTGTGTGTGTGTGTGAATCGTGACTCTGTCTTTGCAGCCACCAGCAAGTTAAATGTAAGCTGAACAATAGTCACACACACACACACACACACACACACATATATATATAAGGGCTGTCAAAACGATTAATCGCGATTAATCGCATCCAAAATAAAAGTTTGTGTTTACGTAATATATGTGGGTGCACTGTGTATAATTATTTTATATATGTAAATACACACACATGCTTGTATATATTTAAGAAATATTTTCATGTATATTCTGTATATAGATTTATATATAATTTATATTATATATAAATATAAATATTTTATATATATATTTTTTTCTCTTAAATATACATGCTTGTGTGTTTTTATATATATATTAGGGCTGTCAAACGATTAATTGCGATTAATCGCATCCAAAATAAAAGTTTGTGTTTACGTAATATATGTGGGCGTAGTGTGTATAATTATTTTGTATATATAAATACACACACATGCATGTATATATTTAAGAAAAATGTGTTCTCAATATATTTATATTTATACATAATATTAATTATGTATAAATATATATAAAGTATATACTTTCAGATTTATCTTAAATATATACATGCATGTGTGTGTATTTATATATACAAAATAATTATACACACTACGCCCACATATATTACGTAAACACAAACTTTTATTTTTATCGTTTTGACAGCCCTAATATATATATATATATATAGAGCTTATCTCATATTGGTTTGTCTAAAACAGGGTTTTGAACTGGTGGTCAGCGGCCGGGTATCCATTTAAAACTAATATATACAATATATTTTTAAAAATTACTAATGTTAAATGTTAATATTTACTTATGTTGCAAAGACTCAGAAATCCTGTGATGAACTGTAATTACTCTATCAATTTGATATATATATATAACACAAATTGATAGAGTAATCACAGATATAGAGAACCGATTATTAATCGATTATATTTGTAATAAAAAATAGTCTCGATAAGACTATTTTTTAAGATGGCTCCTGTCTTTATGACACAATTGTGACTATAACACAAGTTTGTGACTTTATATCACACAATTACGACTTTATAACACAAAATTGCGACTTTATGACACAATTGTGACTCCAAATCACACAATAATGACTTTATATCACGCAAGTCTGAATTTATAACACACAATTCTGACTTTATATCACGCAAGTCTGAATTTATAACACACAATTCTGACTTTATATCACGCAAGTCTGAATTTATAACACACAATTGTGACTTAATAACACAAAATTGTGACTATAATTCTGACTTTGACACAATTCTGACTTTATAACTCGCAAGCGTCCATATTTTTGGACTGCTTTGTATGTCTGCAGAAATATGCACTGATGGTTTGGATGATGGTTCATGAGAAGAGGAGAAGTCAGTCTATATGTTTGCACAAGCCGTGTTTACTCTGGGCTGAGGCTAAACAGGGTTCCCATGAAGAAAGGCAAGACAAGGAAAGGCTTAAAGTGATTCCTTCCAGGGTTCAACCTGTGGAGTCGTGATGAATGTCTTTTCACACCGACTCAGAAGTATTTAGCACCGTCCCGAGACATCTGTCTCTAGACGACAGGCTTCAGATCAGATTTCAGAGATACACTACAGCGTATGATTTCATCCTGTACCCTAAAACCCCAATATGAGTCATTTTAGTACCATTAAAGGCATATTCACCCCAACATTATCATTCTGACTGTTTTCACTCACTATCAGGTCATTCCAACAGTGGAAGATAACTTAAAGAACTGTTTTTGTCCTCAAAATGAAAGTCGGAGGGGTCCAAAACAACATTAGACCCCATTGACTCTCATTAAATAACAAAAACATTGTTCAAAATATTACATAAAGAGTCATTTTGCTGTCTTAACACTCCAATCCTTTGTGGAAAAGAAGTGCAATTCATTGTTTTGAATGTGAACTTGTAGTTCAAATATTACAAAGTTGCAATCTTAAATCATACACTCTCAGAAAAAAGGTACAAAAGCTGTCACTGGGGCTGGACCTTTTCAAAAGGTAAACTTTTGTCCATATTAGGTGCTAAATATGGACATTTAGGTGCTAATATGTACATTTAGGTGCTAATATGGACATTTTAGGTGCTAATATGTACATTTAGGTGCTAATATGGACATTTTAGGTGTTAATATGGACATTTTTGGTGCTATTATGTACATTTTAGGTGCTAATATGTACATTTTATGTACTAATATATACATTTTAGGTGCTAATATGGACATTTTAGGTGCTAAATATGGACATTTAGGTGCTAATATGTACATTTTATTTGGTAAATAAGGACATTTAGGTGTTAATATGGACATTTAGGTGCTAATATGTACATTTTAGGTGCTAAATATGGACATTTAGGTGCTAATATGGACATTTTAGGTGCTAATATGTGCATTTTAGGTGCTAAATATGGACATTTAGGTGCTAATATGTACATTTTATTTGGTAAATGTGGACATTTAGGTGTTAATATGGACATTTAGGTGCTAATATGTACATTTTAGATGCTAAATATGGACATTTAGGTGCTAATATTTACATTTTAGGTGCTAATATGGAAATTTTTGTTGCTATTATGTACATTTTAGGTGCTAATATGTACATTTTAGGTACCAAATAAGTACCATTAAGGTACCAATATGCACCCTTTAGGTACAAAAGGTACCGCCACAGTGACAGCTTTTGTACCTTTTTTTCTGAGTGTGTAAAAGTTGCAGATGATATGATATTAATGACATAAAAGGACAAGAGAGTTCACTAAACCTAGTTACAGAGCGTTAGTGTGAAGAAGAGAAGGACTAAAGGGTGTGTGTGGCGGTTTCTGGTCCTCCCGAGAACTGAAATAACGACTTAATAAAGACAGGCTGCAACAAAAGAAGCTGTAATTGAATCTGAGGACAAAAACAAAAAGGGCACGAAGAAGAAGTGCTCCTGAAACACCCTTTACTGCTCATAAATCCCCCTGACATTTCCCTCCGTCAACAGGCCGTAATTAGACTGTCCACCTCAAGAACACACACACACATACGCCACGAATGATGCCACAAAAATAATGGTGCATATAATCTATTAACTCTATATATTATTCCAGCTAATAAACTACAAAACATGTTGGACGTATTTTTGTAGGCCAAAACCCCAGAGTCAGAATGAAATCAAAACTGACAATTCTTATTTTTCTAAGTGTTTATTAGGTGAGACTCAAAACATTAGAATATCATGCAAAAGTTCAGTAATTCAACTTAAAAGGTGAAACTAATATATTATATAGACTCATTACATGCAAATGAGATATTTCAAGCCTTTATTTGTTACCATTTCTAATGATTATAGTTTACAGATATGAAAACCTTTTCACAATATTCTAATTTTGAATTTGGGGTTTTCATATCTGTAATCCATAATCATATACATATCAACAATAAAGCTTACCCAAACACAACAACATATAAATATGCATGGTTATTCGAGGAAATATTAATAACTGAGCTATACAGTAATAATTGATCATCAGATCCTCATATTAGAGTGATTTCTGAAGGGTCATGTGACACTGAAGACTGGAGTAATGATGCTTTGATCACAGGAATAAATTACACTTTACTGTATATTCACATAGAAAACAGATGATTTACATTACAATAATATTTCACTGTTTTTACTGTATTTTTGATCAATAAAGGAACCATTATTGAACAGAAGAGACGTTTATTAGTGATCAGACGTAACATAATAATTACACTAATTATTGACTTATAAGCATCAACACACTTTTAATATCAGAGCATCTCTATGAATAAATAACACTATATATTCACAGCTGTTTTACTAATAATATTCCTAATAATAATATTTACTAATAATATAAATAATATTCCACAATTTTACTGTATTTTTGATCAAATAAATGCACCCTTGGTGAGCATATATATATATATATATATATATATATATATATATATATAAAGAAATATATATATATATATATATATATAATATAAGAAATATAAAGAAATATTCATATATATATAAATGTAAATATTGTAAATATTTATTATAATTAAATATTCTGTAAATATTTATTATAATTACTAGCTAGTAAAATATTAATTACTAGCAACTTACATCAACATTGTGATTAGATTACTGTACTATTACTCTCTCTAAAATATATTGCATTAATTATTACTAACTTTGTAAATCCCCAATTTTGGGTCAAACACGGACTAATATTTGGGTTAAAAAAATTATTAAAAAAAAATTGTAACCCAATGACTGGGTTTGTCCATATTTGACCCAAATTTCATTTTTAGAGTGTTCATATATATATGTGTATATATATATATATATATATATATATATATATATATATATATATATATATATATATATATATATATATATATATATATATATATATTATATATATATATATATATATATATACACACACACACACGTCTAAATACAAGAGTACTGTAAATAAAAGAAGAAAAGAAATGATCTGATTCTCTACAAATGCCCTACTTTCATTTATTGGCAAGTTTAATTAAACATGTGTGCATTATACACTCTAAAAATGCTGGGTTATTTCAACCCAAATTTGGGTCAAATATTGACAAACTCAGTAATTGGGTTAACATTTTAAATTAATTTAACCCAAAGTTTAGGTTTGTCCATATTTTACCCAAAATTGGGTTAAAACCCAGTGTTTAGTGTTGCTCTCTCCTCAGATCATCATCGTCATCATTAATGGCCTGATCCGCCTACTGTGAGTCAGTGTAATACTGGACATGCTTCATTCCCAGTCCAGTCTCTTAACTCACTGGAAGTGTGTGTGTTTTCCTCATTGTTCTTCAGTGACAGAAGCGTTATAAACACACACACGGCTGCATGGAAACACTGACGCTGGAATGCAGAGCGGCTGCTCTCTCTTTACACCCGTTCCTGAAATAACTGAGTGTGTGTCGTGAAGAAACACGAAGGTGTGTGAGCCGTGACATCATCATCATCAGGGAGGAGCCCCAGTGTGTTGTGAGTTCAGTATTTATTGTTGCTATGCAACAGTGTCTACATCACACTCGTGCAAGGTGTTTCGTTTTTTATGTTTATCATTTACCCAAGTCTGGTCCTATTGTTGTTCCAAAGTGACTTTCTTTCTTCTATGGAACAGAAAAGAACATATTTGGTGTAGCCCAACAGTTTTGGCGACCATTGACTTTCATTGTATGGGCAAAACTACAACAACAACAACTCAAAAATACCTTCTTTTGTGTTTCACAGGAGGAAGAATGTCATGCACTTACACTGTGTGTCCAGCATAAATATCTGAACATTCATAAATCAAGATACAGAAGCAAAATTATATCAGATGATAAGTTGTTTTCTGATCAAAATTAAGAGTTTTTGCTTTAAACAAGAACAAAACAAGACCAAATACCTGCCGATGGGGTCTTGAAAATTTATGACCAGAAGTTTGTTCTCATTTTAATCACAAACTCACTTCATTTTTCAAGTAATTTTCCTTCTCAAGTGAATGTCTACCTGACTTGAGAATCTTTAGATATTTATATTGGAAAACAATAAATACTGAGGAAGAACATCATTTTTGAATTAAGTAAATTATCACATAATGTTGCCTTATAGCGTATATATTTTTGCATTATTTATTTATAGCATTAACCCTTTGAGTCCCTAATTTTTGGGTCACATAATGTGCCTTCGTGGTGGTTAAAAGTGACGAAGACTTGAAATCTAACTTTTTTTTCTCTTCTAGAAAATCAATGTTATACATTTTTGTTCAATAACATTTTTTGATTATTATTTAGAATTTTGAGGAGATTATACGATCCGATGTAATATTTATACTTTTTATAATGAGCTATTTTTCCATTAAAAGTGATTTAGGGAACCAGCAATAAATCCAATATTTCAGATTAACACATTTGAATCATGTCCGTGATTCTTGTGTGGGTTCACATTGCAACTACAACAAAACGCACCAAATTTCGTCCCATTCCGATCAAGCAAAACATTAAAAAAATGATCATTACTCCAGTCTTTAGTGTCACATGATCCTTCATTCTAATATGATGATTTGCTGTTCAATTATTACTGTATTGCTCCGTTGTATCTCAGCATATGTTGTTGCGTTTGGGTAAGCTATATGGCTTACAGATATGAAAACCCCAAATTCAAAATTAGAATATTGTGAAAAGCTTTTCATATCTATAAGCCATTATCATCAAAATTATAACAAAAAAGGCTTTAAATATCTCACTTTGCATTTAATGAGTCTATATAATATATTAGTTTCACCTTTTAAGTTGATGTTGGATAAGAAAGCCAAACTTAAATGATACAAATGGCCTCAAATGACAGTGTTTGGGTTCCTAAGTGACATGCATTGTTTTTAATTCCACAACGACCGTAGAGAAAGGCCGTCAGGTCACATTTCAGTATCAGCAGTCACTATAACCCAAGAAGGTTGTAATAAGAAGGTGATTGGCTGAGTCCGCCGTTTCTCCTCCCGCTCTGCCTTTCTCTGAACTTTGAACGCTCACAATATCCCTGCTAAGCAAATTAGCTTATCCTGACTACCCAGTTTAGAAATCTGCAGTCATTAGCATGTTCCTCTCTCTGTAATCAGGCCAATAAGACAAACAGTAGAGATGGACCTGTGTTTCTGCTTCACCAGCACAACTTGACTATAAAATCAGCTCAGGATTCATTTTAAACTGTATTGTGAGTCTGGAATCCCAAACGTCTTAAGGTAAATATTTAAAGACACAATGGCTGAAGAGCAATATTCGTTGCCAATCCTCGTCCATATGGTATAAGCTTATAGTGTGCACAGCTTATAACAATTCATGACGCCGTCAAAACCCTTAAACCCCTCGCGTATGGGAGCTTGTCTTACTCGAGCAATGAAATATGAGATCAACATACTATTCCTGAAAGAAAACGCAACACAACACGGCTGTGTCACGTTACAATATATGCAGCACAGATGAATAACTGCGTTTTGATTTACACTTGACTTTTGTATTAATAAATAACTTGCATGTTTATTTAGTCACATGTCACCCATCGCCGTCATATGTTCTTCAAAAGCAACGTATTGTGCATATTGCATAACTTAAAATGTCACAACAAGGTATAACCATGCACAGAAATGTGCTAAGTTTATTGCTTTAACACAAAATATAGACAATATAACATACAAAATAACATTCTAAAAAAATCATACTCTTTTTCTGGTACATTTTAAATCCATAATATCTGGGTATGGAGTATTTACACTACATTATAGATAACACAGACACATATTATAGATAATATATATATAGTACACTACTTATTGACTGAATTACATGTAAAACTAAGTTATGTTTTGTTATCCACTGAAATGCAGACACTGAAATAACTAGTGTATTTGCATTGATGATGACGAAAACACGAACAGCCAATAGCATCTGAGTATTTTTTCACGCAAAACACGCAAGGGCAGATTACACCTCAGTGGACAAATGACCAGTGTCACTCCGCTCTGTGCTAGTGCTTTGCTTAATGTAGCCTATCGCTTTAATTTATATATGTGTACCTTCTCATCTGCTTAAAATGTCTGAAATTATTAACGAGATTATTATTCAGAACCTTTAATCTGACTTCATGATCTTGTCAACGAAAGCTGCAGAGAGCCTGTTTTATAACGATAGGCTGTTAACAGCACTGAGGTGTCTCGATTAAGCAAATTAACATAATAAAGGATGCAGTATTGTTGTGTTTAAATCTCCTACGTGTGGGAGGAAAACACTTAAAACAGACATAACTAGAAACCCCAGCCGTTAATGTATTTTTCGTTCATTGGTCGAGGGGCGGGTCCCTTTGATTATTGACGTTAGAGCCAAACCAATCAGCGCGAAGAATTCGGAGGCAAATATATGACGAAGGCGCGTTCGTCCAATCGTAAGCGTCGCTGGGGTTTTGACCTCTGAAAACCGCATCACCGCCCCCAACCTGTCCGTGGCGGAGGAGCGCTATAAAGGAGATCCAGTCAGGAGTTTAAAGGGCAGAGTTGTAAAAACTCCCAGGCAGTGGGGAGTCGGATTGCTTGACGACAGACTCCAAAAAAAAAAAATAACACAATTACCCGAAGAACAAACAAGTAATCCTATTAATGCAACCTAACTGGAATAATCCTTTCGACAACTGAAGCGGAAGCCCAACCCTGAGAGAAAAACACGGTCGTTTAATGTAAGTATTTTTGGCATTGAACATTCGCTCGCTAAGGGTTAATAGATATCTTTGTATCTCAATGTCACTGCCGTAAAGCTGTAGTTTAACTTAAAAATAATGGTGGAACACAAAAGGAGACGTTAGGTAGAATGACCATTCACTTCGTCCATTCACTTGTATGGTATAGAAAGAAAATGCATTAATAAGTCAATGGTCGAAGCTGTCAGTCCTTAAAATCATCTTTTGTGCTCCAGGAAAACAACGCATGCCGTTTTGAAGGCAAGTATAATATTTATTCGAGTGCGTTGTCGCTTTAAGAAACCGATTAATGCAAATGTTGGTTGTCTGCTTGGATGTGTTGCTTTTTTTATTATCATGAATTAGTTTAATCTAGCCTGCGATCATGTGAGAGTGCTCACGCTGTTTGTGTCATGAATCCCAAAACATGTACAGTGTCAAAGTTCATTCAAATCCACATTTTGATTCGTCATTTAGCTTGGCTTATCCACAGCGACTGAGCTGATCTGTTCACGGTTTTGCAGTCATTTCAACACGGCGTCCAGAATATTCCCATTCATATTCATAATAATCATGGCAGTGGCTCATTTGAATCCAACGCTCGTTTGCAACGCAATAACCGACGTCTGTTTTTGTCGGAATCACGAGCCCATACGCGAGCAAAACGCACTATTTTACGCATATGTTTCGTGTTTTAACCACCGAATATCAAACTCCTGGTTGTATTATCGAATGTAAGCCTGCCTTTGTAATTATATTATATTATTTGTGTACACTAGCTTACCAATTCGCCCTGGGATACACACCCCGAGCAGGGCGACACGCTATTGGTCGCGATCTTCGGGAAATCCGATCGCCGATCTGTTGCGCAATGTGTCGCATTGTGTTCAAACGCCCTATATTCACATAAAGGCGTTTTTACGCAACAGTTGACGGAATAAAGTAGGGAAGAGAATCCGTGTTATGTAATCTCCCTTGAACAGCGGGTTTCAATCCTTTAGATGGATGCCTCAGACCCCCAAACGTGATCATCCTCGTGCGATAGATAGATAGATAGATAGATAGATAGATAGATAGATAGATAGATAGATAGATAGATAGATAGATAGATAGATAGATAGATAGATAGAATTTACACTGTGAAAAAAATCCAAATAAATGGGAATATTTTCCCTAAGCACTATAGTAACCTACTGTACAGCTTATTTAAATACAAAATTATATTTAATAGGCCTACATTTTCTTATTTAAAGAATTAGTTCACCCAAAAATAAATTATCCCATAATTGACTTGCCTTCAAGCAATCCTAGATGAATATGGCTTTCTTCTTTCAGCCAAACACAGAGTTACATTAAAAAATAACATCCTGGCTAGCTTTACAATGGGAGTGAATGATACCTGAGATTTTAAAGCGCATCCATCCATCATAACAGTGACCAGTTAATAAAGGCCTTCTGAAGCGTTTTTGTAAGAGAAATATATTTGTAACTTTATGCACTATAGCTTCCAGTAATGGCCGTGCCCGTATGCGAGTCTAGTTCTGGCAGAGAGTGACCTCTGACCTGACACATGACCTCTGACCTGATGCATGATGTAGGAGTAGCGTAAGTAAGCGTAATTCATGAGCAGTGTTTTGTTTTCTCTATCCTTTGTGCTTCTGCATTGGTCAATACGTCATGCGTCGGGTCAGAGGTCACTCCCGCCAGAGCTAGACTCGCGTGCGGCTGTTACAACAGTAAAGTTATAAATATGGATATTTCTTTAATAAACGCATGGCTTTGCTTCAGAAGCCTTTATTAACCCCTGCAGGCGTATGGATGGATGTGTTGTTTTTTGGGGGGCTTAACCCTTTAGCTGTCACCCCCCCCCCCCCTTTTGATAATTGACATTAAAATGCACTATACAAACTTAAATGGTTGTAATTCAAGAATGCTCTGGAATATAGAGCTACGTTTGGTCTTGTTTTAAAGAAAACAATCAGCAGATTATTACTGAAGTGAAAGCACTTCAAAAAAATAAAGTATGAAAAAGTTATGAAAGTTATAATTTACAGTAAATCAAATATACTTTATTAATATATATATATATATTATATGAAATAAATATTTCACAAAATATGTTTTACTGTAAAATTATTATAAAATGAAAGCTATACATCTAACCAAGTTGTGTTCCAAATTTGAAGGTTGATATCACAAAAATTGAAGTTCACATGAGATTTTGTTCAGGCGTAGTACCAAAAATAGCCACCGGGTGCCATTGAATTCCATTGAGTTTAATTGTATGCATTTTGCCATAATTTCTATCCAAATATCACTTCTGTCACTAAATATGGAACCTTGAGATTCAGACCTTTCTGACAATATGTGTTTTGTCAAGATTAGAAAAGGTTTTCATAATAAATTATGAAAGATGATGCCCAAAATGGGAGGGGCCTAATAATTAAAATACCGTTTCTATGGTAACGCAACGTTCAATTTCAAAACGGTTTTCACAGGATGAATTCTGAGTTCGTAAGCTTTCAAATGAGACCTAATTTATGATAACTACTAAAATATGTGATATAATAATAATAATAAATATATTTCTATATATATATATATAATATTATACTTTTTAGAGGACTTCTTACCTTACTTTTTAAAACATAATTTTATCTTTTTTTATTGACAAATACTAATTATGTTTTATTATGAACTTTTAGCACTAAAAACCAAAGTTTCAATTATTAAAAGTGTGTTTCGACTTTTTGCGACAAAACTCAGAAACTCCTTTAATGACGCCGATTTTTTTTTTTTTTTGAGGCGCACTCTTGTCATAAATTCATATATTACTGTTCATTCATAATTTGTAAGAAAAAAAACAGACCTAAAATATTTATTTAGGAGTCTTAGACCTTTCCAACGATATATAGTTTATCATGACTAGATTAGGATTTAATAGTAATATAGTGAAGTAAAGTTAGGTTGCCCATATATGGGCAAGTGACAGGGTACCATTCCCTCCCATTATCAAGCCAGGATATTTTATGTATATTTCTTCTTTCAGTCAAAGTCGTACACTTTGGATGGCTTGATGCAAGTAAAAAATACATTATCATTCAATTTTTGGGTGAATTAACCCTTTAATTAAACATATTTGCATGTTGTTCTCCAAACTCCCATCACCCGTATTACAAACCCCAGGCCTATGATGCGCAAAACGCAACGGATTACGCAAATTTAACCCGATTTTATCGCTTTGTACTCATGAAACGCATTTGTGGCCTTTATTTAAAACGCCCGGTCCGGTGTTTTTCTGCTCATGGTTCATGACTCTTCACAGCTGAATACCATGCCTTTCTTTCCTCTTCAAGGAGATTTCCCAGTGGCTCAACAAGCGTTTCCTCGTCCCCCAGCACCGATCGCTACTGCCTTGGAGGTTTTTACAGCACTCGACCATAAAGACGGCACAGACGCACAGCTATGCAGCTTGAAATCCAAGTAGCGCTGAACTTCATCATTTCGTACCTCTACAACAAACTCCCGCGGCGACGAGTCAACATATTCGGCGAAGAGTTGGAGAGGCAGTTGAAGAAGAAATACGAAGGACATTGGTACCCAGACAAGCCATATAAAGGATCCGGGTTCAGGTGCATACACGTGGGCGAGAAAGTAGATCCGGTCGTTGAGGAAGCAGCCAAAGAAAGCGGGTTGGACATCGAAGACGTTCGGAATAACTTGCCCCAGGATCTCAGCGTTTGGATCGACCCTTTCGAGGTTTCCTACCAGATCGGCGAGAAGGGAGCCGTCAAGGTGCTATACGTGGACGATAACGGCGAGAACGGCTCCGAGCTGGACAAGGAAATCGGAAACAGTTTTAACCCGGAGGCTCAGGTCTTCATGCCAATCACGGACCCGGTGGGCGTGTCCTCCGAGTCGAGTTCGCCGTCGCCGCCGCCGTTCGGCCAGTCGGCGTCCGTCAGCCCGTCTTTCATGCCACGATCCAACCAGCCTTTGACTTTCACCACCGCGTCCTTCGCCGCCACCAAGTTCGGCTCCACCAAGATGAAGAACGGCGGGCGCAACGGCGGGAAAGTCTCCCGCAACTCGCCCACCAATCTCGTCAACAACCTAATCAAGCAAAAAGCCATTTCCAACTCCATGCATTCGCTCTACGGATTCGGCCTCGGAAGCTCGCAGCAAAAAGCGTCAGCGTTGTCTCCCAACGCTAAAGAGTTCGTGTTCCCGAACCTCCAAGGACAAGCGAGCTTCCCGAGCGAGAACGCCATCAGCCCTCAGCCGTACGGCAACGCCTTCGACGTGTTCTCCGCTTACGGGAACGTCAACGACAAGTCTCTGGTGGACGGCTTGAGCTTCAGTCTCGGAAACATGCAGTATTCCAACCAGCAATTCCAGCCGGTCATGGCTAACTAGTTTGTTGGCGACAAGGAAAACGTAAAAGACGCACAACTGTGGATGTAGTCCGTGATGAGCGCATGAGCCCAAGGGTGTTTTGTTTTATTTGATTTCTTTCCTAATCTCTTTTTTATGCCCCCTTGAGTTTGTACTGAAAGCTTGTTACACACACACACACACATGCATACACACGGCTCGGTCAATCAACACGCGTCAATGTTTTCTTTTCCTTTTTCGCCAATAACGCAAAAAACGTTTTTTTTTTTTACTACCTTTTGGAAGAAAAAAAATTAGGGCTGTGCAAAAATTAATAATCCAAAATAAAAGTCTGTGTTTACATAATATATTTGTGTGTGCTGTATATAATTATTTTGTTTATATAAATACACACACGTGCATGTATATATTTAAGAAAATGTGTTATTCATATATATAATATAGATTATGTATTTATATTTACAGAATTGAAGCGCAAATAATTCTTAAATATATACATGCATGATTACAAAATAATTATATACAGCACACTCAAATATATTATGTAAACACAGACTTTTATTTTGGATGCGATTAATCGCAATTAACTTTTGCACAGCCCTAAAAAAAATACTTTAAAACATTGGTAAACAAAAAAAGCAAAACCCAGAAGTTCAAGTTCTGGCCTCTTACAGTATTTTAAAGGTTGGTAAGACTTGGCTGATTTTTAAGAAATTGGCACTAATGCATAAATATATCTGGGGTTACGTGGTCTTTTTTCTAATTGTATAATTTAATTGAGTACAGAGTTTGTAAAATATCAGAGTATATATATATTGTTTCTACAACATGGTATTGCATTTATATCTTTTTACTACTCCAGTGATCTGTGATGGCTGCAGAAGCTTTATGTTATAATATATTTTGTTTTGTTTTTTTGTCTTTCTTTTTTTAAATTGTTAAAGAAATTCATCTTTAAAACAAACAAAAAAAACTTCTAAAGATCGTGTACAGAATATTCCTTAGTGTTGGAATTTCAGTGTAGGAATATTTGCTTTTTTGAAACAAAAAGAGTTGTATTTTCTGTTAAGAGTTAAACAGATTTTTGCTATATTATGGACAATGTAATCGTATATATTAATTTTGTACCTACATTGTGCAATACTTGATAAAATATGGTATAACAAAGTATTTTGAGTCAGTGTCTTACATGTCGAGAGGGACTGAAATAGTTTATATTAAGTTTGTATTAAAATGCTTGAAATATGCTTGTCTTATTTTTGTTTTTCTTTTTTTATTTGACATTTGCACCCTGGCCTTTTTCAATAAAAGACAATTTAGGCAAGAATACCACTGGTCGTCTTTTATTTTTTTTCCAATTTGCGTGATATTTTGTGTTTTTACGGTGATCTACAACCAAGTCTTTTGTTAGTTACCTTTAGTTAAGACTTTCACGGGTGAGAAAATGATTCGATTCAAAGTGTTTGTCAAATCTGAAGCACAAAATGGCTTCTAATGTGCGATTCTCATATTAAAGGAGTAGTTCACTTTTGAAAACTTTTGCTGATAATTTACTCTCCCCCATGTCATCCAAGATGTCCACGTCTTTCTTTCTTCAGTCGAAAAGAAATTAAGGTTTTTGATTAAAACATTCCAGGATTTTCTCCATATAATGGACTTCAATGGGGACCAAACGGTTCAAGGTCCAAAAGACAGTTTCAGTGCAAACTACAAACTGTTCAAAGGGCTTTAAACGACTCCAGACGATGAATAAGGGTCTTATCAAGCGAAACGAGCGGTCATTTAATAAATAAATAACAAAGTTAAAGTTTTATAAGCTCAAATACTCACCTTGCTCTGTTCTGTGATGCGCGTTCGTGACACTCCTGTTCGTTTATCATAATGAACGAATCTTTTTTTCTTGTCATTTGGTTCATTCAACGAACGAAATGAACGAGTTGACTCGGAAAAAGATTCGTTCATTTTGATGAACAGGAGAGTCACGAACGTGCATCACAGAACAGAGCAAGGCGAGCATTTGAGCTTATAAAACTTTAACTTTGTTATTTATTTATTAAATGAGCGATCGTTTTGCTTGATAAGACCCTTATTCATCGTCTGGAATTATTTAAAGCCCTTTGAACAGTTTGTAGTTTGCACTGAAACTGTCTTTTGGACCTTGAACCGTTTGGACCCCATTGAAGTCCATTATATGGAGAAAATCCTGGAATGTTTTCATCAAAAACCTTAATTTCTTTTCCACTGAAGAAAGAAAGACGTGGACATCTTGGATGACATGGGGGCGAGTAAATTAGCAGCAGCAGTGTTTTTTAAAAGTGAACTACTCCTTTAAATCTGATTTCTGAAAACGACCTTCTTCCTCATTTAACACAGCTGTACTAAACATGTACCGGAGGCAATTATGACCCAAAAATGTTGTCTTGCAGAATCTTTCTTTTAGACACAATGAAAACCTGCCCAGCTGACTTCACTCTCTATACATTTAGCAAATTCCAAACATTGCAGTGCGTGAATGTGTGTGTCTACATTCAGAGAGGTGCGGCGCAGGTGACCTTTAAAAGATGAACAATCACTTTTGCTGATTCACTGTCTCGTTAACTCATACATGTGAAACTTGAAAAATGAGAATATCACGAAACTAAAATATTAGACTCAAAGTGAGATATTTCAAGCCTTTATTTGTTATAATTTTAATGATTATGGATTAACATTGTGAAAAGGTTTTCAAGAACTGTAGGTCATAATCAAAATTATAACAAATAAATCCTTGAAATGTCTCACTTTGAATCTATATAATATATTAGTTTCAGCTTTTAAGTTATTTTTCGAGTTTCACCAATGGCATTTCCTCTATGATTCTTCGAGTCCCGAGGGTTGCACACACATCACTCGTGTTCCCTCTTATTTCATTGCGTTATTGCTGTTGTGGACGCAACGATTAAGCTTCAAATGGACACTTTGTTTTTGCAGCTGAAGTGCAAAGCCTGTGTGAGATCATGGCCTTCACAATGTGCGCTTGTTTATTTTTAATACTGCAGTTTGAGCCTTCGCTGATGCCCGCGTGGACACAGATAGAGCTCCATCTGCTTATCTCGAGCATGTTTTGGCAGTGTGTATTATTTTGGTAGTCTACGAGCTGGATAATGTGTGTGTGTATATGTGCTATAGGCTTGACAGGTTTTGTTGAACAGATAAGAGATAACTCCGACTGTTATTGCCTGGCGTGACTCCAGACCTGTAGGGTAGGATATATATGTTAAAGGGAAAGAAAAGATGGAGAATATTGCAATGTAAAATCCAAATATGAGGAGCATTCCAGGCCATATTGAAAGCATTTCCTGAGATTGTGCGTACATATTGCAAAAACATGTTGTTCTTCCTCTGGTTTTCCAGCACAAATATCTAAACATTGTTATATCAAGATGCATTTATATGTTTTCTGAAATGTGGAGGTCAATATGGGGTCAAACTCACTTCATCTTCATACATTTCTCAGTAAACAAGACTTAATATTTTCAGTCATTTTGCTTCTCCGGTAAATGCATCTTGATTTAAGAATGTTTAGATATTTGTACTGGAAAATAAAATTATTATTATTATTTATTTTATTATTTTCTTCCCTCTGATCCATCGCCAGAGTCTTTAAAAGGGAATTATTCTATAGTAAAGCACAAGCATTCCAACGTTGTTTTGGAAAAATCTGTTCTGGCACACGGACAAACCTTAGTCAGTGCCATTAATAAAGCAGTGCCAAGTCCCTTTACCACAACAGAAGGATCGTTCCCAGCATGCTCTTTCAGAGACACACTGTACTCTAGTGAAAGTACTTCATCAAGGTCAGTAGTGGGTCAGAATCTAGGCACAGTCAGATCATAATATACTGTACTCTTTGTGTCCCGAGTTCATGTGGACAACACTCCTTAAGTGAAAGTAAAGATACTACTGGTCAAATATTACTCAGTTACAAGTAAAAGACTCGTTTTCAAGAGTAAATGTCAATGCATTGTTTTATTATTGTTGCATTGTAATACTTACAGTGCCTTATGCCTCTGAAGCAACCTGAATAATACTAGTTAGTCGAATCTGGAATTAAGAGCTTTAAATGCTCTAAAACCTATAGAAATTAAACTGAATTGAAAAGACAGCAGACATAATCATATTTAAAAAAATATACATTATTTCTCAGAATTGCGAGATGGAAAGTTAGAATTGCGTGATATAAAGTCAGAATTGCGTGATATAAAGTCAGAATTGCGAGATATTAAGTCAGAATTGCGTGTTATAAAGTCAGAATTGTGAGTTATAAAGTCAGAATTGCGTGTTATAAAGTCAGAAATGCATGATATAAAGTCAGAATTGTGAGATTTAAACTATTCTGAGGAGGAAAAAAGTTAGTCTTTTTTCCCCCTTAGAATTGGCCTGATAAGTCGCAATTGCGAGTTTATATCTCACAATTCTGAGAAAAGATGTCAGAATTTCGACATATAAACTCGCAATTGTGTGTTATAAAGTCAGAATTGCGAGATGTAAACTCGCAATTGTGAGAAAAAAAGTCAGAATTGTGAAAAATCCTCTCCTGACTGATGTTACATCATAAGAAAGGCTAGATGTCTCGTCCGTGCCTGGCGGCCATCTTGTCACAGTCAGCTCGCGAGTAACATTGTGTTTAAATGGCGCATGTACTTTTTAAATAACTTTAACTTGCTCAATTTTTAACCGATTTTCAAACGGTTTGGTTTGTTATAAACGTTGGAGAAACCAAACCGTTTGTAAATCCGTCAAGATTTCAACGAGATAGATAAGAATATTTGTGTTTGTGCGGATCACTCATCTTACATCAGGGACTAGAGCCGGCCAGAAAGCTTGCCTGTGACAAGATGCCCGCCGGTGATGACGATAAAGACTCCGGCTTTATTATGGATATCTATGGAGGTTAGCTACTACTTTATAATAATAATAATAATTAATAACAATAATTTTTAATATTTAATAATATTTAATTATTATTATTATTATTACTACTTTATACTTAAGAGACTTGACAGAAATGTAGAGAAGTACGATAGTTGTCTTTTAAATGTAGTGAAGTTAAAGTTATAAGTTTCCAGAAAAAAAATAAAGATTAAGGATAAAGATAAAGAAAAAGTGTACTCAAGTAAATGTAGGACTTTGTTACTGTACACCCCTGTGTGAAACACATGGACACATTAAGTGTTTTTCTCAGACAGAGATGTCTTGGGTGGAGTCTTGCTCTTATCTGTGTGAAGTTCAACACCCTCGGTAAAAATGTGTGGCATCTGCATGAGGAAGAGCAGGAACATCTGGTTAAACATACCGGATTTCGTTTGTAAAAGATTTCTGTGTAATCCCAAAAAATGCTGATTATACAGTAGTGAATCAAAACCTTCATCAAAGTTATACGTGAATTAATGTTGAACAATACTCATTCTTGGGATGATTTTAATAACATTTTATTAGGAAAAATAGGCAGGTGGAGCTGGGGAGGGGTTCAGAGGAAACATAGCGAGAAAGCGCTCTCATTGGCTGTAGCAGGATCGGCAGAGACCAATCAGCTTGTGGCATAATGATGCGATTGCTTGCGATTACATGTTTAGCCTGCGCCCTCTAGAGTTTCATGACTGAACTACATATATCTTCGATATCGCAGTGTATTTCACCCTTCTGGAAGAATAAACCTATTTAAACTTATTTTTTATGTTTTCTACTTTTATTTTTTATTTACTAAATATTTTTTCATTTTACTTCCAAGACGGCAACATAGTGTCGGCCCAGATCCAGATATTGGCTTGGGGAAAGTGGGCGTAAAAGGTGGTGAAATTACCACATTGTTTATTTATTGATTGATGATTTGAATAATGCACGGCAAATTAGATTTAAGATATTTTAAGACATTCTTGATTATATTATCACACGGATATTTATATAAAGTTGGATGTATAACTATTTATACTAGATTATTAATCACGATTAATCGCATCCAAAATAAAAGTTTGTGTTTACATAATATATGTGGGTGCACTGTGTATAATTATTTTAGATATATAAATACACACACATGCTTGTATATATTTAAGAAATGTTTTCATGTATATTCTGTATATGGATTTATATTTAATTTATATTATATATAAATATTTTATATATAAATATTTTTTTTTCTTAAATATACATGCATGTGTGTTTTTTATATATATCTAAAATAATTATACACAGTGCACCCACATATATTATGTAAACACAAACTTTTATTTTGGATGTGATTAATCGCGATTAATCGTTTTGACAGCCCTAATTTATACCCATAGAGCATGTATGGAAGTATGGAAGCTTATTTATGCTATAGAATAAAAAGTAAAAAAAAAAACTTGCAATTTACGACTTTATCTCTCCATCTTCGACTCTGGTTTAAACATAAAAGGATAAGTTTTTGAAACTTTCAGTGTTTGTGTTTGTGAGTGTGTGAGGTAATCAGAGCTGCTAAAACACACGCACACACAAGCTCTTGAAGCTCCGCCCCCTCTACTGGTAGCAGAAGCTCATTTACATTTAAAGGGACACAAAAACGGCGTGTGTTTGCTAACACTGTGTGAAAAAGTGACACATTTAACATGCTAAATAAGAATATCTGTGGGGTATTTTGAGCTAAAACTTCACACACATCCTCTGGGGACATCAGAGACTTATTTTAATCAAGAGAGAGACAGTGAAACCTCATGCAACTGCAGTGTCATGCCGGGATCCGCGAGTAAGTAAATCAGTGCAGCACTCAGAGGAACCATCACCCCTCACTAAATTATTCAGCGGCAGAGAAAGTGAAGGACTCGCTGATGAGCTGTATGATTTTCAATAAAGGTCAGAATAGGATGGAAAAATCCATGACTCTTTTGGGCCCTTTTGAAGGAGAAGAAACAGATATCATTTCAACTTTAAATATCACCTGTCATACCATTCAAAACTCTGGGTCTAGAGCCTCCATTTTTGCGCGCTGGTCGAAGTCTCGTGGCCCTCTGTCAGAATCCAGAGTTTCAAAAAGATCGGAGGGGGTCAAAATTTCGACTCAAAAAAAACAAAAAACGACAGGGGTACCCCAGTCGACTTTTTCTGTGCAAAAAAAAAAGAGTTTCTCTGATCTTATGGAAACTCTGGATTCTGATAGAGAAAATATAGGCCTATTCATGGAGATTTAAACAAGACAGGCCAAACGTGTGAATGTTCAGGCTATTGTATGCAAACAAATAAAATCGTAGTTGTAACTCTATATTTACAGAAGGCATAATTCTCATTGCCCATACAGAAATGTATATGTAAATATATGTAAATTACATATATAATGTCAGTGCCCATGTATGTCTGCTACCTATATGAGAATATATGCAAAATTCATAATATAAAATACATGTACAAATATGAAACATATATTTCAAAATATAGCAAAAATTGTCGTTTTCATGTAAGTGCCATATTTTTCCCATATATGCACATAAATGTTAAATATATACAAAACGCATATAGACTATATACTATATATATATGAAGAGTTCAGATGCAAAAGCCTCTAAATGCCATTTGAAATTTTCTTCTAAAATGACAATTTTTTATCAAACTTGTATATTTAAGTTCAGTAATTTCACTTAAATGACAATTAATAGGTAATCTTCATTGCCATTTAAGTGAAATTACTGAACTTAAATATACAAGCTTGATGAAAAATGATCATTTTAGAAGAAAATTTCAAATGGCACTTAGAGACTTTTGCATCTGAACTCTTCATATATATATATATATATATATATATATATATATATATATATATATATATATCGACACCAGATGATGAATAAGGGTCTTATCTAGCGAAACCATCAGTCATTTAATAAATAAATAACAAAGTTTAAATTTTATAAGCACAAATTCTAAAATTTTTCATCAAAAAACTTAATTTATTTTCGACTGAAGAAAGAAAGACATGGACATCTTGGATGACATTGGGGTGAGTAAATTATCAGCAAATGTTTTTTTTTTTTTTTAAGTGAACTACTCCTTTAATGGGTATATTTTATGTACTTGTCAAAATGTCATGTAATCAGATGCCATGTAATCAATGTCAATAATGGCAATGTTGTAAGTACTTGTCTTAATAGTTTAAAAAGATGATACTTATTGTCTCAATACCTCTAACACCAATATTTTCATATCATATATCTGAATACCTTGTAATTAAATGCCTATAGTTGGAGATTTTGTTCTGCGTGAATACCAAATATAGTATGTTTAATACAATAATGCAGTGTTTTCTTTGTCATTTTTGACAAACAAATCCACAAAGTATAACCACAGCCACAGCATGTATGTTTACATACATTTATTAAATATGTGGGAAACAAATATATATGTCACATATTTGTACTTAATGTTGTCAATGTGAGAAACAAATACTATATTGTAATATATGCAGCTGTATGTTATCATATATGGATGAATTCGAATATTTTCCTCACATGTTTGGACACATAAATGTTCATATATGTTGTAGGCATATATTGTGTTCTCAGATAAGTCAAATATATGTATAGATATATGTCATGCTATTTAAAATATAAGTAAATATATGGCCATATATTACATTTTTGTATTGGTGTGTATGCAGCATGAGACCAAGACAATCTGTTCGTGAACAGTTGTATTCATTAATCTGACTTTGCATCCATGCATTTAATTGCCATTTGCTTGTGTGATTGTAATCTCAGTAGTATTTTAAATGATATCGTTGATTCTATAAACCATAAGAGATCATTTTCGTCTTTTCCGGCTCCCAGTACCAGCGTAAAAGGAAACCGGAAGTGTCCACTTACACGCTTACTCGCTGAACCCGAATCCAAAATGGCGGCCGCGTGCAACCGCGTGCAACTAGCCGCGATCAAGTAAGTGTTAAATACTCTTTACACAGTTTAAAAACACATTTTAAGCGGTCGCTTCCAAATGGCTTCTATCATGTTCAACGTTGTTCGTGTGTGCTAACTAAAGCACTTAAATAAGACATGTATGTTACTCGCATACAAAACGGTAAGATGCTAGCGAACGGTTTTGTTATGAATGTACGTTTATTCTCATTGTGTATGCAGCATGAGACCAAGACAATCTGTTCGTGAACAGTTGTATTTCATTCATTAATCTGACTTTGCATCCATGCATTTAATTGCCATTTGCTTGTGTGATTGTAATATATCTCAGTAGTATTTTAAATGATATCGTTGATTCTATAAACCACTATAAGAGATCATTTTTGTCTTTCTCCTGCTCCCAGTACCAGCGTAAAAGGAAACTGGAACTGTCCATTCACACACTCGCTGAACCCGAATCCAAAATGGCGGCCGCGTGCAACCGCGTGCAACTAGCCTCGATCAAGTAAGTGTTAAATACTACTGTTTACACAGTTTAAAAACACATTTTAAGCGGTTGTTTCCAAATGGCTTCTATCATGTTCAGGGCTCTTCGTGTGTGCTAACTAAAACACTTAAATAAGACTTGTAAGTTACTCACATACAAAACGGTAAGATGCTAGCGAACGGCTTTGTTATGAATGTAGTTATTAGAAAATTAACTATTCATATCGGCGAAGTACAATGTTTGATAAAGATGGGTTTCATTAGTCTTTATGTTCCTGCAATTTTACTGTATCATTTGAGAAATAATATTTTAACCCTTGTGCATCCTTATGGACATTTTTGTCCTTTTCAGTTTTGTTTTCTTGATCACTTTGCCTGTGTTAAAGCTAACTGCAAAAAACTTGGCTCAGGTGTGTATTTTTATTGGAATTTTACTATTTCACCGTCATTTTCTTAAAGAAAATATTTTTTGCATTAGGTACAAAAATACTCCCTCTCAGCACCTTTTGGACAAAAATGTCCCCATTGAAACCCATTAAAACTGCCATTTTTAATCCCTGGTTCAGTTAACTATAAAATTATGCAATCTTTGTTTAGAGGCTTTCATTCTGAAGGCAAGGCTTCAAAATTTTATATTTTACTATTTTTTTATCAGATGGTGCCATTTTTTTAAGTTTGGCCTATAAAACAAATATTGCTTTATTCCTGTTTTCTGCTTCGGCATACTATAGAGCCAACTGGATAAATTATGCAACGATAATTGTATGGGTGTGTTGGTATGGATGTCAGAGTGTGGTTAGTATGTGTGTTATAAAAAAAATATGTGTGTGTTTGTAGTACTGAGAGAGAAAAACTGCAAATAATAATCCAATCACTGTGAGCAGCAGTGGGGTTTTGCTGCCACCCAGTGGGGAAAATATGTTACTACACCCAAACAAACTATTACAGAAAGCTCATTTTTTGAGATATCATCCTCAAATTTGGAACACAACCTATTTAGATTTATGGCTTTGATTTTATTGCAGTTTTGAGTTCAACCTGATTTATAAAATATATATTTTATGTAAAATATTTTTTTTTATAAATAACTTTCATAAACTTATACCTATATAACTTTTTTTGGATTTACTTATTATTATTTTTTTACTTCAGCAATAATCTGCAAAGGGTCTTCTTTAAAATGATACCAAACTTAAGTCTGTGCTCTAAAGCGTCACATTTTTATGATAGTTTTTTGACATGGACATTTTTGTCCTCTTTTTACCTAAGTGTAACTTTTTTAAATTGATGCACAAGGGTTAATATTAGACCACTTTTGTTCTTTTTCAGTATGCAGTCTGTAACAATATGTTTCTAAAAGCGAATACTTATAATAATCTGCTGCTGGTCCTGAATGTCTTGTCGAATAAGTGTTGATGATAGTCTATGGATCTTCACTATTATCAGAGCAGATGAAACGTCTTTTTGTTTCATGTCAATAGATCATGTTTTCACCTCATTAATTATGTCGTTAGATCTGTTGTCCTATGTTACCAATAAAATGGCAAGCATATTCATCTAATATAACTCTGTATTTTCAGCTTCAGAATCATGAATTCTTTGTATTCTGGTGTTTGTGGTCCTGTGCATTGGTTTTCCAGCACCAAGTCCAAACCTTTTCATTTCCACTCCCATTGTAATCCCAAATGTAGCATTTTAATCAACAGTAATTTCTTTGTTAACCTTTTCTTTCTTTCTTTCTTTTTATTTTCACAACAAAAAGATTAAAAACAATGTAATATGTTTCACAAAAGATGTGGTGGACAACTCGGGGGGCTTAATAAGTGGCAATTTCCATAGAAACAATTATATTTAACAAATTAAAAACATTTCTATATTATTATACAAAAAGTATATTTATATAAAACAACTTACGATTGAATTTAGATCAAAAACCCATACGGCTTTTACCTTTTACCATTTGTCTTGTAGTATTGCAATATCGTGAGTTCAGTATTATGATATCGAATCCTAACATGAGGGTATCGTTACACCCCTAGCCCCAAAGCTACTTAAATGTCCAAATTGAACAAAGGCTTAATCCAAGCCCTGTCTGTGAAATCCGACCTTTGAGGTTAATTTACTTAAAAGTTACTTCACTAGATAGAAAAGGTGGGCATAAACATTTAAAATGTGTAAATTAGTAAAACAAACTCAGTAAGTGTTTTCTTATTGATTTTGTCAGATCTCCTCCTCCAGTGAAGCTCCTCCTCCTCCAATGAAGCTCCTCCTCCTCCAGTGAAGCTCCTCCTCCTCCAGTGAAGCTCCTCCTCCTCCAGTGAAGCTCCTCCTCCTCCAGTGAAGCTCCTCCTCCTCCAGTGAAGCTCCTCCCACTGCAGTTCACCAATAAACGCTGGAATATTCCCCTCAGCTACAAGTGAAGACGAGCATCAAACCATCAGGAAGAGCTGAAATCTGCAAACACAGAGTTTATTGAAGGACACTGAGAACATGAGATCCAGAATGAAACACACCGAAGAACAAAGAGGTTGGTGTCAGTTCTGATTCTTTATTAAAGGCACAGTATGTCAGTTTCGCCACTAGAAGTCGATAATTCTAAACAAAGGCATATCTTGATGATACAAATCGATGGGACTTAGGCAGAAATCATGTTAATGAGCTAATGTATCGAAGTTTTAATAACATCATTGCTAGCAATTGAAGCAATTGCTAATCAGAGACTCCTGCGCGACACACTGGGCCTCACGATCCGTTTATTATGAGCAAAAGTGGAGTTATTGTTCGGCTTAAGCAAAATGTGGGTTTCTATTATACTCCAGCGGCTAAGCACAGCTAAAGCCTTTAATATCCATTTATGAAGATATTCAGTGAAATTCATGAGGTAGAAAATGTTATTATAGACCCCATGAAAGCCAAAATGAGCCAATTGAGAGAAAGTTTGCGTGTGCCTTCTGTGAGCACCGTCTCTCCAACCAAACGCCAAAAGTATTTTTTTTCCTAAAGTAAGTCCACTGTTTTCATGACCATTGTCTTTTCACACAAAATGACTTGATTATTAGCAAAGCCCAACTTATTTTCATACCTGTAGGTCATTTTCTTTGGATTTAATTTTTCATTCGTTCGGTTTGCTTTCACGAGGCAACATTTCAAAGCGTACCGAAATGTGTTTATGCAAGCCACGTGTATAAAACGATCCTCTTATTGGTCAGAGTTCAACCAAAGAGTATAGAAGAACAAGAAGCGAAACTCTGATGCTGTTTTGGTAACAGCCACTAGGTGGCGCTTCGGGAGCTCGGCCGCCATTTTGGGGTGAAAATAGTTTATTGAGGTAGTTTTTTTCTTGCATTAGTGTATGGAAGTTTGTTTCCGCCATAGAATGAAAAATATAAAAGGTAATTGCGACTTTTTATCTCACAATTCTGACTTTTTTTCTCACAATTGCGAGTTAACTTCTCACAATTCTGACATTATTTCTCAGAATTGCGAGATATAAAGTCGCAATTGCGTGATATAAAGTCAGAAATGTGAGATATAAAGTCAGAATTGCGAGATATAAAGTCAGAATTGTGAGAGGTAAACTAGTCTTTTTTCCCCTTTAGAATTGGCCTGATAAGCCGCAGTTGCGAGTTTATATCTCACAATTCTGAGAAAAGATCTCAGAATTTCGACATATAAACTCGCAATTATGTGTTATAAAGTCAGAATTGCAAGATGTAAACTCGCAATTGTGAGAAAAAAGTCAGAATTGTGAGATAAAAAGTCGCACTTCTGTCTTTTTTTGTCAGAATTGCGACTTTATATCACCCAATTCTGACTTTATATCACCCAATTCTGACTTTATATCACCCAATTCTGACTTTATATCTCGCAATTGCGACTTTTTATCACACAATTCTGACTTTTTATCTCGCAATTCCGAGAAATAAAGTCAGAATTGCGAGATATAAACTCGCAATTGTGAGAAAAAAAGTCAGAATTGTGAGATAAAAAGTCACAATTATTTATTTTATTTTTTTATTCAGTGGCGGAAACAAGCTTCCATATTAGTGACTATTTCCCAAGCTGCAAAATTCTAATCTGAAAAATGAAGCCTACCCGGAAGTGCAAAAAAAACGCAATACATGGAAAATCCGCTAGAGGCCGGTCCCAAAAGGGAGCAAATATCCATAGACCTCACATTAAAATGTCTGTTTTCACAGCATAAATTCATGTGTTTACTGTTTGACTTTTATTGTATTTTTGGATAGGTTCCGAGTGCCTGACGACTGTGAGGTGGGTGAATTTTTTTTCTAACTCGTTAGTTTAGATCATATTTAGATAAACATGACAAATAAGGGCGGTTAACTTTGATTGACAGCTGAGAACGGGCTGGAATTCGACGTCTTGGCCATGATCTGACACGACACATCATACCACCTCTGTATCCTTTCTGAACATTTGTGTTTCTGATCAGTTGTGTTTTGTATTTCTCAATATTTTCTAATATGGCGCATTTAGATATAAAATGCAGTGGCGCCTGGTGAAAAATATTGTAGGTGGGCAATGTTGCCAGGGTAGCGGTTTTCCCGCACAATTGGGCTATTTAAAAAAAAAAAAGAGTTGCGGGAAAAATTACAGAGTTGCGGGTAGCGTTTTTTGGGACTATATTTCTTATGTACTGCGGCTACAAAAAAATACTAATTAGAAAAAATTAAAAGGGAACTGTTTATTAGTGGGTGTTGTTGATCCCCGGGAATGAATATTTGGCAACAACTGCTGTGGCGGGCGAGTGGGTTTGCAACTGTATACAGGTGAAGCTCGAAAAATATTTATTTCATGTAATATTCTAATTTTCTAATATTTTGAATTTGGGGTTTTCATTAGCCATTTGTATGTATATGTAAAAGTTTATTTTAAGGCCCTTTGTGGGACTGCAGCCATTGTTTAATCTGATTGGACACTGGAAAATTGGGCTAGTTTTCATTCCATTTGGGCGGGTTTTGAGTTGTCATTGGGCTTGAAATATTTCTGGGACCTGGCAACCCTGTGTTGATGGGGGTTCTTCTATATAGAACCTTTTAGGGGTTCCAAATACGTAGCACTGATAGAACCTTTTCTTCTAAGAGTGTATGTAGCGCCTGACTTGTGCCGCTCAATGTGTATAAATTCAGCTAATTACTTGTAAGTGTGTGTGTTCAGTGTAATACTGAGATATGATAGGGTGAAAAAGGTCTCACATTTTGTCAGATGACACTTTAAAAAGATAAATGAAGAAAGTCAACAACCACAAAAATAACCTGACTCAAAATTGAAATCACTGAACAAACATCTTGGTTTCATTTTTAATGATTTGTTTTTTTACATTTGAACTTTACAATATTTTTCTTCCCTCGCTCCGTTCCCTTCGTTTGTTTAAATATTATTCGTGACTGGCTCTATAAATGTTTTCGAGGCGCTGGCGTTTAGAGCCGCCACACTACACCAAATAAAACAGTTTACATCTGCAGCAGGAAAAAGAAAAGACGCATTCACATCAGAATATACATATCAGATCATTTAACATTAAAAAATATGCAATTTATATATTTATTAGGGATTTATTCATGACAGCGCATGCATAAGCATTTTTATATACAAAATAATTATATACAGCACACTCATATATTATGTAAACACAGACTTTTATTTTGGATGCGATTAATCGCAATTAACTTTTGCACAGCCCTAGTATGTACGCTAATTAGAAATTTTCTTTTTTCTCACCATCATACGTCAGTTAATTTCACCCTGAACTGGTTATATTGAGTGAAGTATATTTACAGATACATTTCTTTCTCTTATATTTGAAACCACCATGTTTGAAAACAAATGTTACAGTATACTTTCTTTCCTAAAACACAGATAGATAGATATAAAAATATTGGAGTCCTCTCCCTCTGTATTGCCCAAAAATAGGTCGTTATGATCAACAATGAGACTTCACAATTAAAAACAGCTACTAAGATTAAGTAATTTTCTTTTTTTTCCCTTTTTTTCCTCAATGGATGAATGGCGTGGTGTCTGTCCAAGTGTGCAAAATATTACTATTTTTTTGGTTACACTTTATTTCGATAGTCACTTTAGACATTCTACTAACTATAAGTAACTTTTCAACTACATGTCAACTAAGTGTCATTAGAGTATTAGTAGGCTGTAGTAGACTGTTAGGTTAGGATTAGGTGTTAGGGTTCAGGTTAGGAGTTACTTACAGTCAGTGTTAGCAGATATTAAGTTGACAGTCTACTAATACTTTAATGATAGTTAGTTGACATGTAGCGGCAAAGTTACTTATAGTTAGTTGAATGTCTAAAGTGGACTATCAAAATAAAGTGTTACCATTTTTTTGAACTGGCATCAAAATTGAGTCGGACCACACTTAAAATGAACGAAGAACCTTAAAAAAATCGTGTTGATCGCAACTGAATGATTGATTCGTCTACGTATTTTTCTCTAAAAGCCAAAGTCGATGCTTCTTTTTAAAATGATTTTAAATGAACATAACTATATATAAAATTACGTCTAAACGTATGTGCGTTTCGTTTCAAAGACTGGAGGACAGTAAATTTTGAAGATTTTTTTCCTTGGTTGTCCTCCGCTTTAATCTCCATGACCGGAAATGGACGAGCGTCCTTGAGTCGAATGCAGAACTTATGCGTGCGTATAGCCCATGTGTAAGACGTTGAGCAGAATCAGTGTTGTAGTGTGAATCTAACACAGATTACTCCACACGTTTCTCTTATGAACTGTCTGAGATTCATTCTTTGGTAACACTACTTGAAGGGGACTAACATGACGCCTTCATAATCATGACATATGTTATGAATATGAAGGAAGGTTTATGCATGTTTATGACAACTGTCATTAAGTGTCTTTTGCTCAGTTTTGACATTTTTAGTGCAAATATGACATTGTTTGAGATGTTTTTGTTATTGCACCTTGACACTACTTTAAGCAGGGATGGAAATCAACTTTGTTGCCCTCCGGCGGCCGCTGTGGACTTCAAAATCTACCAGCCACTCTCTTGTTTTTAACCGACAATGTGTAACTGCATGTGGAAATTAATGTGTAACTGCATGTGAAGTTAATACTGGTAGGTAGGTATGGTAATGTACAATGTGTAAGTGCAAGTGAAAATTAATGTGTAACATGCATGTGAAATTAACGTGTAACTTGTAGTAAAAGTTATTTAGTAACTGCGGTGAAAGTCGATGTGTAACTGCAGCGAAAGTTTATGTGTAACTACACATGAAAGACTGTGAGTAACTACGTGTGACAGATTTGGGTTGGTGCATGTGAAGTTACAAAGTAACTGCGGTGGAAGTTAATGTGTAACTGTGGTAAAAGTTAAGTAAGTACCTGCCTGCGAAAGTCATATGTGTAACTGCAGTGGAAGTTAATTAGTAACTGTAAGTGAAAGTCAACGAGTAACTGCGTATATGTGAAAGTTGATAAGTAACGAGCAAGTGAAGTTAACGAGTAGCTGCATGTGAAAGACAAGTAGCAGGATGGGAAAGCTAACGAGTAACTGCATGCGAAGTTCTCGAGTAGCTGCAGCGAAGGCTAATGTGTAACTGCACCTTAAGGTAATATGTCACTGTATGTGAAAACGTCAAGTAATGTGTAAGCGAAGTTTACAAGTAACTGTATGCGAAATGAGAAGTAGCTGCGCGTGAAGTTAGTGAGTACCTTGCAAGCGAAGTTGATGAGTACGTGCATGCGAACGGCGACTAGTAACTGCATGTGAAAGTCAATGTGTAACTGCAAGCTAAAGCTGATGTGTAACGGCATGTGAAAATCGATATGTAACTGCGTGAGAAAGTTATCGAGTAACTGCAAGTGCACGTTAGCTGGTAACTGTACGTGAGAGTTCACGAGTACCTGCCTGGTGAAAGATATATGAGTAAGCGCATGTGAAATGACAAGTAATGGCATGCGAACGGAACGAGTAACTACAAGTGATAGTTAATGTGTAGCTGCATGTGATAGTTAATGAGTAACTGCACGTGAAAATCAAATGTGTAACTGTATGTGAAAGTTAATACTGGTAGGTATGTTAGTGTGTAACTGCCTGTGAAAGTTAATGTGTAACTGTATGTGAAAGTTAATACTGGTAGGTAAGTAGGTATGTTAATGTGTAACTGCATTTGAAAGATAATACTGGTTGGTAGGTAGGTAGGTTAATGTGAAAGTTAATACTGGTAGGTAAGTAGGTATGTTAATGTGAAAGTTAATACTGGTAGGTAAGTAGGTATGTTAATGTGTAACTGCATTTGAAAGTTAATACTGGTTGGTAGGTAGGTAGGTTAATGTGAAAGTTAATACTGGTAGGTAAGTAGGTATGTTAATGTGAAAGTTAATACTGGTAGGTAAGTAGGTATGTTAATGTGTAACTGCATTTGAAAGATAATACTGGTTGGTAGGTAGGTAGGTTAATGTGAAAGTTAATACTGGTAGTTAGGTTGGTACAGTGGGGGAAATAAGTATTTGACCCCTTGCTGATTTTGCAGGTTTGCCCACTTACAAAGAATGCAATGATCTATAATTTTAATCATATGTACTTTCTAACAGTGAAAGACAGAATCCCAAAGAAAATCCCAGAAAATCACATCATATGAATTTATTAAAATTGATAACCATCTGATGAGGAAAAACAAGTATTTGACCCCCTGGACAAACAGCATGTTGACGGTTGGGATGGTGTTCTTTGGGTTGTACTCGGTGTTCTTTGCCCTCCAAACACGACGAGTTGAGTTAAGGCCAAAAAGTTCTATTTTGGTCTCATCTGTCCACATCACCTTCTTCCAGGCCTCTTCTGAGTCGTCCAGGTGGTGAATGGCGAGCTTCATGCGGGCCTCTACATGTTTCTTCTTGAGCAGGGGGACCTTGCGTGCGCTGCAGGATTTCAATCCATGACGGCGTAGTGTGTTACCAACCGTTTCTTTCGTAACTGTGGTCCCAGCTGCCATCCGTTGATTCATCAGTTCCCCCCTTGTGGTTTTGGGATGATCCCTCACCGTTCGCATGATCAGGGACACCCCACGAGGCGAGATCTTGTGTGGAGGCCCAGACCGAGGGAGGTTGGCGGTGGTGTGGTGCTTCTTCCATTTCCTGATCACTGCACCGACAGTTGATCTTTTCTCTCCAAGTTGCTTTCCGATTCTCCTGTAGCCCATCCCAGCCTTGTGCAGATCAACAATCTTGTCCCTGATCTCCGTAGAAAGCTCTTTGGTCTTGCCCATGGTGGTGATGTTGGATGCTGGTTGTTTGGGTGTTGACAGGTGTCTTTTATACAGGTAACGCGGTGAGGCAGGTGTATTTGGTGTAGATAATTGGTTGGGATTGAGGTTGTGTCTTAAAGAAAGACTGACTGGTTTGTAGGAGCCAGAATACTTGCTGTTTGTCCAGGGGGTCAAATACTTGTTTTTCCTCATCAGATGGTTATCAATTTTAATAAATTCATATGATGTGATTTTCTGGGATTTTCTTTGGGATTCTGTCTTTCACTGTTAGAAAGTACATATGATTGAAATTGTAGATCATTGCATTCTTTGTAAGAGGGCAAACCTGCAAAATCAGCAAGGGGTCAAATACTTATTTCCCCCACTGTAGGTAGGTTAATGTGTAACTGCATGTGAAAGTTAATACTGGTAGGTAGGTTAATGTGTAACTGCATGTGAAAGTTAATGGTAGGTAGGTAGATAGGTTAATGTGTAACTGCATGTGAAAGTGGATACTGGTAGGTAAGTAGGTAGCTAAGTACCAGACCAACGCACTTCCCCATTCACATGTTTACGAACTAATAATAAAATATTATCCGTGTATTATTGTACAGCACTATAATAGATGTCCCTTATATATAGGTATGGAGGTGTGGGTATATATGGATGTGTTTGTATGTATGTATATATAAATAAGTGTGTATATATGTACGTATGTGTCTATACAGTATATATCGTAGTATGATAAGTTATACTATATAGCTCATGTTAAAAATTAACTTTATTATCATTGATTTGCTTGATATTATTGATTCGCTTAAGTATTATTATTGTTTTTTTTATTATAATTATGTAGTAGGCATCTTGTTATTATTATTATGTAGTATGGTGGTAGGCATGGTGGTATTGATGATATTATAAAACCATTTATATTCCTTGTAAATATTAAGTACCTGGGTCAGGCAGCTGCTTTGGGTGCTGTTGGTGTGTGCGACTGGCACGTCCTGTCGACGTGGTCGGTAGTAGCATCCCCACACCCCCAATCCCTTTCCGCCATGCACATAAATAGAGTAATCGGATATCTGAGCTGGATGTGGTGTAACTGGCTAGGGAGCTAGCCGGTGCACACCAGGGTCTAAGCCGCAGATTACCAAAAGAAAACAAGCAACCGAACTGGACTGATGTACTGTCAGGTCGCGACCAGACTAGGGGAGCTTGGTCTGGTGGTGCCTGGACTGATGTACTGTCAGGTCGTGACCAGACTAGGGGAGCTTGGTCTGGTGGCGCCTGGCATGGTGCCTCATCTTACTCTACGGAGGAAGACTTAGCGAAACAAGAAGTCGCAACTATTTGGGGGGGGGTCTGTTGGTCGTGCTCACCGGCAGCGGTAGAGTGGCTCCCAGGCCTAGAGAATACAATAGTGTATAGGCTATTCACAATAATTTTATTTACTAATCTATATGTATTATTATAATTACTTATAATCTGTATTAACAATTGTAATATGTATTATTATAATTACTATTATCATTATCACAACTATACTACCACTCTTACAACATCTACTTTTATCATGAATGCTGTTGGTTGCCACTGTTACCACTACTATCGCTACTATTCTTATCTGTTATAATTATTATTATTATTATGAATATGAATACTGCCTTTACTTCTACTACAATTCTATCACAGCTACCAGGAATATCTCAATATTGCTTCAATCTAAATCTCTTAAATATCCCATTGCTTAAAACATAACAATATACTTGCATACATGTTTTTGTCTTTGCTTTTCTTTTCCCCTTTTTTTTCTTTTTTTTTTTTGATTACTTTTGTCCTGTCTACCTTGTATGTATTCCATGTACGTCCTTCTCTCTTTTGTATGTAAACATAATTCACTGATCTCTTATTTTTGTAATGCTTTGTTAACTTGCAATAAAAAAGGTAAGTAGCTTAATGTGTAACTGCATTTGAAAGTTAAATGTGTAACTGCCTGTGAAAGTTAATACTGGTAGGTAAGTAGGTAGGTTAATGTGTAACTGCATGTGAAAGTTAATACTGGTAGGTAAGTAGGTAGGTTAATGTGAAAGTTAATACTGGTAGTTAGGTTGGTACAGTGGGGGAAATAAGTATTTGACCCCTTGCTGATTTTGCAGGTTTGCCCACTTACAAAGAATGCAATGATCTATAATTTTAATCATATGTACTTTCTAACAGTGAAAGACAGAATCCCAAAGAAAATTCCAGAAAATCACATCATATGAATTTATTAAAATTGATAACCATCTGATGAGGAAAAACAAGTATTTGACCCCCTGGACAAACAGCATGTTGACGGTGGGGATGGTGTTCTTTGGGTTGTTCTCGGTGTTCTTTGAGTTGTACTCGGTGTTCTTTGCCCTCCAAACACGACGAGTTGAGTTAAGGCCAAAAAGTTCTATTTTGGTCTCATCTGTCCACATCACCTTCTTCTTCCAGGCCTCTTCTGAGTCGTCCAGGGGGTGAATGGCGAGCTTCATGCGGGCCTCTACATGTTTCTTCTTGAGCAGGGGGACCTTGCGTGCTCTGCAGGATTTCAATCCATGACGGCGTAGTGTGTTACCAACCGTTTCTTTCGTATCTGTGGTCCCAGCTGCCATCCGTTGATTCATCAGTTCCCCCCTTGTGGTTTTGGGATGATCCCTCACCGTTCGCATGATCAGGGACACCCCACGAGGCGAGATCTTGTGTGGAGGCCCAGACCGAGGGAGGTTGGCGGTGGTGTGGTGCTTCTTCCATTTCCTGATCACTGCACCGACAGTTGATCTTTTCTCTCCAAGTTGCTTTCCGATTCTCCTGTAGCCCATCCCAGCCTTGTGCAGATCAACAATCTTGTCCCTGATCTCCGTAGAAAGCTCTTTGGTCTTGCCCATGGTGGTGATGTTGGATGCTGGTTGTTTGGGTGTTGACAGGTGTCTTTTATACAGGTAACGCGGTGAGGCAGGTGTATTTGATGTCGGTAATTGGTTGGGATTGAGGTTGTGTCTTAAAGAAAGACTGACTGGTTTGTAGGAGCCAGAATACTTGCTGTTTGTCCAGGGGGTCAAATACTTGTTTTTCCTCATCAGATGGTTATCAATTTTAATAAATTCATATGATGTGATTTTCTGGGATTTTCTTTGGGATTCTGTCTTTCACTGTTAGAAAGTACATATGATTGAGATTGTAGATCGTTGCGTTCTTTGTAAGAGGGCAAACCTGCAAAATCAGCAAGGGGTCAAATACTTATTTCCCCCACTGTAGGTAGGTTAATGTGTAACTGCATGTGAAAGTTAATACTGGTAGGTAGGTTAATATATAACTGCATCTGAAAGTTAATGGTAGGTAGGTTAATGTGTAACTGCATGTGAAAGTTGATACTGGTAGGTAAGTAGGTAGCTAAGTACCAGACCAATGCACTTCCCCATTCACATGTTTACAAACTAATAATAAAATATTATCTGTGTATTATTGTACAGCACTATAATAGATGTCCCTTATATATAGGTATGGAGGTGTGGGTATATATGGATGTGTTTGTATGTATGTATATATATATATAAGTGTGTATATATGTACGTATGTGTCTATACAGTATATATCGTAGTATGATAAGTTATACTATATAGCTCATGTTAAAAATTAACTTTATTATCATTGATTTGCTTGATATTATTGATTCGCTTAAGTATTATTATTGTTTTTTTTATTTTTATTATAATTATGTAGTAGGCATCTTGTTATTATTATTATGTAGTATGGTGGTAGGCATGGTGGTATTGATGATATTATAAAACCATTTATATTCCTTGTAAATATTAAGTACCTGGGTCAGGCAGCTGCTTTGGGTGCTGTTGGTGTGTGCGACTGGCACGTCCTGTCGACGTGGTCGGTAGTAGCATCCCCACACCCCCAATCCCTTTCCGCCATGCACATAAATAGAGTAATCGGATATCTGAGCTGGATGTGGTGTAACTGGCTAGGGAGCTAGCCGGTGCACACCAGGGTCTAAGCCGCAGATTACCAAAAGAAAACAAACAACCGAACTGGACTGATGTACTGTCAGGTCGCGACCAGACTAGGGGAGCTTGGTCTGGTGGTGCCTGGACTGATGTACTGTCAGGTCGTGACCAGACTAGGGGAGCTTGGTCTGGTGGCGCCTGGACTGATGTACTGTCAGGTCGTGACCAGACTAGGGGAGCTTGGTCTGGTGGCGCCTGGCATGGTGCCTCATCTTACTCTACGGAGGAAGACTTAGCGAAACAAGAAGTCGCAACTATTGGGGGGTGGGGGGTCTGTTGGTCGTGCTCACCGGCAGCGGTAGAGTGGCTCCCAGGCCTAGAGAATAGAATAGTGTATAGGCTATTCACAATAATTTTATTTACTAATCTATATGTATTATTATAATTACCTATAATCTGTATTAACAATTGTAATATGTATCATTATAATTACTATTATCATTATCACAACTATACTACCACTCTTACAACATCTACTTTTATCATGAATGCTGTTGGTTGCCACTGTTACCACTACTATCGCCACTATTCTTATCTGTTATAATTATTATTATTAATATGAATACTGCCTCTACTTCTACTACAATTCTATCACAACTACCAGGAATATCTCAATATTGCTTCAATCTAAATCTCTTAAATATCCCATTGCTTAAAACATAACAATATACTTGCATACATGTTTTTGTCTTTGCTTTTCTTTTCCCCTTTTTTTTTCTTTTTTCTCTTTTTTCTTTTTTTTTTCTTTTGTTTACTTTTGTCCTGTCTACCTTGTATGTATTCCATGTACGTCCTTCTCTCTTTTGTATGTATACATAATTCACTGATCTCTTATTTTTGTAATGCTTTGTTAACTTGCAATAAAAAAAGGTAAGTAGGTTAATGTGTAACTGCATGTGAAAGTTAATACTGGTAGGTAGGTAGGTTAATGTGAAAGTTAATACTGGTAGGTAAGTAGGTAGGTTAATGTGAAAGTTAATACTGGTAGGTAGGTAGATAGGTTAATGTGAAAGTTAATACTGGTAGGTAGGTAGGTAGGTTAATGTGAAAGATAATGTAGGTATGTTAATGTGTAACTGCATGTGAAATTTAATACTGGTAGGTAGGTAGGTTAATGTGAAAGTTAATACTGGTAGGTAGGTAGGTAGGTTAATGTGAAAGATAATGTAGGTATGTTAATGTGTAACTGCATGTGAAAGTTAATACCGGAAGGTAAGTAGATAGGTTAATGTTGAAGTTAATACTGGTAGGTAAGTAGATAGGTTAATGTGAAAGTTAATACTGGTAGGTAGGTAGGTAGGTTAATGTGAAAGATAATGTAGGTATGTTAATGTGTAACTGCATGTGAAATTTAATACTGGTAGGTAGGTAGGTTAATGTGAAAGTTAATACTGGTAGGTAGGTAGGTTAATGTGAAAGTTAATACTGGTAGTTAGGTTGGTACAGTGGGGGAAATAAGTATTTGACCCCTTGCTGATTTTGCAGGTTTGCCCACTTACAAAGAATGCAATGATCTATAATTTTAATCATATGTACTTTCTAACAGTGAAAGACAGAATCCCAAAGAAAATTTATTAAAATTGATAACCATCTGATGAGGAAAAACAAGTATTTGACCCCCTGGACAAACAGCATGTTGAGGGTTGGGATGGTGTTCTTTGGGTTGTACTCGGTGTTCTTTGTCCTCCAAACACGACGAGTTGAGTTAAGGCCAAAAAGTTCTATTTTGGTCTCATCTGTCCACATCACCTTCTTCCAGGCCTCTTCTGAGTCGTCCAGGGGGTGAATGGCGAGCTTCATGCGGGCCTCTACATGTTTCTTCTTGAGCAGGGGGACCTTGCGTGCGCTGCAGGATTTCAATCCATGACGGCGTAGTGTGTTACCAACCGTTTCTTTCGTAACTGTGGTCCCAGCTGCCATCCGTTGATTCATCAGTTCCCCCCTTGTGGTTTTGGGATGATCCCTCACCGTTCGCATGATAAGGGACACCCCACGAGGCGAGATCTTGTGTGGAGGCCCAGACCGAGGGAGGTTGGCGGTGGTGTGGTGCTTCTTCCATTTCCTGATCACTGCACCGACAGTTGATCTTTTCTCTCCAAGTTGCTTTCCGATTCTCCTGTAGCCCATCCCAGCCTTGTGCAGATCAACAATCTTGTCCCTGATCTCCGTAGAAAGCTCTTTGGTCTTGCCCATGGTGGTGATGTTGGATGCTGGTTGTTTGGGTGTTGACAGGTGTCTTTTATACAGGTAACGCGGTGAGGCAGGTGTATTTGATGGAGGTAATTGGTTGGGATTGAGGTTGTGTCTTAAAGAAAGACTGACTGGTTTGTAGGAGCCAGAATACTTGCTGTTTGTCCAGGGGGTCAAATACTTGTTTTTCCTCATCAGATGGTTATCAATTTTTATAAATTCATATGATGAGATTTTCTGGGATTTTCTTTGGGATTCTGTCTTTCACTGTTAGAAAGTACATATGATTAAAATTATAGATCATTGCATTCTTTTAAGAGGGCAAACCTGCAAAATCAGCAAGGGGTCAAATACTTATTTCCCCCACTGTAGGTAAGTAGGTTAATATGCAACTGCATGTGAAAGTTAATACTGGTAGGTAGGTAGGTTAATATGTAACTGCATGTGAAAGTTAATACTGGTAGGTACAGTCGAGCCCAGAATTAATCACACCCCTGGAAAATATGATCAAAAATGTCTGTAAAAAATAAATCTGCATTGTTTATCACTGTGAAGCTGCTTTGATACAGTCTGTATATGTATATGATACAATCTGTATTGTGAAAACCGCTATATAAATAAATGTGACTTGACTTGACTTATCCTGTTGATCTTTCATTCATAAAATTGTCAAAATTCTAACCTTTCGTTTAAGTAAAAGAATTGAAAGTGGGGGGAAGAAATCACATTATAAAATACATGTTTTTCTCCAAAACAAGTTGGCCACAATTATTCATACCCTTTTATTAATTACCTTTTTGCAATCTCCTTTTGCCGAGATAACTGCTCTGAGTTTTCTGCTATAATGCCTGATGTTTTTAGAGAACACCTGACCAGAGACCAGTCCTCCATACAGAATCTCTCCAGATCCTTCAGATTCCCAGATCCATGTTGTTGCTCCTTCTCTTCAGTTCAGACCACTCATTTTCAATAGGGTTCAGGTCAGGGTCTGGGACGGTCATGGCAGAAGCTTCATTTTGTGCTCCTTAACACATTTTTGCCTTGATTTTGATGTTTGTTTTGGACCGTTGTCCTGATGGAAGATCCAACCACGGCCCTTCTGTGGAGCTGATCGGTCCTGAATAAATAAATCCTGAATTGTCTTTATACACAATAAACAGCTGTTTATTTGCAATTCTTCAACATTAGCAACCAATTTAACGAGGGTTTTTTTTTTCATTCAAAGTGACTTCATTCTTGCTGAGTCAACTCTCTAAAACATCAATAGCAAATCAGGTTTGTAAGGTGGTTTTCATTCCACAGCTCTGTCTCCTTTATTTAATACACCTCTTTCAGATCATCAACTAATAAGACAACAACGAGTTGCACAATTAACCGTTTAAAGATAGCGATGCAGACACAGTCTTATTCCTAAACGACAACAATTTGGTTATGTCTATAGTATTGGAATAAAAGTTTATAGTTTGGATATAAACATTGATGTCTACGGTTCTGAGTAAGGAAACTTTTGAAAGTCAATTAACACTTTAAATAAAGATTGTATCAATTACATCGTTACTGTCAAAACATTCGTTCAAAAACACAGACTACACTTGTTTCATTACTGGGTGATTCAATATGTCATAAAATTCAATTTAAAGCTGCAGTCCGCCGCTTTTTTGGGTTAAAAATTATCCAAAATAAATTTTTGTACAAGGTCGGACAGATTGGGCTTGAAGTCGTTCATCCTCGGATGCAGCGGTCTAGGTTTTGACATGAATTCAGATATCAAGTCCTGGTGTCCACTACAGAGATCATAGGATAACATGAATAAAATATCTTTTTTTTCTTTTGTTTCTTATACTCTTAACAATGTGATTATATGAAGGGAAAAAAAAGAAACTTTTGGGGAAAAAAAAAACGTTCTGGGCCTCAGGATGATGTAAAGTATTTTAACCATGGATGGCACATGTTGGTTACGAGACATTTGAGAAGAAAGAAAACTAAAGTAGATGTTTATTCCTCAAACCAAACTGTGACAAAAGTTTTGTCTGACTTTTGAAGACTGATTAAACCATCGTATATGGACTATTATGGTGATTTTATAAAATATTCTCAAGGTTGGAACAGCAAGATGAGAAAATAATGACAGAATATTGAACTAATCCACCACAGTTACACCTCTATCATTCTTTACCTTTCATACACAGCAGAAAACAGGCCTTAAAGCAGATCACCCTCAAGCAACAAAACTGCTAGTTACAGGGACATCTGAGTTTTGACAACTTGCTCATTTCCAACCATGGCAGCTTTTCTCTTTCTCTAAACTGTTTCTGATGCTTTTATTTCCCAAACAAAACATCAGCGAGACGAGAAGTGTCAGTCTAACGGAGACTCGTGACTCATTGGGGTATTTTTGAACAAGATCTTTCTTTTTTTCCCCAGTGCTGCGTTTATAAATTGCTGCGCTGACAATCAAGCCCTTGGCATAAAAAAGTGAGTCATGATGGAGGGAACAGCCAATCAGACACTTATTTCTCAGTTGGAGGTTGAATAAAACTAAAATCCATGATGGACAAAAGTGAGAACTTTCTTTGTACTTTTGGATGTGTTGAGTGAAAGAGCGCCGTACTACTGTGATTGAACCCGGAGCCCGGCTGGGGGCTGGCAGCACTGATGTCATTTCCTGACTGCTGGGGCCGTACGGGTCTGCTACGGGTCCAGGACTGTTTGCACCGGGGAAACCTCCAGGCCTGGGAGGGTTAGCACCTGTACATGACACACACACACACACACACATCTAATCCTTGAGACATCAAATATCAGTCACTAAGGTGGCAGAGAGAGCTTCCAGCACAGAGAATCATGGGAAAGAATACATACATTGGTGTTCAAAAGTCTGGGGTCAGTAAGATTTACAGTCATCTAAAGGATTATTAGGAACACCTGATCAATTTCTCATTAATGCAATTTTCTAATCAACCAATCAAATGGCAGTTGCTTCAATGCATTTAGGGGTGTGGTCCTGGTCAAGACAATCTCCTGAACTCCAAACTGAATGTCAGAATGAGAAAGAAAGGGGATTTGAGCAATTTTGAGTATATCTGCTCAGTTACTGGGATTTTCACGCACAACCATTTCTAGGGTTTACAAAGAATGGAGTAAAAAGGGAAAAACATCCAGTATGCGATGGCAGTCCTGTGGGCCAAAATGCCTCGTTGATGCTCGAGGTCAGAGGAGAACGACTGATTCAAGCTGATAGAAGAGACACTTTGACTGAAATAACCACTCGTTACAACCGAGGTAAGCAGCAAAGACACAACACACACAACCTGGAGGGGGATGGGCTGCAACAGCAGAAGACCCCACCGGGTACCACTCATCTCCACTACAAACAGGAAATAGGCCACAATTTGCAAGAGCTCACCAAAATTAGACAGTTGAAGACTGGAGAAATGTTGCCTGAACATTTAAATATAAAATAAATATCTCCATATCTCGGCTCTGGAAGGGTCTAGAGCCTCCATTTTTGCGCGCTGGTCGAAGTTTCGTGGCCCTCTGTCAGAATCCAGAGTTTCAAGAAGATCGGAGGGGGTCAAAATTTCGGCCAAAAACGACAGTGTTACCCCTTATGTTTTTTTTTCAGGTCAAAACTTTGACATCCGATATCTCGGCTCTGGAAGGGTCTAGAGCCTCCATTTTTGCGCGCTGGTCGAAGTCTCGTGGCCCTCTGTCAGAATCCAGAGTTTCAAGAAGATCGGAGGGGGTCAAAATTTCGGCCAAAAACGACAGTGTTACCCCTTATGTTTTTTTTTCAGGTCAAAACTTTGACATCCGATATCTCGGCTCTGGAAGGGTCTAGAGCCTCCATTTTTGCGCGCTGGTCGAAGTCTCGTGGCCCTTTGTCAGAATCCAGAGTTTCAAGAAGATCGGAGGGGGTCAAAATTTCGGCCAAAAACGACAGTGTTACCCCTTATGTTTTTTTTTCAGGTCAAAACTTTGACATCCGATATCTCGGCTCTGGAAGGGTCTAGAGCCTCCATTTTTGCGCGCTGGTCGAAGTCTCGTGGCCCTCTGTCGGAATCCAGAGTTTCAAGAAGATTGGAGGGGGTCAAAATTTCGGCCAAAAACGACAGTGTTACCCCTTATGTTTTTTTTTTCAGGTCAAAACTTTGACATCCGATATCTCGGCTCTGGAAGGGTCTAGAGCCTCCATTTTTGCGCGCTGGTCGAAGTCTCGTGGCCCTCTGTCAGAATCCAGAGTTTCAAGAAGATCGGAGGGGGTCAAAATTTCGGCCAAAAACGACAGTGTTACCCCTTATGTTTTTTTTTCAGGTCAAATCTTTGACATCCGATATCTCGGCTCTGGAAGGGTCTAGAGCCTCCATTTTTGCGCGCTGGTCGAAGTCTCGTGGCCCTCTGTCAGAATCCAGAGTTTCAAGAAGATCGGAGGGGGTCAAAATTTCGGCCAAAAACGACAGTGTTACCCCTTATGTTTTTTTTTCAGGTCAAAACTTTGACATCCGATATCTCGGCTCTGGAAGGGTCTAGAGCCTCCATTTTTGCGCGCTGGTCGAAGTCTCGTGGCCCTCTGTCAGAATCCAGAGTTTCAAGAAGATCGGAGGGGGTCAAAATTTCGGCCAAAAACGACAGTGTTACCCCTTATGTTTTTTTTTCAGGTCAAAACTTTGACATCCGATATCTCGGCTCTGGAAGGGTCTAGAGCCTCCATTTTTGCGCGCTGGTCGAAGTCTCGTGGTCCTCTGTCAGAATCCAGAGTTTCAAGAAGATCGGAGGGGGTCAAAATTTCGGCCAAAAACGACAGTGTTACCCCTTATGTTTTTTTTTTCAGGTCAAAACTTTGACATCCGATATCTCGGCTCTGGAAGGGTCTAGAGCCTCCATTTTTGCGCGCTGGTCGAAGTCTCGTGGCCCTCTGTCAGAATCCAGAGTTTCAAGAAGATCGGAGGGGGTCAAAATTTCGGCCAAAAACGACAGTGTTACCCCTTATGTTTTTTTTCAGGTCAAAACTTTGACATCCGATATCTCGGCTCTGGAAGGGTCTAGAGCCTCCATTTTTGCGCGCTGGTCGAAGTCTCGTGGCCCTCTGTCAGAATCCAGAGTTTCAAGAAGATCGGAGGGGGTCAAAATTTCGGCCAAAAACGACAGTGTTACCCCTTATGTTTTTTTTTCAGGTCAAAACTTTGACATCCGATATCTCGGCTCTGGAAGGGTCTAGAGCCTCCATTTTTGCGCGCTGGTCGAAGTCTCGTGGCCCTCTGTCAGAATCCAGAGTTTCAAGAAGATCGGAGGGGGTCAAAATTTCGGCCAAAAACGACAGTGTTACCCCTTATGTTTTTTTTTTCAGGTCAAAACTTTGACATCCGATATCTCGGCTCTGGAAGGGTCTAGAGCCTCCATTTTTGCGCGCTGGTCGAAGTCTCGTGGCCCTCTGTCAGAATCCAGAGTTTCAAGAAGATCGGAGGGGGTCAAAATTTCGGCCAAAAACGACAGTGTTACCCCTTATGTTTTTTTTTTCAGGTCAAAACTTTGACATCCGATATCTCGGCTCTGGAAGGGTCTAGAGCCTCCATTTTTGCGCGCTGGTCGAAGTCTCGTGGCCCTCTGTCAGAATCCAGAGTTTTAAGAAGATCGGAGGGGGTCAAAATTTCGGCCAAAAACGACAGTGTTACCCCTTATGTTTTTTTTTCAGGTCAAAACTTTGACATCCGATATCTCGGCTCTGGAAGGGTCTAGAGCCTCCATTTTTGCGCGCTGGTCGAAGTCTCGTGGCCCTCTGTCAGAATCCAGAGTTTCAAGAAGATCGGAGGGGGTCAAAATTTCGGCCAAAAACGACAGTGTTACCCCTTATGTTTTTTTTTCAGGTCAAAACTTTGACATCCGATATCTCGGCTCTGGAAGGGTCTAGAGCCTCCATTTTTGCGCGCTGGTCGAAGTCTCGTGGCCCTCTGTCAGAATCCAGAGTTTCAAGAAGATCGGAGGGGGTCAAAATTTCGGCCAAAAACGACAGTGTTACCCCTTATGTTTTTTTTTCAGGTCAAAACTTTGACATCCGATATCTCGGCTCTGGAAGGGTCTAGAGCCTCCATTTTTGCGCGCTGGTCGAAGTCTCGTGGCCCTCTGTCAGAATCCAGAGTTTCAAGAAGATTGGAGGGGGTCAAAATTTCGGCCAAAAACGACAGTGTTACCCCTTATGTTTTTTTTTTCAGGTCAAAACTTTGACATCCGATATCTCGGCTCTGGAAGGGTCTAGAGCCTCCATTTTTGCGCGCTGGTCGAAGTCTCGTGGCCCTCTGTCAGAATCCAGAGTTTCAAGAAGATCGGAGGGGGTCAAAATTTCGGCCAAAAACGACAGTGTTACCCCTTATGTTTTTTTTTCAGGTCAAATCTTTGACATCCGATATCTCGGCTCTGGAAGGGTCTAGAGCCTCCATTTTTGCGCGCTGGTCGAAGTCTCGTGGCCCTCTGTCAGAATCCAGAGTTTCAAGAAGATCGGAGGGGGTCAAAATTTCGGCCAAAAACGACAGTGTTACCCCTTATGTTTTTTTTTCAGGTCAAAACTTTGACATCCGATATCTCGGCTCTGGAAGGGTCTAGAGCCTCCATTTTTGCGCGCTGGTCGAAGTCTCGTGGCCCTCTGTCAGAATCCAGAGTTTCAAGAAGATCGGAGGGGGTCAAAATTTCGGCCAAAAACGACAGTGTTACCCCTTATGTTTTTTTTTCAGGTCAAAACTTTGACATCCGATATCTCGGCTCTGGAAGGGTCTAGAGCCTCCATTTTTGCGCGCTGGTCGAAGTCTCGTGGCCCTCTGTCAGAATCCAGAGTTTCAAGAAGATCGGAGGGGGTCAAAATTTCGGCCAAAAACGACAGTGTTACCCCTTATGTTTTTTTTTCAGGTCAAAACTTTGACATCCGATATCTCGGCTCTGGAAGGGTCTAGAGCCTCCATTTTTTGCGCGCTGGTCGAAGTCTCGTGGCCCTCTGTCAGAATCCAGAGTTTCAAGAAGATCGGAGGGGGTCAAAATTTCGGCCAAAAACGACAGTGTTACCCCTTATGTTTTTTTTTCAGGTCAAAACTTTGACATCCGATATCTCGGCTCTGGAAGGGTCTAGAGCCTCCATTTTTGCGCGCTGGTCGAAGTCTCGTGGCCCTCTGTCAGAATCCAGAGTTTCAAGAAGATCGGAGGGGGTCAAAATTTCGGCCAAAAACGACAGTGTTACCCCTTATGTTTTTTTTTCAGGTCAAAACTTTGACATCCGATATCTCGGCTCTGGAAGGGTCTAGAGCCTCCATTTTTGCGCGCTGGTCGAAGTCTCGTGGCCCTTTGTCAGAATTCAGAGTTTCAAGAAGATCGGAGGGGGTCAAAATTTCGGCCAAAAACGACAGTGTTACCCCTTATGTTTTTTTTTCAGGTCAAAACTTTGACATCCGATATCTCGGCTCTGGAAGGGTCTAGAGCCTCCATTTTTGCGCGCTGGTCGAAGTCTCGTGGCCCTCTGTCAGAATCCAGAGTTTCAAGAAGATCGGAGGGGGTCAAAATTTCGGCCAAAAACGACAGTGTTACCCCTTATGTTTTTTTTTCAGGTCAAAACTTTGACATCCGATATCTCGGCTCTGGAAGGGTCTAGAGCCTCCATTTTTGCGCGCTGGTCGAAGTCTCGTGGCCCTCTGTCAGAATCCAGAGTTTCAAGAAGATTGGAGGGGGTCAAAATTTCGGCCAAAAACGACAGTGTTACCCCTTATGTTTTTTTTTTCAGGTCAAAACTTTGACATCCGATATCTCGGCTCTGGAAGGGTCTAGAGCCTCCATTTTTGCGCGCTGGTCGAAGTCTCGTGGTCCTCTGTCAGAATCCAGAGTTTCAAGAAGATCGGAGGGGGTCAAAATTTCGGCCAAAAACGACAGTGTTACCCCTTATGTTTTTTTTTCAGGTCAAAACTTTGACATCCGATATCTCGGCTCTGGAAGGGTCTAGAGCCTCCATTTTTGCGCGCTGGTCGAAGTCTCGTGGCCCTCTGTCAGAATCCAGAGTTTCAAGAAGATCCGAGGGGGTCAAAATTTCGGCCAAAAACGACAGTGTTACCCCTTATGTTTTTTTTTTCAGGTCAAATCTTTGACATCCGATATCTCGGCTCTGGAAGGGTCTAGAGCCTCCATTTTTGCGCGCTGGTCGAAGTCTTGTGGCCCTCTGTCAGAATCCAGAGTTTCAAGAAGATCGGAGGGGGTCAAAATTTCGGCCAAAAACGACAGTGTTACCCCTTATGTTTTTTTTTCAGGTCAAAACTTTGACATCCGATATCTCGGCTCTGGAAGGGTCTAGAGCCTCCATTTTTGCGCGCTGGTCGAAGTCTCGTGGCCCTCTGTCAGAATCCAGAGTTTCAAGAAGATCGGAGGGGGTCAAAATTTCGGCCAAAAACGACAGTGTTACCCCTTATGTTTTTTTTTCAGGTCAAAACTTTGACATCCGATATCTCGGCTCTGGAAGGGTCTAGAGCCTCCATTTTTGCGCGCTGGTCGAAGTCTCGTGGCCCTCTGTCAGAATCCAGAGTTTCAAGAAGATCGGAGGGGGTCAAAATTTCGGCCAAAAACGACAGTGTTACCCCTTAAGTTTTTTTTTTCAGGTCAAAACTTTGACATCCGATATCTCGGCTCTGGAAGGGTCTAGAGCCTCCATTTTTGCGCGCTGGTCGAAGTCTCGTGGCCCTCTGTCAGAATCCAGAGTTTCAAGAAGATCGGAGGGGGTCAAAATTTCGGCCAAAAACGACAGTGTTACCCCTTATGTTTTTTTTTTCAGGTCAAAACTTTGACATCCGATATCTCGGCTCTGGAAGGGTCTAGAGCCTCCATTTTTGCGCGCTGGTCGAAGTCTCGTGGTCCTCTGTCAGAATCCAGAGTTTCAAGAAGATCGGAGGGGGTCAAAATTTCGGCCAAAAACGACAGTGTTACCCCTTATGTTTTTTTTTCAGGTCAAAACTTTGACATCCGATATCTCGGCTCTGGAAGGGTCTAGAGCCTCCATTTTTGCGCGCTGGTCGAAGTCTCGTGGCCCTCTGTCAGAATCCAGAGTTTCAAGAAGATCGGAGGGGGTCAAAATTTCGGCCAAAAACGACAGTGTTACCCCTTATGTTTTTTTTTTCAGGTCAAAACTTTGACATCCGATATCTCGGCTCTGGAAGGGTCTAGAGCCTCCATTTTTGCGCGCTGGTCGAAGTCTCGTGGCCCTCTGTCAGAATCCAGAGTTTCAAGAAGATCGGAGGGGGTCAAAATTTCGGCCAAAAACGACAGTGTTACCCCTTATGTTTTTTTTCAGGTCAAAACTTTGACATCCGATATCTCGGCTCTGGAAGGGTCTAGAGCCTCCATTTTTGCGCGCTGGTCGAAGTCTTGTGGCCCTCTGTCAGAATCCAGAGTTTCAAGAAGATCGGAGGGGGTCAAAATTTCGGCCAAAAACGACAGTGTTACCCCTTATGTTTTTTTTTCAGGTCAAATCTTTGACATCCGATATCTCGGCTCTGGAAGGGTCTAGAGCCTCCATTTTTGCGCGCTGGTCGAAGTCTCGTGGCCCTCTGTCAGAATCCAGAGTTTCAAGAAGATCGGAGGGGGTCAAAATTTCGGCCAAAAACGACAGTGTTACCCCTTATGTTTTTTTTTCAGGTCAAAACTTTGACATCCGATATCTCGGCTCTGGAAGGGTCTAGAGCCTCCATTTTTGCGCGCTGGTCGAAGTCTCGTGGCCCTCTGTCAGAATCCAGAGTTTCAAGAAGATCGGAGGGGGTCAAAATTTCGGCCAAAAACGACAGTGTTACCCCTTATGTTTTTTTTTCAGGTCAAAACTTTGACATCCGATATCTCGGCTCTGGAAGGGTCTAGAGCCTCCATTTTTGCGCGCTGGTCGAAGTCTCGTGGCCCTCTGTCAGAATCCAGAGTTTCAAGAAGATCGGAGGGGGTCAAAATTTCGGCCAAAAACGACAGTGTTACCCCTTATGTTTTTTTTTCAGGTCAAAACTTTGACATCCGATATCTCGGCTCTGGAAGGGTCTAGAGCCTCCATTTTTGCGCGCTGGTCGAAGTCTCGTGGCCCTCTGTCAGAATCCAGAGTTTCAAGAAGATCGGAGGGGGTCAAAATTTCGGCCAAAAACGACAGTGTTACCCCTTATGTTTTTTTTTCAGGTCAAAACTTTGACATCCGATATCTCGGCTCTGGAAGGGTCTAGAGCCTCCATTTTTGCGCGCTGGTCGAAGTCTCGTGGCCCTCTGTCAGAATCCAGAGTTTCAAGAAGATCGGAGGGGGTCAAAATTTCGGCCAAAAACGACAGTGTTACCCCTTATGTTTTTTTTTCAGGTCAAAACTTTGACATCCGATATCTCGGCTCTGGAAGGGTCTAGAGCCTCCATTTTTGCGCGCTGGTCGAAGTCTCGTGGCCCTCTGTCAGAATCCAGAGTTTCAAGAAGATCGGAGGGGGTCAAAATTTCGGCCAAAAACGACAGTGTTACCCCTTATGTTTTTTTTTCAGGTCAAAACTTTGACATCCGATATCTCGGCTCTGGAAGGGTCTAGAGCCTCCATTTTTGCGCGCTGGTCGAAGTCTCGTGGCCCTCTGTCAGAATCCAGAGTTTCAAGAAGATCGGAGGGGGTCAAAATTTCGGCCAAAAACGACAGTGTTACCCCTTATGTTTTTTTTTCAGGTCAAAACTTTGACATCCGATATCTCGGCTCTGGAAGGGTCTAGAGCCTCCATTTTTGCGCGCTGGTCGAAGTCTCGTGGCCCTCTGTCAGAATCCAGAGTTTCAAGAAGATCGGAGGGGGTCAAAATTTCGGCCAAAAACGACAGTGTTACCCCTTATGTTTTTTTTTCAGGTCAAAACTTTGACATCCGATATCTCGGCTCTGGAAGGGTCTAGAGCCTCCATTTTTGCGCGCTGGTCGAAGTCTCGTGGCCCTCTGTCAGAATCCAGAGTTTCAAGAAGATCGGAGGGGGTCAAAATTTCGGCCAAAAACGACAGTGTTACCCCTTATGTTTTTTTTTCAGGTCAAAACTTTGACATCCGATATCTCGGCTCTGGAAGGGTCTAGAGCCTCCATTTTTGCGCGCTGGTCGAAGTCTCGTGGCCCTCTGTCAGAATCCAGAGTTTCAAGAAGATCGGAGGGGGTCAAAATTTCGGCCAAAAACGACAGTGTTACCCCTTATGTTTTTTTTTCAGGTCAAAACTTTGACATCCGATATCTCGGCTCTGGAAGGGTCTAGAGCCTCCATTTTTGCGCGCTGGTCGAAGTCTCGTGGCCCTCTGTCAGAATCCAGAGTTTCAAGAAGATCGGAGGGGGTCAAAATTTCGGCCAAAAACGACAGTGTTACCCCTTATGTTTTTTTTTCAGGTCAAAACTTTGACATCCGATATCTCGGCTCTGGAAGGGTCTAGAGCCTCCATTTTTGCGCGCTGGTCGAAGTCTCGTGGCCCTCTGTCAGAATCCAGAGTTTCAAGAAGATCGGAGGGGGTCAAAATTTCGGCCAAAAACGACAGTGTTACCCCTTATGTTTTTTTTTCAGGTCAAAACTTTGACATCCGATATCTCGGCTCTGGAAGGGTCTAGAGCCTCCATTTTTGCGCGCTGGTCGAAGTCTCGTGGCCCTCTGTCAGAATCCAGAGTTTCAAGAAGATCGGAGGGGGTCAAAATTTCGGCCAAAAACGACAGTGTTACCCCTTATGTTTTTTTTTCAGGTCAAAACTTTGACATCCGATATCTCGGCTCTGGAAGGGTCTAGAGCCTCCATTTTTGCGCGCTGGTCGAAGTCTCGTGGCCCTCTGTCAGAATCCAGAGTTTCAAGAAGATCGGAGGGGGTCAAAATTTCGGCCAAAAACGACAGTGTTACCCCTTATGTTTTTTTTTCAGGTCAAAACTTTGACATCCGATATCTCGGCTCTGGAAGGGTCTAGAGCCTCCATTTTTGCGCGCTGGTCGAAGTCTCGTGGCCCTCTGTCAGAATCCAGAGTTTCAAGAAGATCGGAGGGGGTCAAAATTTCGGCCAAAAACGACAGTGTTACCCCTTATGTTTTTTTTTCAGGTCAAAACTTTGACATCCGATATCTCGGCTCTGGAAGGGTCTAGAGCCTCCATTTTTGCGCGCTGGTCGAAGTCTCGTGGCCCTCTGTCAGAATCCAGAGTTTCAAGAAGATCGGAGGGGGTCAAAATTTCGGCCAAAAACGACAGTGTTACCCCTTATGTTTTTTTTTCAGGTCAAAACTTTGACATCCGATATCTCGGCTCTGGAAGGGTCTAGAGCCTCCATTTTTGCGCGCTGGTCGAAGTCTCGTGGCCCTCTGTCAGAATCCAGAGTTTCAAGAAGATCGGAGGGGGTCAAAATTTCGGCCAAAAACGACAGTGTTACCCCTTATGTTTTTTTTTCAGGTCAAAACTTTGACATCCGATATCTCGGCTCTGGAAGGGTCTAGAGCCTCCATTTTTGCGCGCTGGTCGAAGTCTCGTGGCCCTCTGTCAGAATCCAGAGTTTCAAGAAGATCGGAGGGGGTCAAAATTTCGGCCAAAAACGACAGTGTTACCCCTTATGTTTTTTTTTCAGGTCAAAACTTTGACATCCGATATCTCGGCTCTGGAAGGGTCTAGAGCCTCCATTTTTGCGCGCTGGTCGAAGTCTCGTGGCCCTCTGTCAGAATCCAGAGTTTCAAGAAGATCGGAGGGGGTCAAAATTTCGGCCAAAAACGACAGTGTTACCCCTTATGTTTTTTTTTCAGGTCAAAACTTTGACATCCGATATCTCGGCTCTGGAAGGGTCTAGAGCCTCCATTTTTGCGCGCTGGTCGAAGTCTCTGTGGCCCTCTGTCAGAATCCAGAGTTTCAAGAAGATCGGAGGGGGTCAAAATTTCGGCCAAAAACGACAGTGTTACCCCTTATGTTTTTTTTTCAGGTCAAAACTTTGACATCCGATATCTCGGCTCTGGAAGGGTCTAGAGCCTCCATTTTTGCGCGCTGGTCGAAGTCTCGTGGCCCTCTGTCAGAATCCAGAGTTTCAAGAAGATCGGAGGGGGTCAAAATTTCGGCCAAAAACGACAGTGTTACCCCTTATGTTTTTTTTTCAGGTCAAAACTTTGACATCCGATATCTCGGCTCTGGAAGGGTCTAGAGCCTCCATTTTTGCGCGCTGGTCGAAGTCTCGTGGCCCTCTGTCAGAATCCAGAGTTTCAAGAAGATCGGAGGGGGTCAAAATTTCGGCCAAAAACGACAGTGTTACCCCTTATGTTTTTTTTTCAGGTCAAAACTTTGACATCCGATATCTCGGCTCTGGAAGGGTCTAGAGCCTCCATTTTTGCGCGCTGGTCGAAGTCTCGTGGCCCTCTGTCAGAATCCAGAGTTTCAAGAAGATCGGAGGGGGTCAAAATTTCGGCCAAAAACGACAGTGTTACCCCTTATGTTTTTTTTTCAGGTCAAAACTTTGACATCCGATATCTCGGCTCTGGAAGGGTCTAGAGCCTCCATTTTTGCGCGCTGGTCGAAGTCTCGTGGCCCTCTGTCAGAATCCAGAGTTTCAAGAAGATCGGAGGGGGTCAAAATTTCGGCCAAAAACGACAGTGTTACCCCTTATGTTTTTTTTTCAGGTCAAAACTTTGACATCCGATATCTCGGCTCTGGAAGGGTCTAGAGCCTCCATTTTTGCGCGCTGGTCGAAGTCTCGTGGCCCTCTGTCAGAATCCAGAGTTTCAAGAAGATCGGAGGGGGTCAAAATTTCGGCCAAAAACGACAGTGTTACCCCTTATGTTTTTTTTTCAGGTCAAAACTTTGACATCCGATATCTCGGCTCTGGAAGGGTCTAGAGCCTCCATTTTTGCGCGCTGGTCGAAGTCTCGTGGCCCTCTGTCAGAATCCAGAGTTTCAAGAAGATCGGAGGGGGTCAAAATTTCGGCCAAAAACGACAGTGTTACCCCTTATGTTTTTTTTTCA